>JARFJB010000408.1:3407500-3552500 GCA_036346205.1 Vesta saturnalis | reverse complement strand
ACACGAACACGAGCACGAGCACGAGCACGAGCACGAACACGAACACGAACACGAACACGAACACGAACACGAACACGAACACGAACACGAACACGAACACGAACACGAACACGAACACGAACACGAACACGAACACGAACACGAACACGAACACGAACACGAACACGAACACGAACACGAACACGAACACGAACACGAACACGAACACGAACACGAACACGAACACGAACACGAACACGAACACGAACACGAACACGAACACGAACACGAACACGAACACGAGCACGAACGAATCACGAACACGACACGAGCACGACCACGAGCACGAGCACGAGCACGAGCACGAACACGACCTCGAACACGAACACGAACACAAGCACGAACACGAACACGAACACGAATACGAACACGAACACGAGCACGAACACGAACACGAACAACGAACACGAACACGAACACGAACACGAACACGAACACGAACACGAACACGAACACGAACACGAACACGAACACGAACACGAACACGAACACGAACACGAACACGAACACGAACACGAACACAAAATAACACAAACACAAACACAAACACAAACACAAACACAAACACAAACACAAACACAAACACAAACACAAACACAAACACAAACACAAACACAAACACAAACACAAACACAAACACAAACACATACATACGCAAACGCAAACGCAAACGCAAACGCAAACGCAAACGCAAACGCAAACGCAAACGCAAACGCAAACGCAAACGCAAACGCAAACGCAAACCCAAACGCAAACGCAAACACAAACACAAACACAAGCACACACACGCACGCACGCACGCACGCACGCACGCACGCACGTACGCACGCACGCACGCACGCACGCACCCACACACACACACACACAATTCATTAATTATACCATGGTTTCCATAATGGATAATGTTCCTTTAGATAAATTTTAATCATATCCCTAACATGATGACCACCATATTTTCGCGTTGCTTATTCTGTTTGTGTTCTGGTTCTGAATATATGTGTCCTGCCTAATTTATTGCTTTCTCCCACTGTAATACAAAAAGTTATTTTCTTGATTCTATTTTTATTTCTATATTTTGCAAAATACAGCATGTAGCAACTAGGTCGGGCACAAAAATAAAATGAATATCAATAGGTCTTAGGAGGCATTTCCTCTCAACCGGCGAAATGCAATTTTCAACATATATTCTTCCAGAATTCATATGCAAGTTAATGAATCTTCCGTGGAACATAGTTTGGTTGATTTTGTGTACGCTTTAGTCAGCCACGGAGGAAGTGGGGTACAGGACATGAAAGGAATTTGTCTTCCATTTATATCAACTGATTTCTGTAAGATAACTGCTTACTTTATTGTACAACGTATAAGGTCAGTTTACCTTTGAATATTAATTGTTCCTACTGTTTAACCAATATTGATCAGCAACTGCTTGTAGTATCATAGAAGGCCATCCGTTTCCATTTACAACATCTCGATAGCCATTGTCCGGAGGTAAGTTAGGGATTGATTCTGGGATTACTGGATAGGACAAGTAAAAAAATATAACTGTCAAGCAACGTTCCTTGTAATTATTTACGCTTCTTCGGGCTAAAAACGTAAATTTTTTGGAGAGATCTTACTGCAATTAAAAACAACCCATACCTTAAAATTATAATATTTACTAACTAATAAATAGAGACAGCAGATGTTCTGCAAAGATAGTGCATATATGCACTTACATATGCAATAAAAAAGTGAAGAAATATGCACTCAATATGCAGTAATATGCCCTAATATATGCGCTAACAAATTTTACCTTTATCAGGATTTTAAGAAAATTAATTTTTTTCAATTCTTGTTTATTACAATTATTACTAATTGTTACAACTATTTATGTATTCCTAAAAACTATATAACTAAATTAACAATAATTATTTATTATATTTTATTGGTTATACATTACATACATAAAACCCATAACATAATACAGCACAAGAAGAAAAATAATCAAATTTAGAGATTGTTGCAATAAATAATCATATTTTTCTCAATTTTATTGTTTCTATAAGTAAATTATGGCGCTTATCTTCTAATATGTGCTTGTAATGTGAAAAGCTTCTTTCTACATCACAAGATGTAATAGGACAATATTTAAATAAGTGAGCATTTTGAACAGAAAAATTTGTTTCGCCATTGTCATTTGGAAATTGGCCATGTAAAATGTCTCTAACAGATTTTATAGTTGAAAAACCAGCATTTTTCTTTATTAAATTGTCTAATTTGTCGTATATTTTTCTACAAACTTTCTTTTGGTCTTTACTTAAACTAAATTTTAAATCTTCTATTAATTTTGAAGATTCGATAAGAAGCATATTTTGAGATTCAAGCTTGGTAGTAATCGCAGGGATATCTTGAAAGTAGGCTTTTATGAAACAGAGCTGAGACTGTAACTCTGGAGCTTGCAAAACACTTTGACAGTCTTCAACACTTTGAGCCGAATCTGTTTGGAAAGAATCAATTAAATCTTTAAAAGCATCAAAATGTTCACAATAAAACAGAGCCGCTTTTATCCAAGTTCTCCATCTAGTAGGAACTGGTTGGGGTGGCAACGAAAGCTCTTTTAGTTGTTCCTTGTAAATTTGGATGCGAAGCGGTGCTTTAAGAAATATTTTTTTTCCATTGTTTATTAATTTATTTACTAAAGTAAACGTCACCCGAACTGCTTCAGCAACTCGATTAAGCGCACGTGCCAAACAAGTATTGTGAATTAAATTTGGAAAAAATATCTTTAGATTTTGACCTGCTTTTACCATATACGCTGCACCATCGGTCACCATATACAAAATGCGATCTTTTGATATGTGATTAGGCAAACATAAAAATGCTAGGGTGTCATTTATAAAACGTGAAATTGTTACATGATTTGTTTTTTCTAATTGCTTGACGGCAACTAAATAACTAAAAGAATGGTTACCATTTAGAATACCAACAACAAAGTTTGCTATATATCTTCCTTTAGCATCGGTCGTTTCGTCGACACTAAACCAGATATAATTATCTGAGATAACATCCCTTATATTTTTAATAGTGTCTTCGTATAGTTGTGAAGACATGACCTGGAGCTGTACGTCGAGAAAGTACCTTTTCTTTAGTATATTTTTCTAAAAAACCTGTGAATTCAGATTTTTCCAAATTGTGAAATGGAATATTGCACGAAACCATCATTTTACACAGATCTTTGTTAAAGTTATTGACATTTTCGGTTTGGCTCACATAAGTAGGTAATAGTTATTGTGCTGGTCGATTTTCATCTTTGTATTCTGATGTGGACCCGTATTGACATGTTGTTCTAATTGAAACTTTTTGTTGACTTTTACCTACAAAAAATATTTCTAATATTAGTTATTTAGTAGTTGTACACTAAGTAAAAAAAAATGTGTTTGCCTACTGAACTTGAAGTTGAATGTTAGAAAAGACACATTAATAATTTCAATTTATTATTTCTGAGTTAATATTTCAAAACTATCTATAAATTTTCATTTATCCTTAGACTAAACACTGCTGTAAACATTAAATTAATGTTTTCTTGTTTATTTAAAGCATTATCCAAAATCTCCAGTTATTTTATTAATTGATACAACAAAATATATATGTGAATTTTATTTCACAATTGTAAATCCAAAATTATATGTACAAAACGAAAAAATTATCAAAAGACGACTATTGGTAAGAGTGCTTAATTAATTAATTAAATTATTGCTGGGCAGCGAAGAACATATTTTAACAAACATGTGTTTAATTAATGTATTTGCAACTGATTTTTCAATTAAATAAAACCTTTACAAAATTTTGTGTAGAATAGTAAATGAGAATTGCCATAAAGAACACAAAAACAGCTTAAAACTATTTAGCAAGATTCAGGTTTATTTTAATATGAGTACAATATCACTAGAACAAAGCGTGCATGTCATACATACCTCCTTCTCGCAAATAATACAAAACACTACGCTTCTATCGCATTTAAAACACGAATATGATTTTAACCACCTTCTAATTAGATCGTTCCTAGAGCTGCCCACTTTTGGCATGTTGACTTCAAACAGCTACAAGTGAAGGAAATTTTTGCAAACAACTGCAACCCCACCAGTCTTAAACAAAAAAAAAAAAACGGAAATTCCAAGATTTTCAACATCAAAAATACCGACGTACCTTCGTCAATAACTGCAATGTAGTTATTGTGCATATTACTAAAGTACTAGTTAACGTAGTTCCCAAATACCTAAGTCTCCAAGAAGTTTTAAAGCGGCTTAAAGTATAAAAGCAGGTATAAGATTTGAGTAAACAAATATTTGAGTCTGTTAAAAATAACTTCCAGAGAGTTGACGAAATTACAAGCTTAAAGTTTTAAGAATCTCAATACAAATATTGGTAAATTTATTTTCTAACATGAGAAAGAACGAAAAAAAGACCCAAACATGCACTTTCATGCTCTTACCACCTCGTATATGCTCTAATAACCTAAAACTCCTTATATATTCAGTATATGCAAAATAAAATTGGTGATTTTGGGGCCTAAACGTTAAAAAACGTACATATTCTTAAGAAAAAGTTTCGTGTGCCCAATAACAAAAAATATGCAAATATGCATTTGCCCGTCTCTACTAATAAAGTTGTTAATAATTAAAAGAATTTCTAAAAATTATTTTCAATGTCAAGTCTGCGCTAGATTAGATTAACATGGCCATACGTTTATGCATTCAAAATTCATATCTGGGCGAGTAAAGATGAAAAATTGCAATCACTACATTATTAATAATTAAAAATAGACAGACAAGAAGAAAAAATTAACATTAAATAACTCAGGTAAGAGGAATTAATGGTTGTTAAGTTAATAAAGTAATTAATTAATAAGATATCGTACCTCACAAAAATGACAACTTTTATTAGTTAAGAAATGTTATAATTTTAAGGTAGAAGTTGTTTTTGATTGCTGTAAGATCTCTTAAAAAAAATTGATGTTTTTAGCCCGAAGAAGCGTAAATAATTACAAGAAACGTTGCTTGAAAGTTATATTTGTTTACTTGTCCTATCCAGTATCAATAATGAACAATTAGGACAATAATAGTAATTTTACCGTCGTAAGTTAGGGATGTGAGTTCCATCTATCTCTCCAATTAATTGGAGAATATGTCTTTTCACAATGAAGTGCTATATTTTCATATTCCACAAAATTTGGTATGTTTAAACATGAATCCACTAACTGTGCATTGATAGCTTGGCCCCTTTATGTACACACCTCCACACAGTTGTTTTATGAACACCAAAAGCATTCCTCACAGTTCTATATTCAGCACAACTTCTCACAAAATCTAAAATTATGGAAGCCTGCTCTTCCACTGACAATGAGTTTTCACAAGGTTGTAAATGATTGTTCAACTGCTCGCATAACCGTAATAAAGGGTCCTTTGTCATCCGAACATTCTCAACCCAATTATCATCCGTGAATTGTCTTAAAACTATGTTATTCCACCACTCACTGCTTCGTTTCTTGATCCACATAATTTTACTATTATTAAAATATAAAAGTCCTACGTTTAGTAATGAACCACTTAGAGTTGTTTGAAGTAAAACAGTAGTAATACTGGGTAAAACGGCTTCGAGATTTACTTAAACTGTATAAGTAAAAGTTACATAATTGTTGAAAAGTATAAATGTACAGCTGCCATACGGCTAAAATAATGCTTATAGTTTACTGGTGCATCACAAAATCAAACCGATGATCCAAAAAGTAAAATATAAATAATCAAAGGCAAGGAACATAACCTGCAAATATTAAGTTGAAGTATAGAGTTGTTAATTTTTGTGTTGGCAGCAAATGTAGCCATTCGAACTTCACTTGGATGTTATCACGTGAGATCATAACGTTTATGGGACGTACTCTTATTAGGAGTATGTCGTTTTAGCTCTTCTAAGAAAGCAGTATCTACAAAACCCGTAGTTATGCAAGCTGTTTTAGATACTCGTGTAAACTTACTCATCGTCGTTTCATTTCAAAATAACGGGTATAATAGGTTTTCATGAATATTTTTAACTTATTGTTTTATTATTATTAATTAATTTGTTTTTATTTTATCGAAAATGTATATTAGTTGATTGTGTGATTGTAGTACGTTGAAAAATATAACTCATTAATTAGATGGGGTGGTGTTAGCCATTAGCCAATGAAACAGCATACTGTCCTTAGTAACGTGTCTATTACAGCGTTAATAATTTATTGCGCTAATGCATACGTTACTAAGGAAAGTATGCAGTTTCATTGGATAAAACGAGCCCATTGTATTTCAATAATGAGGTATATTCTCTTCCTATGCGTATTATTGATGATAACGCTCGTTAAAGCTTTCGACGGCTTTCACTCTATTATCACGGATAATTAGCATACAACTAGTTATGTTATCTATGAATATAGAATATTTCCAAATTGTAGTGCCAATTCAATGTAAAATAAGTTATGCGTATTTAAAATACTTAAAATAGAAAATGTAAAAAGGATATAGTGTTAATCTATCCCATCAAAAAAAATCTAGGTTAAAAATATTTTTATTTTAATAGGTTAGAACCAGATTAAATCGTAATAAAGCTAGTTCGAAGAAAGTAATTTTAGAAAAAAATGTTAATTAACAACTGTTATTATTATTGAATTCACGCAAGTATAAATACGAATCAATAAAGTGTAACTTTGGTTGTATATCTCGTTATTTTAATTAATTTGCAATTTTCATTTTACTTATTTTTCATTCGAGAAAATTCTTGTTATTTTGATTTTCCGAAAATAAAATATAATTTTAATTTCTTGTGCTTGACCTAATAGACAAAATGCATAGAGGCTAGATGACGGATTTATCTTTTTGATGTTGGTCGTTCAGTATATATTTAGTAAATTTGATGGTAACCACATACATATGTAAAAAAATATAACCTAACCATTGAGCTCTGGTATGGGATTAGGAGGAGACAGTAGTTTTACATTATGCTAGGTCTGTACTTGCAAATTGAAATAAACTGCTGTGAACATACAGAATACGTATATCTTTAGATCACTTTTCTCATGAAATATGCAAGAAATTATCGGGACTGTGAGGAAGTATACGCAGCCAGTGCATAAATATATTTCGATTCAAATACGTACATACTTATTTCCTCTAAAAAGCACAACTTACTTTGTTGGTTTTAGATTTATATAAATAATATAAGCTAATGCTGCAATACCTTAAAGTAACAGTATTTTATAATTATTTAAAGGCGCATTTAAAATTTTTTTTTGCAACTTCAATTAGAAAATACTAGGATGAGATGAAGGTGGGTTTAAATATTATAATCAATATGTGGGTGTTTTGGGAATCGATAAAACATACATCTAGAGTTAACTGTGTGTTGCTTGAGTATTGTATAATTCAACATGCTGTTCCACCTTTCCTCCTAGAATTAATCGTAAAAAACAGAACGCTTCACCCCGAAGCAAGAATGTACCTGTTACGCTTATTCGTTTTTTTAGTAAATATACTACTTGTTTACGCAGAGTTAAAAAGAAAGGGAAACTCAAACAAAGTTAAATGAAGTAGAAAATGTGAAACGCAAAACAGCAAAAAGCAGAGCTATACAATACCTGCACCAAAAGCTACGAGCGAGTAAAAAGAGGTACTCGTTCCTTGATATGTGCATGCACTTAAAAACCTGCACTCGCTATGAATGTGTTACATACCTAGATAACTTAAATAACGGTTTCAATGTTAAAATGGTAGAGCAGTTCTGGTTTAGTGCTAGTGGTCGTCTGCCACACGGTCGGTGCGGGTTCGATTCCCGGCCAATGAAAGTTTTTTTTTTGTATACAGTAGTTTTATCTAATCTAAACTACATAAACAAAATGCATTTCTGACAAATTCTCACGCATGCACAGGTCATGGAACGAGTCCTCTCCTTAGTCGCTCCTCCAAAGGGTAAGGTGTATGCTTTGCACCCCTTTGCACTAAAGTGAACACGATAGGATGTAACGGTTAGCTTCATTGTTACGTTATATTTTTTACATAAATGGTTGCCATCATGAAACATACATTTACTAAAAATATACAGAATAACCAATGACAAAAAGATAAAACTGCCAACTAGTGCGTCATTATCTATGTGGTCTATTTTGGCGAAATACAAATTTAAATTTCCAAAAATCAAAGTAATAAAATAATTTTATTAACTCATACTTACACTTTTTTTTCAAATTACTTTAATTTTTTGACAAGTTTTCTTTCATCGATTAAAATCATAACCTTTTTTCGTTTTTTATTTTATAACCAATTTTAATTTTTCAAACATACATAATCTATTTTAAAATTCTGTAGTTTTATCATCATCAAAATTGCAAGGACAAGAGCTAGCACATATCGAGGCAACTTATTAACGTACAGCTTGACTGAAATTCAAGAAAATCTAAGGCTGCGCATCTAATTAGCTCCAGAAGTTTAATTAACGAGTAATTAGTAGCACAAAATAGAATACTGCCGACACATCGAATATCAACATATAGAATGATATCGAAATTTATTTTTTACTTTCATTAACTGAAATGTGTTCTAGATTGGATTCGTACTTCAATAATAAACCGATTACATTAAACAGCCAATTACAGCAATAAATTTTCTGTATTAGCCAATCGATTTGTTCCTTTACTATCGTCAGTTCTGTTTTGCTAAGAGTGGCGGGAATAGTGTCAATTTGATTAATTAGTTTGAGAAATTGATTTAGTGGTTAAATCCATGAAAATGTATTTGGAAAATTAAGTAACTTAAAATAAGAAAATCCTTTGATTGAAATTTGTTTTTTTATTTTCATTAATTGAAATGTGCGCCAGATTGAATTCATTATTCACTTATAATCCGATTACTTTAAATAACCGATTGCAGCAATGAATTTTCACAATTAACTAAAACTCATTGATTCCTTTACATCCGTCGCTATAGGCACCTGTTTCATACTTCCAGTACCCGGTTTTGATGAATGTGTATTTCCTCGATATCCCTCATGATCTTTAGTTGTCAATTTAGTGGGAATTATTAATTTGCCTATTTAAAGAAAATATATCTAGTGCATAGCTGCTTTTGAAATATCTTTCCAAGATTTTGTTTTATTATTCTTTAATACTGATATTAATGAATCGTTTAGTTTTACATTATCACAATTGTAACAAACGATTTTATAAATTCACCAGCAAGTTGTAATATAATATAGCTAGAACTATTAAAATGAAACGATTTCGATAATGCACAGTACTTATTTCTGAAATCATTAGCGGAAGCTACATTATATTACACTAGTAATCTATAAGTTATTCATGTGCAGGAATTGTTATTTCCCAATAGTAATAGGTAGGTATATTTTAACTATTCGTGAATAGATTTAATAAAATTTACAACGTATATTGTTTTATAACATTACCTGAACTAAAATATAGCACACGCAACAATAAAAAACACAATTTGAATAATTATACCAAAAGGAGAGAACAAGAAATAGTCATTATAAGTAGTAAAAGTAAATTGGATTACTGTTTGGTAATCTAATGATTAGTCATGCAAAAAGGTGATTCGGAGATTCTATTCTAAAACAAACTTATCCAGGTAACCTCTCTATTTTTACCTACATCATTTCACATTGTACATCTTGTGTTATATTTTATATTCTTCATTGAGTATTAATAAATCGTCCCGTTATCCGAAGTGGTATACTAGTGAAATAATTAAAAGCATTAAATTAAAGACTAAATGTTTAAAAAAGTATTATATAAAAAAATTCCAATCATATTTAACAGAACATAAAGATATAAGATGAATGATAAAATTACAAATTTCTGTAGCACATAGAAATTATAAATCTGTGCCTGAAAGTTCCTTGAGGAATAATCCTAAAGGAACTACATTAATTCCAAAATGTCAAATATACGTATTCCAGATTGTGTCCCATATGACAATAATTTTTAATATCCACCAAACTATTGTAAATGTTTTTGCTACCAATCTTAGCATTGTTCAGCTGTGGAGTAAAGTTAGATTTATGCTTCGGAAAAAGTGGCGGAGATATAATTTTGCATTTTTGTATTTTTGAATATACTGGGAATAACATATAAAAAGTTACCAAAAATCGAATATACGCTAAATTATTTATTAAACAAATTATTTGCAAAATTCCATTTTTATGAAATATCTCAAAAAATTATTTTTTTTTGAAAAACTAACTGTGCCATTCGAAAGAACAGGCAATTTTACATAATTAAGAACAGCCCATGGGTGCGCTACCTGTATTTGTCCTAATTTTTGATCTAGTTGATCAATCTGAGCTCACAAAAATTTATATGAAAGAACAATCTTGCAGCCAACAAGACAAAAGTGAAAAAAAAAAGTTTATTCGACTAGTTACGTTATAGTAGAATTTGCCATTTGCCATTTGCCATTTTTCTCATTTTCAAGGTGAATGTCTCAAACTCTCACAGTTTGAACCTGAAATATAATCTGAAAAGGTGAGTGATGTGAACATATAGAACTCGGAATATTCAATAATTTCAAAAAATCGTAAATTTTACTTTTTCGTCATGTTTAA
Source organism: Vesta saturnalis (assembly GCA_036346205.1). Lineage (NCBI taxonomy): Eukaryota > Metazoa > Arthropoda > Insecta > Coleoptera > Lampyridae > Vesta > Vesta saturnalis. Next base: position 3,541,841 of record JARFJB010000408.1, on the reverse strand, counting down.
GAGACCAATAACTCTAGTTTAAAATGTGATATTGAAACTTTACAAGCACATTTTTTTATGCTTGAGATCTGCACTTTAAGATGTTATATTCTGCTTTATTTAAAAAATTGAGTAAGCAGTCAAATTTCGTATAGAACCAAAATAAAACAAATTTTTTTTATTATCCAAAATTCATAAAATCCAATGTTTAATAAACTTTAATAACATTGAACAATTTTGTTTACTTACCTAACTAGCATAAATTTAATGTATTACCTTAATAAACTATATTCAGCCAATAAAAATTGTTTTTCATTATTAGTCTAATTTCTAGAAAATACGAAAAAATAAAGTACTTGTCAGAAATTCATACCAAGATTCATTTTTAAAAAGTATTTTCCGGCTGAAATAAAATATCAGTTTGAAAATATTATGTAACGACGAAAATAGAGGAAAGAGATAGAACATGAGAGAACACTTGCTCGGTGAGTAGCGCTCACTTGGCTCATTCTGCTATAGGGTGTCCAGGAAAATCAGTGAGTTCCCAGCACAAAATTAGGACATTTCTCTCCCTTTAAAGTTTATCCCAAGATGCATCCCTAAAAAGTTATACGCTCTCAAAGTTCAATTTATAATGTAGAGAAATCACTTTATCTCCGTAAATTATGAAAATTTTTTATTGATTTTTATACAAGTCAAAATTTGATACAAGCACTAGAACTACCCGTTCAGTAGTGGCGTCAACTTTGAACCCTTAAAAAAATTATTCTTGGAAAATAAATAAAAATTTTTGTGCTTCGTTTTGGTGATATTTTTTAGAATAAGGGAATTTTGTTTATAAAATTTTTTTTTTGAAGACGCAGCCTACCACTAAATGAACTATAAAATAAGCACGGATCAGTTGTTGCACGAACGAGAGTGCGCTCGTTGAGTGCAGACGTGTATGCGTTACGCTCTGAAGAATAAATAGTTTAAAGTGCTAATTCAGTTTAAATAATTGCCATAACCAACTATATATAAATAAGAACGTTATTAAAATCTTATACTTTAAAAAGTTAAAAATGCAGTGCAATAAGTGTAATCAATCATTTAAATGTGAAGAAATTTTGTGTTTTTGTTTTGTTTATCTATCTTGGGAGGAAAACATGTGCACGTTAGATGGGGAAAATTCTAAATCTTAACCAATTAAGTAGTGCACGGAGACGAGAAGTAAAATGAGCATCTAAATCCGGTAACCTCTGGCATGTTAACAAAACATCGTAAGTAATCAAGCAAGAAGATTATCACGGCAACACACGTCAACGATACAAAATATGCGTGGTTTAAAAGTGATTAGGTTTGTACAGAGCCATTTTCATGAGATCACGAACGTAATATAATAATATAACTCAACTTAATTTAACCTTCACGACATTCCCTTGCGGAGTAGGCAAAACAATCCCTGCCTCTTATTTATTTTTCATTCACAATCTTTCTCCATTTTTTCTTATCTCCGCAAGATTCAAATATTGTCTCTGACATGCCCTTTTATTTTTAAAACTCCTTATTTTTCTTTCCTTTATCATACATTCTATTACATTCTATTACGCGGCCTACCAGGCACCGCCTTACCTCTAATTTCACTCACATATATTTGTTTCGTTAATTTTGCGTTATTCATTCTCTCAATGTGACCAAACCAACGTAATATGCTACTTTTATATCTATCCATCATCGTATTTTCCTCGCCACACTCCTTTATTATGCACTCATTCTTTGTCTTATCACTTCTCGTTTTACCACATACGCTTCTTAGGAATCTCATACCCACGGCATTAATTTTTCTTTCGTGCTTTTTTGACATACTCTTGTCTTACTGCTCATTTCGCAGTTAGGCTCATACTTTTGGTTCTCATTATCGTCCACATACTTCCAGTCACTTTCCTTCCAGCATTAACTCTTCGTCCAATCTCACCCTCCCTTGTACCACCTGCAGCAAACATTCTACCCAAATATACCAGCCCGTCCACTTGCTCCACAACTTCATCTTGCAGAGTAAATACTCTACCCCTCTTTTCCCGATTTAACACCACAATCTTAGTTTTTTTCACGTTTACCTGTCCATGCTCTCACAGACTGTATCAAACTTCCTCAGAGCAGTTAGTAGCTCATCCGCACTGTCACTTAATAAAACTGTGTCATCTGCACACACCAGAAGTCGTACATTTACGTCACCAACCATTACACCCTTTGTATCGGTACATGCTTGTCTAACACATTTATCCATGTATACATTTTGAACAACCACGGTGACATCACAGAGCCTTGTCGCACATGCCCGACTACCGTTGTATACTGCCCTTATTACGTTTATTAGACCTTTATTTACGCCATATTCATTTAATATTTCCCTATCCGCTCTGTCATATGCTTTCTCCAGATCTACAAACGCACAGTGCAGCTTCCTTTTTACACTTTTCGATGAGCTGCTGGAGAGCAACCATCTGATCGATACATCATCTCCCTGCACATCCCAAATCTTAGTTTGTGTAGTTTCTCGTACTCTATCAATCAGTATTCTTCCAAATACTTTACCAGGTATGCTGAGCAAACTTATTCCTCTGTAGTTCTCGCAATCACCTTGTTCCCCTCACTATTGCACAGTGGTACAATGATCGCGCTCTTCTAATTCCTCGGCACTTTTCCACACATAAGGCATACGTTTAGTAACTCACACGATCTTCGTATAATCACTGCACCCCCATACTTTAGCATTTTACCAGTGATTCCATCTACACCTGCTCCCTTGCCGTTTTTCACCATTCCTACGGTTTTCATTACCTAATTTATCCCAATACCCATTCCTTCTACATTCTCCTTATTTAATCCTCCAGTCTTACTTTCCTCACTACTGTACAGCTTTTCGAAATATTCTTGCCAGCATTTCCTCACTTCACAATCTACTATTTCGTTGCTGATATTCATCACTCCTGCAGCGTTATGTTTTGGGCCACGTTGTGCATTTTTGACTCATTTCCAGAAAAGTTTTTTGTTTCCTTCAAAATCATTCCGCATTTTCTCTCTTTCCACAGTCATCCTCTTTACTTATTCTCACTGCCTCCTTCGCTTCTTTGTTTCCCGATCTCTTTCTATACTAACCGTTGCATAGCATGCAATAAGAAAAATTCTTCGAAACTCCACTTTCATTCTAACCCACATTATCCGGGGAGATACCAATTCGTACTGTTTAACACATCTTTTCGCCATGCACTTCAGTCTCAACTCCTGACCATAGTGCTAGGCTGCATCCTCCATCTCTACAGCATCTTTTCCTTTGCGCTTTGTCTCCGATACACACAGAATATCAAGGTGCCTTTCGTACATTACATTCGCGATTTCAAATTCTTTACCATGTATACCTCTAACATTTCACGTACCGACTCGGCATTCATTCCTTGCACATTCGTCAACAACGGGGACTGTTTCGATCTTGACCACCTCTTGTAGTCACGTCGATCCGAAGCAATCGTATTGTTCTCTTGAGTAATACCATAGTGAACTGCCCGATTACTGGCCAAGTCGTGCCCTGGACGATGAAGCATTCCCTACTAACGGTATCGTCCTACTATCGGACAGTTATTTGTCTATGCTCCGACACGTAAGGCAGTAAGAATAGAAATACAGAAAGATAAATACTTACTGTACGACTATCTAAATGTACACATACACCTATACATTTTTTCACTTACATACCATTCAATTTAATTCAATTTAATTTAGATTTCCGAGTTATAGTTAGTTCTTTAATTTACTTTGATATTTACGTATCAAATCTGTTTTATTATTGTCGCGAACCGTGACAACGTTTCCGTACTCTAAGTTTCACTTTTATTCAATTGAAGGGTAACAATAAATAACGATAATGGCCATGTTACCTCTCCCGACTTTAATTGCCTACTTTTAGGATTAATTAATTACAATCAAGATGAAACATAGTAACAAAAGTAAAAGTTAGCTTAAATTTTGAATTTGCAGGCAAGGAAAAATATAGTCTAAGACAACATGCAACACAATGGTATAATCAAACTTACGATCACATGTAGTATCAAAAATAAAAGTTAGAACAATCTTCAAATTTGAAAACAAAGAAAAAATGTTAAAGAACTTACCACTTATATTCGGTTTTGCCATGCATAATCATATCTTTTGTATTTTATTTCTGTCAGTACGATTTTATGAGTTTCAACAATCATCTGGCGTGGGTTTTAAAGGAGCCCTATTTTTCGTAGAAGTTCAATGATAGCAATCCTAAATATTATTTACTCGCCTATCTTATTTAAAGAAACATTTCACACGTTACAAAATTCTACTGTATAGATTATTATTATTTTTGTTTAATAATAATATTCTAACCGGTAAAAATCTATTCAGTAACTTCATACTTCTATTTAAATTAGATTGTTTCCTAACGCGACATGCTGTTAAGTATTTGAGAAAAGAAAAATTATTACTTATTTAGTATTTTGATTACAAATTAGAGCTAGGTATTTGTTTATTTTATTTATTTATTTGTTTTTTTTTATATACTTTGGATCACGGATTCGATCTAGTTATTTACTTTTATCATTTAAGCTAATAAAACAGCTCTTATGACACTGCTTACATTTGGATTGGTTATAGAAAGCAGTTCACTACAAAGACGAGTCACATCTGGTATTATTCCTACAGTTACAGATACGTATTTATGATTGTTTTTACCCCGAGCTACCGTGGGATAGAATGAGTTATTTTTAATTAGTTCTCTATAATTCATTGTTATTGCAAGAATGTTTACCTGTTTGAGTTCAATCCTTTGACAAATGGGTGGTATTTGCGCTTTAAGTTTACTTTACAGTTTTATGAGTTTTAACAATCACGTCTGGTATGGGTTTAACAGAGCCGTATTTTTTCGTAGAAATTCAATACTATCCTATACATTATTTTCGTGTCCTTTTCAACTAAAGAGCCATTTACACATTATAAAACTTCTACCGGTTAGATTATTATTATTTTTGTTTATTTTTAATGTACAAACCGCTGGGTATAAAAATCTGTTCAAAAGCCTACCCTTGCAGTACAGTACTTTATTAATTTAGATGTTGCATTTGTTTCACTAATCAAGATAGAAGCTGGAGCTACCTTAAACACGTCCTATGTATATATATATATATATATATATATATATATATATATATATATATATATATATATATATTTAGCGAAGACGCTTTCAATGAAATAGTACAAGAGCAAAGACTAATTCGTGTAGTATTTTCACTTATGAGGAGACTGCAACAGTGTATACAGGAAAATGGAGGACACTTTGAGAATTAAAATGATATCATTATCGGTAATTGATTCATATTTTCTGTTAAGTTTGTTTATAATCGTTCATTTCAATAATATTCTACTGATTTCTCCGAATTGTAGTAATACCAATAATTGAGAATTGAAATGTGAAATTGAGTTTTATTCGGAAATGGTTACAGATAGCGAGCTCAATAGGTATACCTTTTTTTTTATTGATCGCAGAATCTAATCGTGCCTTTGGAAAGTTTATACTTTTTGTTAAAATAAGTTACGTCATTTTTAACCACAAAAATATGCGGCAACTAGCGCCATCTGCACGATACATTGAAATTAGATAAATCACGTTATTCGGCATAAGAATTATAGGCAATGCTAACAAATTTGAAAGGTATTCATCGAAAACTAACGGAAATATTAAATAAATTAGCTTATCAAATTGAAAACTAAACACCCTGTATCACCGTAATGGTGCGTTTTACGACCCAATTTGATAGGAACTCTTTTGTTTGCATTGCTATCTTGCATCAGCTCCCTAATTTTGACTACCTAGTATATATATATATATATATATGTATGTATATATATATATATATATATATATATATATATATATATATATATATATATATATATATATATATATATATATATATATATATATATATATATATATATATATATATATATATATATATATATATATATATATATATATATATATATATATATATATATATATATATATATATATATATATTCATTGGAATACCTTGTAACTCCAGTAGATATTGTAAAAAGTTAGAAAATCAATTAATATCGTATTAAGGCAACTTCAATACTACAACTATATTAAATAGGTAGAGAAAAAAGGATGTAGAGATCGCAGCTGCATAACAAAATTGTTTTTTGCTGCTCCTGTAAAATTTAGCCAATTGGACTCACAAATCTTTCTCATGAAGGTAACCATATGCCGCAGTAAATAAGAATTTTGAAATTTGTTGTTTATTTCCATTAATTAAATACTGGGTGGGTGTCTACTGCGTGGACGGAGGATTGCTCTTTAACTGTTAGATATATCAACACTAATTTTGATGTAGTAATACACGATTATTGGGCCTACATTACAAAAATACTTAGTTATATACAGGGTGATTGATAAAAGTATGCCAATCCAAACCCGTGTTTAATGGAACACCCTGTATATTTTTGCATTTTTGGATTCACTTTGCTTTACTTTAGAATAAAAGTATAGACATTTGTATCTGGACCACTAACCGTTCTGCAGATATCGTCACTTTAGTACCAAAATACAGTTAACTTTGGAACCACGATGCGACCGTTGTCACCACGATTTTGTAAATCTGTTTATACCACCGACTATTAACAACAGTCTACTAACAAACAAACCGGGAAATTTTTCGTAAACATGTGAAACTATACAGAATGATTAATTTACGCGAAATGTAATTTTTCTCAATTTTTTCAAATACAACACCCTGTATATTTTTTCATATTTCGATTCTCCATGAAAAGTAGATACTAATTGATAAAAGGTTTCATAGCCATAAGATGGCCCCTTCTTGAGATATTGACGCTTTATGTCACTACACCTAAAGATAAGTTGAACAAGTAAACATACACGAATAAAACCATAAATTCAAATTAAATGTTCAAAATGACGATCACACCTAGCTAAACACTTTGAACTTCGATCGGTAAACGAAACTCGGAACAACATTAGAGGCGAAATGGATTGAAACACAGCTCTAATTCTATTTTTCATACCTTCGCTTGTTGTGGGAGGATGCTGCTAAACTTTTTCTTTAACGTCTTCTCTCAGGATATCGTTCACAGCACAAACAGCTAGCCAGAAAAGCATTTCTTTGAGCTTCGCCGTAAATAGAGGTCATATCGACCATTTCTTCTTTGGAAAAATTCATTTTATACAAAAATTAACAAAACGACAATCCCAAAAACACAAACTAATGGAACAATATTTTAATGATTATACAAACGTCAAAATAATATACGCAATTGTTCCTCTTTATTACGAGCGGCTAGCCTGCCTGATTTGTTTTGTTGAATTCTATTGTCTTAGTAAATTTGTACTTTAGAATATTTTTACGTAAAAGCGTCCATATCTCAAGAAGGGCCCGTCTTATGGCTATGAAACCTATTATCAACTAGTATCTACTTTTCAAAATATACAGGGTGTTGCATTTGAAGAAATTGAGAAAAATTACATTTCACGTAAGTTAATCATTCTGTATAGTTTTATATGTTTTCGAAAAATATGTTTGTTTGTTAGTAGACTATTATTAATAGTCGGTGGTATCAACAGATTTACAAAATCGTGGTGACAACGTTCGCATCGTGGTTCCAAAGTTAACTCTATTTTGGTACTAAAGTGACGATATCTGCAGAATGGTCAGTGATACAGATACAAATTTTTATACTTTTATTCTAATGTAACAGTGAATCCAAAAATGCAAAAATATACAGGGTGTTCCATTAAAAAGAACACAGGTTTGGGTTGGTATATCTGTGTCAGTCACTCTGTTTATACCTAAATTTTTTAGAATGTAGGTATAATGATCGTGTATTACCACACCAAAATTAGTTTTGATATCTTTAATAGTTAAGGAGAAATCCTACATTCACGCAGTAGACACCCACCCTGTATATTCCCAGTATTAGCCAATGAAAGTCTGTAGTAGGTTGACTCTCTCATTCCTACCACTATGTGCACCTTTTCCACACTTCCGTCGCATTATTTTCACAAGTGAATTTACTTCGTATCTATTTCCCAGTAGATTCACGCAATTATAGTGAAATTCCAGTAATTAATTAATACCTTCTAATTATATCAAAAATGTAACACTAATTCTCCATTAAAATTCATGATTGATTTTAAAATTATCTAGTTTTAATTTTAAATTAGTAACATCTAAGAAGTTTACCGTTCACAGATTCCGATTACGTTAACTTTATTACCTGCATTAATAACTTATTTTTCTTCAAATCGTTCTTATTGGGGCGGCTGTATCTAACACGAATGATAATTGTTGATTTTCTATATTGTATCTGCAACTTACCACGTTTAAGTGCAAAATAGCACGTTTAATTACCTACTTATGCACGAGAAAAATTACTTGTATTTTCAGTCAACACATAATTCGATAATGTGTTGACATCTTTTACATCCCTAAAGGTATTTCATATTCGCGCACAATGGGCCTTGTCTGTAATTTAATACGTTAGGAAAGCTTTTGCGCTGATGAAACTGTCTGTGTCAGTAATATTGACCTCTGTAATTTTTATTTCAATGTAAATACATCCGGTTTGTAAAATTTTGTTGGTTTTGAAATAAAGATCAAAAATTGTGTAAATTATGTGGTTTATTACATCTTGGATTTTTGTAGTAAAAATATTGAAAATTTCTCTTTTTACGTTATTCTTTTAGTACCAAAAATAATTTGAAATGATATGATGGAAAAGAACTATTAGTACCTTTATTTTTGCATCTTAACTCAAACTTTCGGGATAATCAACTTTTTTCTGTATTAAAAAGATAAAAAGTACTCTTGTCAACAATGTAGATTTTGTGAGCGCTAATTAACTTGATTGAAATAAAATAGAAATGAACGTAAATTGTAAAAGTATGTCACAACTAATGTCCATTTAAAGATCTTTAATTTAGATGTCTGGTTCAAAATTGTGAAACTGGTTTCAAGATCCTGTAAAAAGATTTCAAGATGCAGGACCAATTTCAGGATCCATTTGAATATTTTTAATTCTGCCAAAAGAATCTTATTAGAGTTATTACAAGATATTGGTCGCAGATGTTGAACCCAGCTTCAAGATCCTGCAAAAGGACATTATATCAAGATGTTTCTTTAATATGGGAGACCAAGTTTGAAAATGAGCATGAAAACGAGAGGGACATAAATCAGAGGATGAAGTCCAGGATGGCGCCGAACGTGCCTAATCTGTGTTTTATAATTTTAAATGGTTGTTATGAATGGAAAATTTCGAAGGTTTGCCAATAACTTACATCGCTACCTATGCTATGTTAGAGATTGTGCAAGGTGTAACAAAACAAACAAATCGTGTATGTTTTTCGTTGAGAAACTGAAGAAACTATCACTTGCGGCCATTTTGTATATCATTTTACCTGCATTTCGTACTTACTTATTATTAATTGAACTTTTTTTACAGGTATGCCCAAATTTTTATAGTATCAGCACGAGATCTGTTGGGATTTACAGGTGAGTTATTACAATCTTATATTACGTCACACAATTTTAATAGAATAATAAAGTATGCGGTCATCAATAGGTCTTACCATATAAAGTAACTCGCAAACTAATTTTACACTATCTGCACTGTTCAATCCTCTGATTAGAGAGATTGAGTGTTTGGGGTTTAATGTGAGGAATACGCCGTCTCTCGTATCAATTGTAGACTAGACCTCACAACCCTGTTTGAGTAATTGAATAAAAATGAGATTCATTCAAAGACTAATTTATTTCGTATTATTTACACTTTATATACAGATTTTACTATTACGTATTTAATTGTTTGACCCAGTTACTAGGTCATGTTTATTCATTTAAGCGCCTTTTTGTGCTTACTAGTTATAATGTACATAATATGTGTGTGATTTCAACCTTGCAGACTTTTGTATCAGCACAATTGTTGCAATAATTAACCTGCTTTATATTTATTCTACTTACTAATCGTTTTATATATTTCTTAATTGTTATGTTTTAATTCTAATAAATTATATTTCTCAACTTATTACTGTAAAATTGTTAAAAATACCCTGTTTAATCTGTGCAAGATTAAACATTCTGCCGGGCCCGAAGTTCATGTTCAATTGCAGATTGAACATTCTGCCGCGACAAGGTGGTTGGGATGGCGTAAAGTTGTTCCATCTGGAATCTCTCTTCCATCTTGGTATCTTTAGTTCTTCTATAGCTTTTAATTTATCCCGGAACTTCACCCGTTTTGCTGCTATGTTGTCAGGTACTTTTTGATCCCATCTGATTGCGCTTATCCATAATTCTTGTATTATTAGTTTGGCTGTTATTGTTATTGGACTGACCCACCCTAGCGGGTCGAACATTTTTGCTGTTTCTGATAGTATGCTTCTTTTTGTTAATGTTTTGTTGTTGAGTGCTACCTTGAATTGAAAGCTGTCTTGATCTGGTAGCCATCTCACTCCTAGGGATTTTCTTGATTCATTTTGGTTGATATCCAGTGCTTCCGACGTTTCTTTTTCTTCTTTCCATAGTTCTTTGTGATTTCCTGCCCATTTTCTTAACGTAAACCCTCCTTTCGCTGATAATGTGATTAATTCTTCCTGTAAAGTTTTTTCGTCTTCTATTGTTGTGGTTCCAGTTAACAGGTCGTCCACGTAATAATCTTTCAGTGTTACTGCTGATGCGTGCGGGTAATTGTTTTCTTCATCTTGGGCTAGTTGCTGTAATGTCCTTACCGCTAGGTAAGGTGCGGAAGCTGTTCCATATGTAACGGTTTTAAGTTGATACTCTTTGATTGGTTCCCTTGGTGTGGTTCTCCACAGGATAGTGTGGTATTTGTAATCTTCTTTGTCAAGTTTTATTTGACGGTACATCTTCTCTACGTCAGCCATGAGCACGTAGCGATGTTTTCTCCATCTTACTAAGAGGTCCCATAGATCCTGTTGTAATCTTGGCCCTACATGCATCATCTCGTTTAAACTCTTCCCGTTGGAGTCCTTAGATGAAGCGTCAAATACTACTCGCAGTTTGGTCGTTGTATTGGTTTCTTTCACAACTGCCTGATGTGGTATGTACACCCTGTCTTCCTTTGGGTTGGTGGCTAGTTTCATGTGCCCTAGTTGGAGGTATTCGTCCATGAATTTTTTGTAACCTGTCTTCAACTTGTTGTCTTTTAAAAATTTCTTCTCTAGTTGTAGTAATCTTGCGACTGCCAATGGTCTTGAGTTTTCAGCGTGTCTGGATTGTTTTTGAATGGTATTTTTACTGTGTAAGTTCCATCCGGGTTCCTCACCGTGGTTTGTTGGTAGTGTTCATCACACTCTTCATCTTGTTGGGACATTTCCACTGCTCTTGGAATTTCCTCGAGTTCCTAAAATTTTTCTAATTGCATTTCTTCTTCCCGTGGCACCATACTGACTATCGTCACTTCTTTTTTAGGAGTGTTGATCTGCCCTGACAAAATCCATCCTAATTCTGAGTTCTGACCTAATACGTCGCCTGTTCTTTTTACCCCGTCTAGTATTAGTTTTGCGTAATCTTCAGCTCCCAGGAGCACGTCTATTGGCCCTGGTTTATCGAGTGTGGGATCTGCCAATATTTGGTTTCTCCACTGGTTGTTGTCGAACTTGAATTGTTTCATGGGGAGATTCTCCGTGATCTTTTTTAGCACTATAACTTCTGTGGTGAGTGAAAAGGTATTTGGATGTAAAGGTTTTAGTTGGATTTTATTTTTGAGGTTGCCTTGGTTGGTGTAGAACCTCCTAAACCGCTGATCTCGGCGTGTACTTTTTGCCTTGGTAGTCTTAGTAGCTGTGCAGAATCTTCAGTAATGAATGATGCCTGTGACCCTGGATCGATTAATACTCGTAACATGTGAAATTCCCCGATGTCCTTTATTCTGATAATTGCTGTAGCTAATTAAACTTCTTTTTTTCTATTTTCGGGGCTGTATGCTTCCTTAACTTCTTTGGTTGATGCGTGCGCTGCCGATTTTGTTTGCTGGTGTGTTGCAGGTTTTATGTATTCCTGGTATAGTAATGTCTGGTGCGGGTACTGACACGTTGTGCACCGCCGTATTGCGTGGCATCTGATGTTGAAACTGTAGTCCATGCAATTGAAACATAGACGTTTTTCTCTCACGAATGTGATCCTGGCTTGTGTTGACAACCCCTTGAATTTGATGCAGTCACCCAACTTGTGATATTGGTTGCAGTAGACGCATGCTTGCCGTTTATTCTGCCACTGGGGGTTCCAGTGGGGCTGTTCTCGTGTGGTGGTATGGTGTGATTTTCTTGTCTGGGACATCGCTTCCATTGACTGGAATCTTAGTTTGAGGAACTCCATTACTTCCTCCATTAGTGGTATTTCATTTGGTGCTTTCAGCGATTGTTCGAATAGCTTGTTTGTCTCTGCGTCCCATTTTCTTGCTACTATGTAGACAATAAGAGTACCCCAGGAGGCTGTTCCTACCCCTAGGTTCTTTATTGCTTCCAGACACTCATGAGTGGTGTCATGCAGACGCCTTATTGCACCTGCATCTTGTTCTTGGAAAGTGGGAAAGTCTAGAATTTTGTCTATTAAAGTTTTTACCATTAAGCGTTTGTTGTTGTATCTGCTCTCGAGAATTTCCCATGCTGTTTTGTAATTGCATTCTGCTATTTGAAGGTGTTGGATTAGTTTTGATGCTTCTCCTGTGACGTTGCTTTTAAGGTACTGCATTTTTTCTATTGTTGTCACCGTTTTGTTGGAGTGTATTATTTTTTAAACAGGTCTTGGAATGTCATCCAATTTTCATAGCCACCGCTGAACATAGGTAGCTCTATTTCTGGCATCTTGATGCTGCATGTCTTATCTCCAACCATTTGTATTTTGTTTCCGAGTTCGATGCTTATTTGGTCACACCATTGTTCGGTTTTCTCGAACTCGCTGTTTGAAAAATAATTGTCCTGATGTTTTGTTTCATGTAGCTTGATGTGTTCGTGCAGGTCTTCAATTGCAGTCCATTGGCGCTGAATCTTGTCTTGCCATAACTTAAGTTGGACCGTGTTTTCTTCTTTCTTCAATCTTTCTTCTACTTGTTGTAATAGAGCACCTAGTTGTTGCATCTTGATCTCTTGTCGTTTCAATCGCTGTTCTTGTTCTTTATCGACCCCATCGTCTTCTTGCGAGGTGGTTGTTAGCTTCTTTTCCAGTTCTGTCAGATAGTTCTTAATGTGATTGTATAGTTTACCCAATTTTTCAAGGTATTCTGATGTGTGGTAGTCATGATCATCTATCCGCAGTTTGGATATTTCATTATGTGTGCTGTTCGCGTCTTCCCACCATGTTTCCAATGCATTGCGATGTTCATTGATGTACACCTTGTTCTTCCGTCCCGCCGAATCTTTCTTCATATTTGTAAACATTTTCTCCATAGCCTTGCCAATTTCATTTTGGTTGTTGGCCAATTTGTTTATCTTCTCCATTTTTCGCTTTGACTCTTGTGTTGTTTCTTATTTATAAAGCTTGATTTTCGTACCCACTGTCGATATGTTTCTTCTTTCCTATAAGGGGCGTAAATCCTTATAGTTTACAGAGGTAGACTTGCTGTTGTAACTTCTTCTGGCGGTGGTGGTGGTGAATTGAATGTAGCTGGTGGTGTTGATGTCTTCAATAGGCTGATGTTCAATAGCTGCTGCCGTTGGTGGTGGATAATGTTTAATTTTACTGGTTGCCGATGTTGGTGACTCGATGGTCCATGACTAATTTTACTGGTTGCCGCTGTTGGTGGCTCGAAGAACCATGACTAATTTTACTGGTTGCCGATGTTGGTGGCTCGAAGGACCATGTTCAATCCTCTAATTAGAGAGATTGAGTGTTTGGGGTTTAATGTGAGGGATACGCCGTCATTCGTATTAATTGTAGACTAGACCTCACAACCCTGTTTGGTTACTAGGTCATGTTTATTCATTTAAGCGCCTTTTTGTGCTTACTAGTTATAATGTACGTAATATGTGTGTGATTTCAACCTTGCACACTTTTGTATCAGCGCAATTGTTGCAATAATTAACCTGCTTTATATTTATTCTACTTAGTGATCATTTTATATATTTCTTAATTGTTATGTTTTAATTCTAATTATATTTCTCAACTTATTACTATAAAATTGTTAAAAATAGCCTGTTTAATCTGTGCAAGATTAAACATGCACCATTGACGACGTAAGGGCATCTTAAAATAAAGTCAATAGGTTGACACCGATGTCGGATAACTTTTGACCAACACTGCAGCATACGCATTTCGAATAGTATGTTTATGGTTACTATTTAGAATGGAACGGAATCTTTCCTAATTTTATTATTCTCATACTGTTATTGAACGCACATTTACAGTTATTATTAATTTATTATGTAATCATAAAATCATTAGTTCCGTTGATTATTTATCACACATCTGACACATCTATTTTAGATATTTCTTGTGTTACGTTTTTTTTTTTTGCTTTCTGCTATAAAGTTGATTGAACTAGTGTTAAAAATGGCAACTTACTTAATGTAGGATAATTAATCTGGATATACTCAAGGAAACTTATATCATTGAAATTATTGGTGACATGCAGTACAAGGGATGTTATAGTACATTAAGTATTAACAACAGTAGCGACTGTTGTCGATGACAATGTTCAGAAAATGAGCAAAACGATCTGATTAGTAGTTTTCACGTAAGTTTAAGTTTTTTCTTTGACAAAATAGGCCCTTTTAGGAAAAAAAGAACCGGAAGGATTTTCAAGTACTTTAATCCTATGGTATATACACTATTTTTCACACCCTGCTTGCTTCTTTGTAAAAGCACTACTTTGAAACATAAAGTGTAACAATAGGTATAACTTACCACGTTAATACGCTTACGAGTTAAATAATAAATGTCATTTGCACATAAATATAAATTCAATGTACAAAATATAAAACACTGCATAAACGAATATGTTTAATTATCACACTTTCACAAAAATTCTAAGAACATTTGTACCTTTAGACTTGTGTTTCAGAGTTCAATACAGAATCTGATGTTAATTGTGAACATAACAATGTCTTAAAAGAATGATGCTATACAATCCGAAGAAATCTAAATACACTACGTCTGAACAACACCATTAAGTTTTGTAAGACACTCCAGATAATCAGTTGTTAGTCTTAAGCAAGTAATTTTCAGTTTTTGGTATATTAGACACATATTCTAGGACGCACTTACATTGGGAGTTGTTGGTACATGTAGTAGCAACCAATTAATGCAACTAGTGATTAATAGTGGTCAATATTTTTAGTAAATGTGACATATTAGTTTTTGAATAGAAACTTAATTATGTCGAGTTATTTAGAAAGCATGTTAACCTACGAACACCAAGCACTTTTTTTGTTTAATATGAATATGGTAACAAAGAAGAATGGAATTTAGGACTTTAAAATGGAGGACGAATGAAATACGATGCACAAAACAGGTTTTTACATATACACCACATTCTAGAAGAAATAAAGGTCGCTCCGGACGGTTGTGGAAAAGGTGTATCCGCAAAGCAATGCAAGACACAATTTTGAAGAAGTATCACAAGGTAGGGTTTCTTGGAGGAAGGGACGCCATAACAGTAATTTAAATATTACACGACATGTATTTTTAGATCAAACAAGTATACGCAACAAACTAATAATAAGGATACTAAACTAGTCACTCGATTGCAAAAAAGGCATTGGGAAAATTGCAAAGTTTTTCCTTTTAGTTGACTGTGGTGCAAGCGTAGAACGTGCTAAAAAGAGAAGGTGGGTGGAAACTTTCCATATTGCTGACGGTTATGTTAAAGGCTCTATCAATAAAAACCTCTGAAGATACTTTACAGCATAGTGAAGAAGCAACTGCTTCAAACATTTTCACTCAGAGATCGGATGAGTTTATTCGTTTATGTAATTCTGTAAACATTTTCTTTTAAATCTAACTTATAATTAAGGCAAAGTTTTGCAGCTGATTGTTTAAGTTCGTGGAAATAAGATTTTATCAGCTAAATTTTGTTTATTAAAGTAGAGTTGTTTTCCTCACAGACAGTTAATACATATACAATGAACTGATACGTTCCTGTAAATTTGATTAGCTTTATAAGAGATATAAGATTATCTGAAAAACAAAAATTTATAGATGTTTTATACGTCAAAACGTTTTCTAAACATATATTTAATTATATAATTATCTATTATGAATAAACGCACATAAACAAAAGGTTTTTTTTTATTACAAATAAAATAATAAGTTCTCGCCAATAGTTAAGTGATCTCTGTATTAATTAAAATTGGGTTAAGTTAAAATGCCAATTTTTCTGTCTAATCAGTTGCAATAAGCATATATTTATTATAGAACGTATTGATGGAATACCAATGGCTACTATGTATGTGATTTTGGTAAAAAGAAAAGCGATTAACGTGCAAGCGTATAAAAATAGTAATACAAAACACAAATAGTTTCAGTAGAAAAAATGAAATTGGGAGATCTGTCATGCACTACTAACGTAACATAACATTAAGTAAAGTACATTGTAGTGTAATGCCATTCTGACAATGGCTATTTTTTTTCTGTTATAAAATCGTAAAAATAGAAATCAGCACAACGTTAAATGGTATTATTTATACAATGTTATACACATTCCTAAGTTTGAATATTTTCTATGCAAAGCAGAGCGTATTTACTACAGGACCAAAGTGCATTTTAGTCCATTGGGTGATAATTGCCAGAGAGTATGCGATTAAAGGTTTTGCTTACTATTTAGTCTTACTGGTATTAAACGAGACGGTAAGCAAAATCTGGGACAAACGAAACATGAAATTTAAGTATTAATGGTTAAATTTAATTGTAGATTTTTACATTAGATTACGTGAACAATTAAAGTCCACCGATTCCTAAGTGAAAGTATTTGAAACTGATAGTAAAGGTTTAGAGCCATTCACTTCTTCACTACGTTGTAAACTGTTTTCCGTAATATTTTGTTTGTTATTAAGGGAGTTTTCAACAGCAGACAGGGTAGATTTCCAGAATGTTTTTGTCGCATTTTACACTTTTCCTGGAATCAGACGATAGGTGGAATGCTGTGTATCCAATTTTTTGCAGGATATCATATATCTAAACCACTCACATAGTTTGGTTACTTTCTACTTTTTCAATAACAAATATGTCATTTTGGGTTTAAGCATATTTCATGTTAACTAAAAAAATGGAAGCGGAAATTTGAACACATTAATTAACTCCTACGTACACCAGACACTGCTAATGTTAGTGCAAACTGGAATACATAATATACTAAAAACCCAAAAATTCCTCACTTTTATCATTAAGATCTAATAATCTGAATGATGGATTTATCCTAAAACATTATTATTAAAGGTATGTTGTTCTACACCAGATATTTAGACTGTGGTTTTATATTTAATAAGTGCTTGTTCATTACTAACACCTTCTTGAATACAATGATGAATTGCATCAATATGTGTAGTGGGTTTAAATGTTTGATGTTAAGCATACTCTGGTTATGATCGTAACTCGTAATTGAATTCTGCAAATCCAACAAACCGATTCTTGCCGTCTACTTCAAAACCTATGAGTTGCTCCATAACATATTTTTAAAAAGGGCACCATTTAAGATTGCAGCATTGACATCCATGTGTTCAATATCCATTCCTAGTTTGATACCTATGGCGAGTAATATTCGAAGAGTAGAATGTCTAGCAACAGGTGTACAGGTTTCTAAATTTCAACTAAATCACTAATTTAGGTCTTCTCAAAACGGCAAACGGTAAAACCTTATTCTTTACATCAGACTCCATATAACCATTTCCCTTGAAAACACCTTGAATTACTTGAACTTTTACAAATTTCGATTTCAATTTAGTATGAAGTGCTTCAATAGCCGTAACGAAAGGATCAAATCCATTTAGCAACGTTAATTCAGTAACCTCATCATCTTCAATAATACGAGCAATATCAGCTAATTCTTGAGTGGCAGACATAAGTCCCCCCATAGTTGCATAATTTCTAATTTTCCTTTCTTAGTGTTAATTCCAACAGTTTCAACTGCAGTTTTAGCATTAAAGAATCAAATATTCCAGTGTTATAGGTCATTGATATATTCCCATAAACTACGGGAACAAAATGGCAGTAGAACGAAAGTAACAGATAAAGGAAATGGTCCGGAAGCTCATTGTCATAAACGGACGTAAGCGTGTTACTAATTTACTTGTTTAAAATAATTTTTAATACGTTAGACACAATAAGGGTTTGTCACAAATAATTTGGGCGTCAGAATGTGCGTAAATGTCCATAAATGGGTCGCAATACCTGAATACGAAAAGGTTTACAGTTAAATTGCCAAACAAACAAAAAATCTTACTTACCATTTACGCAAATCCAGGTGAATCAATGAATTACAGGCGGTACTCGCCAAAACAATGGCATGTTAAAAGCCAGCTGATCCGTTAACGACCTAATTTACTTTAAATTTACGTTACGTTACACCTCAACAAAGTTCAAAATAGCAAATACGCTAAAAGCGAAATTCCGATCAATGGTCACGTAATGCTTTTATTACAGCGATGAGAAATAAATGAGCGTTGTCGCTGTTTAGTTGGAAGAATGTAACATTCTCATAAAATAAATGTTCGGTAGCATAAATGAAACAACATATCTAATCATTTAAGTTTGTTCTTACCTAAGTAATAACGCAGTAGTAGGAAGGAGTCACAATAATATTATAAACTGTGAAGTAACAATAATACCCAATTTATAAACACTATTAGCATATTTTACTTATATTTGAATAGTAGTTGGCGTAAATAATCAAGTGGTTCATAAATTCATATCCATTAAATTTTTTAAATCGAGATCAGTAAAGGGGGGTGACGCTTGCAAGTCTCAATTTCCCAAAATAATATATTGTATTTTAATTCTTATATAAACACCAACATGAATATTGATAACGTCGACATATGAATTTAACAAATTGGTAATACATAAATCGGTATTACCAAACCAGAGTAACATGGAAATAACACACAAAATGCTATGAATACTTCACAGGCGAATACACTTTATGAAACTGATTTAAACATCTAAAGGATACTAAGCAAAATCGTATTCATCCACTCGACAAATACAGTTCAAAGAAAAATAACAGACTTTATTAAAATTGTCAATACACAAAAAAAATAAACGTGCGGAAATAGTTACCTTAAATTGTACAAATGATCAGTCTGAGATCTTCCACTTCTTCTGTACTGCGTATAGGTAGTTTCCGAGATTGACCCTCTGGAAATCGACTTGCTGAAATCCAACCTGCAGAATCTTCGCAGAAAAACCGCTCTTAGATCATCAACTTACAATAGGCAAAGTTCATCGAATCTTATACTTTCAATTACGTTAATACTAATTTAATGACGAAAACATTTAAATCAAGATCATCTGGATAAATCAGTGTATCACCTGGTTTAACATAACTACACGTGAATTTACTTATAACGTTATTAGTTCTTTATATATCCAAATTTAGCGAAAATGATACTTTTATAACTACAACAATTTGTTTATCTGTTGGGAAAGTCGTGTACGCGGTGTAACTTCGGGATAACTAATAAATAAATACGCATAGAATTTGCAAGTCGTAGATCCGAAAAAATTTGCGACATTAGTACGAAATGAGGAGAATGTACAAAAGTTAACACAAGCTCCTCCTCGATGGACCCGAAGAATGTCACTTCAAATCGTCGATAAACAACAACAAAACTGTGTTGTGTGTGTTAGAGTGTGTGCAAAATATATATATATATATATATATATATATATATATATATATATATATATATATATATATATATATATATATATATATATATATATATATATATATATATATATATATATATATATATATCTATACAGACTGAATTTATTTAAAATTAACTTTTAAAGTACATACAGTAGAAGACTAACTTGAGTGGCAATTGAACCCACGACCTCCACTTTGCTAGGGTAGGGCTCCTACAACTGAGCTGTCGAGCAGGAAAGTTACATTTTATACACAATGAAGGATCACAGTCAACTTTTATTATGTCGTGTATGTCACACCACATACAACAGTTGAATGCATTCTTCATTGTGTATAAAAGTATGAAACATCGTAACTAGGGAAGTACATACAGTTTAAGTTTGAATGACCTGCATGTGCTGAATTAAAACCGCAAGTTCTAAAAGTTGCTGATGGAAAAGTTATTAAAGTTACTTCGCCCTTAGAACGACAAGGTTGATTTCAAGGGTCCTCTTCCTAGCGCAGGTAGAAATAGATAGATTCTTACAATTATGGATGAATATTCTAGATTTTTGTTTTGCTTATCCATGTCCGGATATGTCTTCTGATACTGTTACAAATTATTTTAGAGATTTAAATTTTCAGTATCACTCAATACATTGATTCCGGTCATGGTACTAATTTCCTATCTGAAAAATTAGTATCATTTCTTATGCCTCAGGACATGACTGCTAGTTGTTCTAGTCCATATAAACCTAGAGGTAATAGACAAACTAAGAGGTACAATGGAATAATTTGGGGAACGGTTATGCTAGCATTAAAGTCTCGAAATTTAAGCACTTCACATTGGTAAACAGTCCTGACAGATGCTCTACATTCAATTCAATCAATCAACCAATAGCACACTACAGGAAAGGATGTTTGTTTACCAGAGAAAATCCCTAAGCGGAAAATTGTTCCCGTCTTGGTTAAATCAATCTGAACCAATTTTAGGTAAGAAGTTTGTCAGACAAAGCACTTGTTGAGAAAGTAAATTTAATTGAAGTCAATCCAGATTATGCCTTAATTCGATGCTCTAGTGGAAACAAAGTTAATGTTTCATTACGACATTTGGCACCTGTTAATATTGACTACAATGAAAATAATGAAATGATAGATAAAATAAAGTAACTGACCATTGTTTTGAAAGTCCAGACGAAGAAAGGACAAGCTTGAAAACTTCAAATGTTGGAAATAACGCATCCGAAGTTCAAAGCTCCACGCCTGTTAAACGACTACCCCAGTATTTAATAGATTGCACCAAATAATGGACCTGGCGGAATGTTATGTGTTTTTTGTGTTATTTATTCTTTATTGTTAATTATCATAGTTATCTCGCTTTACTGTGTTGTCAGTTTGATATTCAAATTGTATGTTGATTAAAGCCTTCAAAAAAGGGTTTTTTGCCATTTCAATACATAAATAAGTAGACGAATGTGCCTCCGGTTGGTACTGGTTGCCTTATAAACAACAAAGTCGTCCAAACTGTGAGCTACCCATTACACTTAAGTTAACCAAACACTATTAATTATGAAATCAGAACTTTTCACTGCTTACGATCATAATTTTAGGCAATTTAGAAACATAATCATTCCATTCGGAATTTTTGTCTTTAATGTACGAAGAGTAACTCTATTAACTCTTTCGCTAGAATTGACTTAAGGGTTGTTCCTAGCATTATACAACACATTTCTAAATTCTTTAGAAAATAACTGCAATCCATTCTCGAACAAAACTGTCGAGACCTACCAAGAATTGAAAACAATAGTTTCTTAAGAAAACATATAATTGGTTCCGTAATAATCTTGCAGACAGATTGCACTATACCGACGTTCTTAAAGTAATCGGTAACAACAAATAATGTTTCGTTTGAAGACAGAGACTCACAATATCCATAGCAACCATTGGGAAGGAAAAACATATTGCTGCTTACTCATTAATGTAGCTCTTGTCAAATTTTCAGTTTTGTGACCACAAGAAACACTACAACTCTTAATATATTGACTAACACACAAAGACGTGGTTTATTATTTATTAAAGAGTAAAAATCATGGTATTGTTTTTTATTTTCTTTCTTCGAATCTATTGGTTCTAGGAAAAAAACTTGTATTTTAATAAACAAGGATTTTAAGTAACATTTTTATTTCACAAAACTCAATCTCGAAAATAGGATTTGATATTAAATAAGGTAAGCGTTGCTAATTTCATTCCATTATAATGTAACAGGAATGTTGAAGAAATACCGGTGGCCAGTCAGCATCAATCTGGTAAACAAATGTTGATGCTGGTTCTTTATGTTTCTTTAAATTTTAACTTTTAGCACCGATAAACGGAGTGCTGATATACTTGCGAGAGTATAGTTCACTAACGACCAGTTTCCGAATTTTTGTAGATAATCGTAATGTCTAATGAATTTCATGATGATCCCATTGCTTTATACTTTGGTGTTTCGAAAACTATGGATCGAATAAGTTAGAAATATTACTGGTCTAAGTTAAACTTGTCTGTTAGTAAATATATTAAGTGTTGTTTTGTCCCTTGTGCTCACAAAGCTTAAAATTTGACAAGAGCTAGATTAATGGGTAAGGAGCAATATGTTTTTCCTCCTAATGGTTGTTATGGATATTGTGAGTCCCTGTCTTCAAATGAAACATTATTTGTTGTAACCGATTACTTTACGAACGTCTTTATAGTACAATCTGTTTGCAAGATTATTACGGAACCAATTGTATGTTTTCTTAACGAACTATTGCTTTTAATTCTAGGTAGGTCTCGACAGCTTTGTTCGATAATGGATTGCAGTTAGTTTCCAAAGAATTTAGAATCGTGTTGTATAATGCAAGGTACTTCCCTCAAGTCAACTCTAGCGAAAGAGTAAATAGAGTTACTCTTAGTACATTAAAGACAAGAATTCTGAATGGTATGATTATGTTTTTAAAATTGCCTAAAATTATGATCGTAAGCAGTAAAAAGTTTTTGATTTCATAATTAATAGTGTTTGGTTAACTTAAGTGTAATGGATAACTCACAGTTTGGACGATTTTGTTGTTTATAGGGAAAGCAGTACCAACCGGAGGGACACTCGTCTGTTTATTTATGTATTGAAATGGGAACAAACCCTTTTGTTAAAGGTTTTAGTCAACATACAATTTTAATATCACATTGACAACACAGTAAGGCGAGATAAATATGATATTAACAATAATGAATAAATAACATAAACAACACATAACATTCTCCCCGTATTTATTATTTGGTGCAATCTATTAAATACTGGGGTAGTCGTTTAATACGCGTGGAGCGTCGAAATTCGGATGCGTTATTTCCAACATTTGAGGTTTCCAAGCTTGTCCTTTCTTCGTCTAGGCTTTCAAAAGGATGGTCAGTTACTTCAAGCTTTGTGCAATTTCATCTATCATTTCATTATTTTCATTGTAGTCAATATTGACAGGTGCTAAATGTCGTAATGAAACATTAACTTTGTTTCCACCAGAGCATCAAATTAAGGCATACTCTGGATTGACTTCAATTAAATTTACCTTCTCAACAAGTGCTTTGTCTTACAAACTTCTTAACAAAAATTGGTTCAGATTGATTCAACCAAGACGGGATTAATTTTCCGTTTAGGGATTTTCTCAGGTGAACAAACATCCTTTCATGTTGTGTGCAATTGGTTGATTGATTGAATTGAAAGTAGAGCATCTGCCAGGACTGTTTCCCAATGTGAAATGATTAAATTTCTAGACTTTAATGCTAGCATAACCGTTTTCCAAATTATTCCATTGTACTTCTCAGTTTGTCTATTACCTCTAGAGTTATATAGACTAGAACAGCTAGCAGCTATGTCGTGAGATATAAGAAATGATACTAATTTTTAAGATAGGAAATTAGTACCATGACCGCAATGAATGTATGGAGTAATACTGAAAATTTAAATCTTTAAAATTATTTATAACAGTATCAAAAGACATCTGGACATGGATAAGCGAAACACAAATCTAGAATATTCGTCTATAATTGTAAGAATCTCTCTATTTCTACCTGCGATAGGAAGAGGGCCCTTGAAATCAATCGTATGTCGTTCTAAGGGCGAAGTAACTTTAATAACTTTTCCATCATCAACTTTTAGAAATTTTGGTCTTAATTCAGCACATGCAGAGCAAGATTCCACCGTTTTCCTTACTTCTTCAACAAATTCATGTAGGTGAGATAGATTAGTCCAACTGGGACCACAAACTCGTGAAACAACATTGTTTTTTCCAGGTCGGTAAATAGCGCCGAAACAAGAACATGCCAATTCTAGCCTCCACCGTAATGTCCTCTTGTTTTAAGCTAAACATGACTAAAACAGATTTTTATTCGGTAAAAGGTGTAAAATATTTACCAATAAAGAAAGGTCTTCATTTCTTTAAGGACTTGACAATGGCGTAGACTTGTTTCTCTACAGCTCAATGGTTTTGTTCGATCTCTGACAGTGTTCTTGAGAAGAACGCTATAGGTCTACCAGATTGACTTAATTCAGCTGCGATAGTGTTCCGATGCATCATCCTCCACTACGCAGGGAACACCTGCTTGAATGAACTGGACAGAAAGGTTAATTATCTCCTTTTTAACGTTTTTTTTTATGATTGTGGACCTGAACAGGCTAAATAAGGCCTATCGTACTAAAGCACTCAGGAACACTTAGGGGGATGGATAGAGGGATAATGAATTGCCAATAGATGCCTATGAACAGCTACCTTAAATTTTCTCATATCATAAGTGAGAGGAAAACAGGAACTAGGGAGATCATTCCAGAGTTTAGAAGCCGTGTAGAAAAATGTGGATTGCGCCCGTTTGGTACGACAAGTGGAGATTTGTACTGCATACTGATAATGTGAATGAGCGAACCGAGTGTTTCTCGCAAAGATAGCCGGAGATGGTATCAAAGAATGTAATTCACCAGCACAATAGCCGTTGTAATAACGATAATACAAAGCAAGAACTGAAACCATCCTTCTATGCTCAAGGGACTGTATGTGAGAAGTTAAGGACGGGTCATTTATAAGCCTAATCGCTCTGTTTTTGATTGAATAAACTTTTCTCCTCATTGTCTGTTAAATTGTATTTCTTTACTAATTGCATGAACTTGTTAAAAGTGACTTTATGTTCTTCTTCAGATTTTTGGCAAACTGCATGTCATCATGGTAAAAGTAAACCCTTTTTAATTTTTCAACACTGATCATTTCATCCAAAACTCCTTGACAAACTGTAACCCCATTTATGACACCAAATGGTGTTCAAACGCAGTATAAGGTTTTTTCTTGTTTGGTAGGTATCTGGTGATACGCATTTCTAGAATCGATACTACTAAACTATGTCATTACCAACCTTGCTATCAAGTTCTTTTATATTTGGTAACAGGTGAGCATCCAAAATGAGTGAAATGAATAACAGTTTGGGAATAATCAACCAGCATTTTATTCCTGTGGTTTTGATCCTTGACAACAATAACGTGTAAACGGTCAATACCACTTTTTGGATCGAACACGGATGCAGTAGAGTCCTCTCAATTTGTCAAAAAGGTCAACACCTCTCATACCTTGGTTATATAAATGTATAAGAGTAGGTTGGTCGACATAAACAGATGCTTTTTCTTTTTTTGACCAGCGCTTGCATTTGCCTTTTGTGAGACATATTTGATCATTGCCTACGGCTATTATCGTTCCATCTAACTAAACAAATAGATTCGTCAATATCTTCGATTGCATGAATGCTTCCTAGGACTTCTTTTTTCAAGTCTTTTAGTGGCGTTTTTCTTCTCTATCGGCTCTATCGAATTGTACCAATGCACTTAATCTTTTCGTTTTTATTTAATTATCAAGGAGAGGAAGAGAATTGAAAAATTTGTCTAAACAAATAGTTCTATTTCCAGGTAGATATCCAAAACACAAATTTTCGGTGACCGATGGACCTGAATATTTACCTTCCTTCTTATCACCAGCACCACAGTACGGATCAAGCTTCAGAAGACAACCCTCTGATGTTGAGAGACATCAGAATTTAAATCCATATCTAATGGGCTTCCCTCTTATAAATTGTTTCATGTGATAATGTACATAATATCTAAGGAACATTTTTTTTCCTAATGGTAAAGCCAATGTCTGTGAAACCTGGTTTATTCGGTTAAATTTTTATATCGCTTGTTGTTTGTATCTATTTTGGTGTTATCGTTAAAGTGCAAAAAACGATGTATTGCTTCAAATCTGTCGCGTGATATGCTGTTACTCATTAAAGAATTGAATATGTCACTTTTGGTTTCCCAGTACATTCTTCTTGCTGGCAACTTGCAATATCCAGATAGAATAAGAATTCCGAAATAAATGTACATTTGATTAGTTGACACAGAACAATTATGGTTGCCTTTGAAAATAGCATACTTATTTGCCTCATTGCAAATATTTTGCATATATTCTTCAGAAAAAAACATTTTGAATAAAGCAACAGAAGCCAAATTCTCGTTTTGTATTGTTTTTACTATATCAGGTTGTGGGGTGTTTTCAATTTTATTTGTTTCAGATGCGGCAGTTAGTATCTTTCTTCCCCAATTTCTCTTTTTCCTTTTCAGTGATAAACTCTTAGCGGAGTCTAATTTGTTCTGTTTATCTACTCGTTCTTTTTTCAACCTTTTGGCTAAGCTGGCCATTGGTATTTGGTCATCGATTTCTCCGGACTCATCGTCAGGTAAACTAGGATTTAGTTCTGCTAGGTCTTCATTGTTTTTACCAACAGCGTATATTTTCATTGGTTGTTTCAGAACTCTTTTTCTATATCTCTTACTCCAAATTCTCCTTCTTCGTCACTCGGTGCATCATCTTTATCACTCTCTTCGACATCTTCTGGTGGTAATAAAACAAGATCATGATGATCACTCTGTTGCACGGTATTATAATTGTCATCACCATCAGTTAATTCTTGTAAATAATTTAAAATCTCTTTGGCGTCGGGAGGATTTTCTAAATTATAGAATTTTTTGCTGCAATTAAAAAATAAACATTATTTTCTATGATATGATTTTTCATATATGCTAAATTTTTACTCATCCCACTGTTATGGAAATTTTTTATTTCAATTAATTGAGGTAAAATTCACTGTTTGAAGTATTGGGTAACAAATTTAGTCAACCACAATAATTAGAAAATGTATAACAAAAATTATTATCTTGGATTTACCTTAGTGATATATTCGTTTGGAAGTGAATTTTCGCCTGAATTCGGTCATGTCTCTTATTGCTTTGTTATAAAATCCACCACCGTAACCAACAGTACAATGAGTAGACCCTCACAGAGAACACATACGACAAATGAAACGTTCAAAGTTATGCAAAGATATAAACCAGTTGCAACTTGCAACATTGACGTAGCATGCATATGATATATCATATCGTAGGCGTTAATGGGTAAATGTGGAGCCAGTTTCTTCATACCTTCTTACCCACTGTATAATTGAACAAGCGGACGGCACACTTCCATATCGTGGAACAATTATTACGCAACAATCGTTGTACTGAAGTCACACTTTCACCATTTTTATGCAAAACGCACGCTGAACGCCTGACCACTTCTCCATGTTTCTGTATAAATGTCAGTAACTGTCAAACAATAATGAAGTCATGGAAACATTGACTTTTGGCAAAAAAAATTGGCCGTAAAATCTCTTGATCTTTCGGCATGCGATTTTTTTTGCGAATTTCTGAAGAGCGGGGTATTGAGTCATAGACCACAAACCTTACCGGAATTAGCATCGAAAATCAGACAAGAAATTGACAAGAATTTAACAATAATCAATAAATAACACCAACAATTAATAACACGTATCGTTATTTGTACTACTCTTTAGCCTTTTCTCACACCAACGGGTTAACTACTACTGAAAAAGTGACAGTACGTTTGGTATTATGAATACCCTGTACTTTTGCAAATGAAAATCTTTAAAATGCAAATGTAATATTAGAAATATCTACCATACTATTACAAACGGTATTAATTACAAGATGTGACTTCGTAATGTATATTGAAAATAAAAAATCCCCAAAATTTTACTTTTATTTACATTTAGTGTTATATAATCTATTTGAATACAAAAAAATATTAGAAAATTAAAGCTTAATGGACAGAAAGGTTTCAATAATCCAAAAATAAATAAGTGTGAATAAAAAATAACTAAAATAATATAGTTCAGTACCGACTAATCCTGGCGTAACGTGTTGTAAATAAGCTAGCTTTCAGTGTAATTAAAACGTAACAAAAGCTTTGGTGGCTCACGATCACGTAACACAGGCTCACGTGCATTTTTGGTGTTTAATCGTTTAATCCAGTACGTAAGGTACAGTTCACAAATTGATTCTTTTGGTCCAAAGCAAATTATATTTTAATGTCGCTGATATGCTGTGGAAAATAAATTGTACCTTATCTGATGCGAGTAATCAGTATATCAAGAAATTGGTCTCGAAATGAGTTGCTTGTAGGGTTCACCCTAAAATATCTCCTCTCGCTTATGAACCTCAAGATTTTAATGAAAAGGATACTGGTCAGTTTCATTCCAAAGATTTAAAACCCAATTTTTCGAATTTTTAGTAAGTTTTCTATCTACACAGTGTTTCAAAAATGTCTGCCAAAATTAAACTAATTTTGACAAATTAATATATGGTCCAATCGCCACCATTTTCGAGACTCATGATGTTGAAGTTTTGAAAAAAAGGGCGTTTTCTTTTGATTCCTCAGGAACACAGACGATCTGACACTATGTACATTACCCACACTCTACACGACTCATACATTGATGTTGGCGATCTCTTATTTAGTTAACATAAGTCAAATTTAATACCTTCAGCGACATCTCTAAGATTTTGGATCATTTAATATAAAACAGTTAAAAAGGAACCTGGGATCTATTAGGGTCAAATAATACATATACATATAATAAATACATATTTTCTACACATTTTCAACTTTTGCCAACAATGATTAAATACAAATTTTCTCAAGTTTGTAAAATTGATTTTTAAGGTGTTGGTCAATTTTTCTTTCTTCCTTTTTAAGAACGCCCTTGATGGTGGATGTTGAGTTTCTAGAGATTTTTTCGTTTCTGGTTCTGGATGCTGAAGCATCATTTTTTTGGAAAACTCTCACTTAAAGTAATACTTGGTTAAGTAAAAGTATTACTAACGCTTTTAAAAGGCGGATATAATTGAAATTATTCATTCGACCACATCTTCGGTAAATGGCACATGTTTCGATAACCTCATGGTAATTGAAATTGTTTTCAGGTTGTTTTCGAATATAAAAGCATTCAATACTAATTCTTTACATATATAGACACTTCAATTGAAATTACGTTGAATGTTCACTACCTGCTCGTTTGTCACGTGTAAGAGGTATGAACGGTCATAATTAATTAAACATCGTACTTATATTTACCTTCTACTAGCATCTCTGTACTACCTACATTTCTAACGGAATTCCTTTTTAAATTTTCTGCTCACATTTTACTGTTACGTTACATCTATGACCATATACGTGAAGGCTGCTAGATCAATGGAATAGTACCCGAAATTTAAAAGATCGAATAAGTAGTAGTTTCAACAATAAAGGTCAGATCTTTTTTTTTCATATCACCTGGTTACACGATTGTATTTCCAAATTTCGAATACACCTAGGAGGGTCTTAGTGAATCTCTACAACGAAAATAAATAGACCGATAATATTAATTTTGTAATAAAATAATTGACAATTGTTACCTCTTAATTAAATTTATATATTTAAGGTGCTTCCAGCAGTTCACTTTCACAAAATCCTTTCATCTAAAACGGTATATATATATATATATATATATATATATATATATATATATATATATATCATATGTTATTATTCAGGCTTCCAGAAGTAGTATTATTCAATAAAGACATTATTCGGAACAACTTGTGTTTATTAACGTGAAAATATATGATATTCAACGTTTCGGGGACTTACTATGTCCCCTTTGTCAAGAACGATATTTAGTGTATGAAATATGAAACAAGCTAACTAATTGATTATAATAATTTTGATGAACGAGTTCTGCTTCGATATGCAGATCCAAGACACGATGTTGAATTTGGAATAGTATTAGATGCCGGAATGTTAATAGAATCTTGAGTATCAGGATTTAGAGGTGATGTAGATGTAATATTGGCCGAGATGCTGGGAAGATTTTAAGTTATTGGTAATTTTGAATTTTGTTTAATAAGGTTCTTCCAAATATGCGGTATGCTAGAGCTATCATCACGTTTGTTAAGGGCATTCGGTCTCTTCTCAATTTAAATGGCTTCTGTAGTAATCCGCTGGTGTAAATTATATAAAGCAGCAAGTAATCGAATATTATTTGTGTTAATTTCGTGTCCAGTATCTAAATAATGATTAGCCAACGATGACGAAGGATTTTGTTGTTTGATGGCCAGTTTGTGTTCATTAGCTCTCACATATAATTTTCGGTTTGTTTGTCAAGATTATATTAACATTCCGGCATCTAATACAATTCCAAATTCAATATCATGTCTTGGATCTGCATATCGAAGCAGAACTCGTTCATCAAAATTATTATAATAAATTAGTTAGCTTGTTTCATATTTCATACACTAAATATCATTCTTGACAAAGGGGACATAGTAAGTCCCCGAAACGTTGAATATTATATATTTTCACGTTAATAAACACAAGTTGTTCCGAATAATGTCTTTCTTGAATATATATATATATATATATATATACACATATATACAGGGTCCGCCTTTGGGAGCTGATCGTATGAGTATCTGCTAAACCAAACTTACTATAATTTTGAAAATTTGGTGGCAGGTTAATGATGTTAGGGCTAACTCATCTAAAATATTTTCACGTTCGTACCACTTCTGGTTATACCGGAAGTCAGTACTTAGTCGCTTATTTTAAATGGAACACCCCATATATTAATACATTTTTGGATTCTATGTCGAATTTTAAGGTAAGTTTGTTAAATAAACTAGATACGAAATTTCAGTCGTTTTAAAAAAAAAACATTTTTTTTTTAAAATTGACAGATGCGGTGTTAGTAATAACTCGTTAATTGTTCTGTTCCTGTCAAACAATTTGAATAAAACTTTGAGGTGTTGTAGGCAAAGGTTTATTGCAACAGTCTGCAAAAAATGACATTTGTATTTTTCATAAAAATAAAATTATGAATGTCTAAACTTGACTATCAAAAAATGCAAGTTACTCAAAAAAATCAAATGGAAACCCCTATTTTTTATTACTCAGGTCGATTTAACATCAAAAATTAAGGTAAGTTTGTTTAAAACTTTATTTGCCTAAACGTAACAGTTTCATACTTATTATCAAAAAAGGCCCAATTTTAAAATTTGTGATAAAAATGAGCTACATATTTAAATCTAGTATTCCTTGTTCGTGGTCACCATGGAAACCAAATAATTGAGAATTGAAATAAAGAAAAATATTTGAATAAGTTACTGCAAAAAATTATAAAAATTGATAATTTTGTGATTCAAAAGTCATTTTTGCCAAATAGAAATTTTCTAAGTCATTGTTTTCAAATTCGATATACAGCATAAGTGTAAAAATTTAATGAGTAAATCGAAAAAAACTACTTTTTACTGCGGAGGTAATACGTACTTATCAGCGCATCATTACACGATAAAGATGCTTATTTATTTTGTTTTTATTTTGTAGTCAATAATTTAATAAAATTGTTGACAGTTTGTGTTTTTCTTGACGAAATAGCTCGACTTGAATATTCTAATACAGATTATTTGAATTTAATTTTAATTCACGGAGAACGTCATAGAGTTGTAAAACGAACAGTAAGAACATTTATCGAACGCTATCCTGAGCGCCCCCGACCATCAGCAGATACAATAAGACGTGTGGTTCAAAATTTGGAACAGTTTGGCACATTTAATCACTTGCGCCTCGCAAAAAAACTGCTATTGATAACGAACAGAATGAAGTTATAACTTCAGGATATTTCCGTGCCTATCCTTGTAATTCCATAAACGACGCGAAAACAGATATTGGCTTAACACCAACAACTATCAGAAGAATTCTTAAGAAACATAAGTTTAGACAATGTCTTGCGTCTAACGGGCAACATTTTGAACATTTATTGTAAATTAATTTACGTTTGATCACGAGCAAGAAATACTAAATAAGCGACTTTATCGTGTAAGTATGTAGTTACTACCTCCGCAGTAAAAAGTATTTTTTTTCGATTTACTCATAAAGTATTAAATTTTTACACTTATGTTGTATATCGAATTTGAAAAAAATGACTTTTGAATCACAAAATTATCAATTTTTATAATTTTTTGCAGTAACTTATTCAAATATTTTTCTTTATTTCAATTCTCAATTATTTGGTTTCCATGGTGACCACGAACAAGGAAAACTAGATTTAAGTATGTAGCTCATTTTTATCACAAATTTTAAAATTGGGACTTTTTTGATAATAAGTACGAAACTGTTACGTTTAGGCAAATAAAGTTTTAAACAAACTTACCTTAATTTTTGACGTTAAATCGACCTGAGTAATATAAAATAGGGGTTTCCATTTGATTTTTTTGAGTAACTTGCATTTTTTGATAGTCAAGTTTAGACATAATTTTATTTTTATGAAAAATACCAATGTCATTTTTTGCAGACTGTTGCAATAAACCTTTGCCTACAACACCTCAAATTTATTTACATAAATATACCAAAGCTCACCAAATGGCTAACAAAAAAATTTATTCTAACTAAATAAATACGGCAGCGGAAAATTAACCAAAACTAAAAATCAAATTTATCATAAAAAAATTAAAGAAACGTATTAATCGGTGATAATTATTCAAACGTAATTTTAACTAAACTAAAAGTAATATGATTATAATAATTCACACTTGCGTTATTAATTATACGATAACAATGAGACTTACCTGTAACGGAGAGCGGTGGCAAATTAAAAAAACTGTGATTGATTAAATGTAATATAATTTAAAGAAATTTCCGGTCACTGTCAAACAAACTTGTATGTTCTTTCAATAATACTCTATGAATGACAATTGCAATAAAAATATCACGTTTGTGAAATTGATAATGAAACACGTCTTTGAAGCATGGAATATTCTGTTGTTAAATTGTAAACTATTATATTTAATGTTTAAAAATTTAATTTATGTAATATAATGACAATCAGTTAATAAATGATTACATTTTACATTTCAATTAATACAACTATATGTATATTATCATATAAAATTTATTCAATCAAATAATTTGAAAAATTTAATATACCAGGCGTTCAAATAAATCTGACCTAAAATTGTATGGGAGATATGAAGGGACTGGTTTTTTTTTTATTAGGTGACAGATGATGGTTGGAAACGGTATTTTTTTTGTAACGGAAATTTTGTTTCGTTACACACCCCTCGTTCTTCGGAAGAAAAAGCGTAGCTTTTTCTGTTGGTACCTCGGTGTCGGCGGTAATTTAAATAAACGTTAACGAGGCGGTCGGTTAGTTCTCATCGCGGTGGTAGGGCTTTAGGTCCTTGACGTGTATCCGGATTAATTTGTGGTTGTCGGCGGCGTGTTTTAAATTTAAAACGACAGGAGACAGGACCTTAGTAATGATATACGGTCCGGAGTATTTCGGCGCAAGCTTGGCGGCGACGCCTTGTGCGGCAGAGGATAACGGATGTTCCTTACGTAGGACACGCTCTCCCAGATGCGGTTTCCATTCGCGGCGTCGTAAATTGTAGTGGCCTTCCTGTTTAGTGTATGCGCGGCCTAAATTGTGCCGTACCAATTGAAATATGTCTTCTAATTGACCTAGTCGGCGGCTATGAGCGGGTTCAATGTTTTCGGCGTTTATCTCGTCAGAGTTTGGTAACGGGTCGGTTTCGCGTCGCAAGGTTCCCGGAAGTTCCAGTTCGCGACGGAAATTCAAGAAAGCGGGAGTAAATCTGGCCGATTCCTGTACGGCCGTGTTCATCGCTAAAGTTAGGGCGGGAAGGTGACGGTCCCAATCGCGGTGATTGTTATCGCAAAACTGGGCGATCATGGTTTTCAGCGTGCGGTTCGCCCTTTCGACGGAGTTCGCTTGCGGAGTGTACAGCGGGGTATAACGGTGGTGGATGCCGAGTTCTGATAGCAAGTGGTTGAAAGCACGGCTATCATACTGTGGGCTATTATCGGTTAGTACCACACGTAGTGTACCGAACTTGGTAATAACATCGGCGTATAAAGCTTCTGAGATGGTAGTGGCGGTAGCTCTCCTTAGAGGTTTGGCAACTACCCACTTTGTAAAACGGTCTTGAGAAAAGGCTAGATAAGAATGACCTTTAGATGATCGGGGTAGTGGTCCTATGATGTCGGAGCTAACTATGTCCCAAGGTAAACGGTTCGGATACTGTTGCATCTGACCCGCGGTTTTCTGTTGTGACACTTTGTACTTTTGGCAGAGTGGACAGTGTCGGACATAGGTGTTGATGTCTCTGACCATTCCTGGCCAATAATACCGTTCTAGAATACGGTTGGTGGTTTTAGTGACCCCTAAATTATCAGCATTGGGAGAATCGTGATTCTCCTTGAAAACCCGGGGGCGGTGCGGTTTTGCCACACAAAGTTTCCAGGGGTCGGTAATTAATTCGCCCTTTAATTCATTTGTATTTAAATGGCGGTAAAGTCGGCCTTCTCTGATACAGTAATCCGGCAGTCGGTCGGGATGATGTGTAACTTCATACAGTTTTTGAGTATACCAACTGCACTCGGGGAG
The DNA here is from genome assembly GCA_036346205.1 of Vesta saturnalis. Taxonomy (NCBI): domain Eukaryota; kingdom Metazoa; phylum Arthropoda; class Insecta; order Coleoptera; family Lampyridae; genus Vesta; species Vesta saturnalis. Next base: position 3,507,095 of record JARFJB010000408.1, on the reverse strand, counting down.
CTCTATAGCAAATATTTCATTTTCGGTAGTAGGGAGCGGGTCACGGGACAAAGCATCGGCCACACGGTTCATCACCCCCTTTCGGTATTTAATTTCGAAGTCAAATTGTTGCAGGAAAATACTCCACCTTGCAAGTCGGCCAGCTGGACTTTTTATGGAATGGAGCCAGGTTAGGGATTGATGGTCGGTTATAACTGTGAAGCGATATCCCTCGAGATATGGCCTCATCTTTTCAATGCCGAAAACTATGGCAAGGCATTCTTTTTCCGTTACTGAATATAGAGGCCTAGATTCCTCTTCGCGGAGAATTAAAGGGGTAAAAGCGGTCCAAGTAGCGCCAGTGAAGATGTCGGTCTACCGGGGTTTCTAAAGATTTAAATCGGTGTGGCTGTAATCTGATATTAAGCGGCAAACGGACGGCGAGATTTAAATAGTTTTAAAAAAAGTAATCAACTCGGTAATGCAAAACGGAGGGAAGAGAACGTTATTTATTAATAGAAAATTAAAGATAATTGAGCAACCGCTGATAAAAGAAAATTTTATTATTAAACGGTCGTGAATAAAGAACTTTTCATAGCGTAACAAAATTGCTCACAAAATAAAAATAAATGTAATTTATTTACATAAATATACCAAAGCTCACCAAATGGCTAACAAAAAAATTTATTCTAACTAAATAAATACGGCAGCGGAAAATTAACCAAAACTAAAAATCAAATTTATCATAAAAAAATTAAAGAAACGTATTAATCGGTGATAATTATTCAAACGTAATTTTAACTAAACTAAAAGTAATATGATTATAATAATTCACACTTGCGTTATTAATTGTACGATAACAATGAGACTTATCTGTAACGGAGAGCGGTGGCAAATTAAAAAAACGTGATTGATTAAATGTAATATAATTTAAAGAAATTTCCGGTCACTATCAAACAAACTTGTATGTTCTTTCAATAATACTCTATGAATGACAATTGCAATAAAAATATCACGTTTGTGAAATTGATAATGAAACACGTCTTTGAAGCATGGAATGTTTTGTTGTTAAATTGTAAACTATTATATTTAATGTTTAAAAATTTAATTTATGTAATATAATGACAATCAGTTAATAACTTATTACATTTTACATTTCAATTAATTAAACTATATGTATATTATCATATAAAATTTATTCAATCAAATAATTTGAAAAATTTAATATACCAGGCGTTCAAATAAAACTGACCTAAAATTGTATGGGAGATATGAAGGGACTGGTTTTTTTTTTTTATTAGGTGACAGATGACGGTTGGAAACGGTATTTTTTTTGTAACGGAAATTTTGTTTCGTTACATATATATATATATATATATATATATATATATATATATATATATATATATATATATATATTCACTCACTTAGTTTTGAATATTTTTGCACTCAATCACAAGCAACACTTCGACTAAATCATTAAAAGTGACTTGATAGACCGCACCCAAACAGGGTTTAGCTTCCATTTTGACTTAATTAATTCTAGCATCTGTGGCTTCATTCGCCCAAGGATTTAACTCCTGTTTTGATTGCAATATACCGGGTGTAACGATTATCTGTTTTTCGTGAAATATTGCAAATGTTAAACATTTGATTTCATATGAATTTGTAATTTTGTCTCGTAATCTTTATGTGTTTTGTACATTACTTTTCTTGTAGACAATATTGTTCGGGCCAGTTTATTTCCTATAAATTTCTTGATTACTTTGTTTGTTACGGTATTTATTTACTGTGGACCGAACTAGCTTTCCAATTTACTGTATACTGTGTGAAGCGTAAGGCAAGCAAGTTCAATAATTAAACCTTTATTTTATTTATTAATTTTTTATCTTACTAAACATCCCAATGGGATTATGTGTTAAATTAGCCAATTCCGAATACGAACAGTAAGATCTTACAGCGGCCGGAAGGGGGAATATAATAATTTTACTTTTTTTTTCTTTTCTAATTGAGATTTAAATTATAATTGCCGCGGGCACAAGCTGAGGCTGACTGCTTGCCATCGTGGGCTTTGGTGGAATGTTAATTTAATTTTTTTTTTAATCTTTATCGGGGGAATTGTTAACTCATTTCTACTTCTTCCTTCATTTCTATCTCTTTTTTTGGTAAATCCTGTTTCAGGCTTTAAGGGGTTTACCCTCCTCTCAACACTTGTTGAGTATTTCCTTATTAAAGCCTGTGGCGCCTACTCATATCCGGTTCCTATCTAACCACATTACTATCATTTCCAGTTATACCTCCAAAACAACCACGCATCCGAATGCTCTGCGGGGTTCCGACCGTACGTCTGAGCTTAGGCGAGCCCCTTCCTTTTTTTATGCCACATGATGATTAGACACGTCGCATGATTTCATAAATAATCTTTAAGTTGTTTAATGTTATGTTGTTTAAATACATACCATTATACGTATTTAATTATTACTCCGCATTTTACGTTCTATTTTTATGTACAACCCCATGCATCTCCGAAATGAAGCGATTTAAAGAAAAATCTTATTTAGAATTTTTCTTTGCATTGATGTTTTCCTTATTTTCACGGATTTGAGATCGAAATAGTGAACCAGTGGCGTATTCTATGAAGAACATTAAATCAAATTTCCTTGTTTATCTTGGAAACAAGTCAAATCAGAAAATTGCAAGTCTCCTTATTCGTGTATATTGAGTTGGCAAACACGGCAATGGAAACAAAATTCGAGTACATTCAGTGGCGTAAAAGTTCAATCTGAAAAACATTTTTGATTTGGGCCACTGTATCGAATAAATGAGTATCGCGAGCATCAGTGTATGGTTGGTGTAGAGTGTAAGTAATGTACATAATACCAGATTGTGTATGTATAGTTCCTGAGAAATTAAAAGAAAACGCCCCTTTCTTCAAAACTTTCGAATCTTTTGAAACACCCTGTATCTCGAAAGTGGTGACCTTTGGACCATATGTTCTTTAATATTATTATTATTATTATTTCAATTTATTGAACACTAAATAAAGTTATTTACAAAACAGAGTTAAACTTAAAATTAGTGCACAATAGGTCAAAGTTCAGTCTTGCCAATGTGAAAAACATTTGGCGAGTGTTCTGCCACTTAAAACTAACAATAAAATTGTCGCTACTGTCTGCTCATTAGGAGTTGGCGGAGACGAATTTTAAATTTATTAGATGGTAATAATTTTATCCTTTCAGGTATAGAATTATAAGTTATCGCTATATTGTAGGAGAAAGACCTTTTAAACATTTGTGACTTATGAGTAGGAATTAGAAGTAAATTGTTGTTTCTAAAATTGAAATTGTAAATTTCTGATGAAAATTCGATTTTATTGTACAGATACGAGAGAGTTCTGGTATTAATTATTTTGTAGTATAAGCAAATTGAATGCAAAACTCTTCTGTTGCCCATGTTAAACCAGTCTATTTCATGGAGCTTGTAGTGGATTGACCAAAAATAAACCTGAGGCAACAGTTTTGTATGCATTGTATTCTTTTAGAGTCCAAGCTATCAATACAAGGTCCATACACAGCATCACAGAAATTCAATTGGGACAGAACAAGTGTGTCACACAGTAGTGCTCTAGTGCCACGACTCAAAAGTTTACGTTTATTATAGAGTACATTTAAGTTTATAACAGCTGTTTTAATTCAGTTTGGTATATGTTTCTTAAATCTAAGCTTGGATTCAATTTCTACTCCAAGATTTCTACCCGTGTCAGAGATTGTAATATCCACGTCTTTGATTCGAATAACGACATTATTTTTTATACGTTCCTTGGAGATTTCTTTACCAAAAAGTAAAAGAACCGTTTTATTTGCGTTAATTTTTAAATTGTGACACTCCGAATATTTAACGAGGTAATTTACTTCTTGATTTATTAAACAGATAGCCGAGATAACGTCATTTTCAGAAGAACTATACTGTATTTGGATATCGTCAGCGTATAAGTTATAACGGCAAAATTTTAAACAACTACCGAGATTACATGTATAAATAGTATACAGTAGAGGACCCAGTATTGATCCCCGGGGAACACCTGCATGAATGTCAGGTAATGACGATGCTTGATTGTTTGACATAACTCTTTGTTTGCGATTCGAAAGATAATTCTGTAGCAGAGCGATAGCAGCGTTATCGAATCCAACGAAGTGTAAAACAGCTAAGAGAGTCTCATGACAGACATATTGTGTCGAATGCTTTCGAGTAATCTAACATTATTAGTACAGTTAACATGTTATTATCAGTTGCGGTAAAGATGTCGTCCGTAACATTTTGAAGTGCAGTCACACAACTGTACCCGGGTCTGAATCCAGACCCGGGATTTTAATACTTATACCGTCGCAACCAGTAGCATTTGTTTTTATACTCATTATATGTTTTAAAATTATGGATTCTGGTACTGAACAAAACTTAAATTTTGAAGTAAAATTGTGCATAAGATTGTTACTATAAAATTTTACAAGCTCAGTTTCACTGTTAGAATCAGCTATACTAAGAAAATTAGAATTCATTTGATTCAAGTCTTGTAGATGGGCAGGTATTTCAGGACGATAAGACTTACTATGGTTATCTAATTTTTTGAGTTCTTTCCATAGAGCAGAAGGGCGAGTGTTGCGAACCCTAAATTCTAAATACGCCTTTTTCTCCTGATTTATGGCAAATGTCGTATAAATGCGTGGAGATTTATAAAACTCCCTTCTTTTTGGTACGTTTAAATTTTCTATGAGCTTTATCCCTGAGGGTCATCATAAGTTTTACATTATCAGTAAGCCAAGGGGCGAACGGTTTTGAAATTTTTACTGTTTTTACAGAGGTGTGTTTATCAAAGAAAGTAAGAAGTGTGTCATTAAAAACCCTAACCTTATCATTAACATCGTTAACATCATATATTGTCTGCCAGTTAATGGATTCGAGATCAATTAAAAAATTTGGGTAAATAAAATTATTAAAACTACGATAGGTATAAAACTCCGTACGCTTTTTTAAAATATCGCCTATGGGATAGTCGCAAAATATAAGACAATGGTCTGAAATATGATGCATATAAGTTACCTCACAGTTAATAGATTCAACGCATCAAGGAGTGATTTAAATTGAGTATATTTGGATTCACTAAGTTTAAAAAAATTAATGTTAAAATCACCCAAAAACATGAATTCGTCAGTACTAGATAACAGAGAGCAAAAAGAATCTTCAAAAGCAGTTAATAATTCCGCAAAGTAAAATTCCTGTCTCCTGCATATGGTACCGACAAAGTTAATCCGCGAAGATATTGTGTCAAAGGGTTGTTACGGGATAGATGTGTTGCGGGTATCTAAGAGAGGATACGATAAAGGTAACACAATAAAACACAGTATATAAATTGATAAGCAAGTGAAATGTAGTTTTGCTATCTTTATTACGGATTGAGGAAAATAACTACAAAAGAAAAACCTCTCCGCCGCATACTACAATAAGAATAGCAATACAGATAAAGCATAAGCATTTGTTATAGATACCTAGATCAATACGTATTTAAACTCTACTATTATTGCAAGATTAAGTTGCTATAAGCCTACTCTAACTTTCATAAATCAATGAGATACTAGTTTAATACAGGCCTGTGTTTCATAGATGGTGATCACCTGGTTATACAGTTAGCTAACTGCAGTAAAAGAGAAGTTACAAGTTACCAAAAGGTAATACACTACCACAATAACAGGCATACACACCGTATTCCAACGAGTTCTACCCGGGAGCCGTTTTACGCTTTCACTACATTTACAGGGGAACATCCACCTTAAAATATGCTACATTATAGGTGTGAAATGTCAAAATAAAATATACCAAAAAAATACATTAAATAACAAAATTGTGATGTAATATTAACTTTCTAATCATCATTGATATTCATTTATATTAGATGGAATAATTACTCTTACCATGATATTGCAATCATATACTCATTTCAATTATTATTATCTAGTTAAAATTATAAAAGAACCTTCTGTGTTCAAATCCAGTTATATTAGTCATATAATTAAGTTACCCTTTTGTTGAGATCATAATATTAAAATTTACTGAAAGAAAATGCAATTAGTGAATATTTAACATTACCTTTTTATTCTATGTTATTTCATCAGACAAAATAATACATTAATTCTTTCCAAATATCCAAAATCAACGACCCTCTCAATTATTTTCTTAACAATCTATCTGCAAGCACACCTTATTTCTACCATTCAAATATACAACAGCCGCCAATATTTACTAGATAGTTTCAATTAAACCCGCCCTCTAATTTATAAATAAAATATATAAAGATGCACCAGTTGTGGTACATAACAAAATATATGCAAATATGGTTAATTCATTCAGTAGATTAGTAATTAGATAGCTATAGCGCAGTTCTTACATTGTTTCTTCGGGTTTATCATTCTTTTTCGGGTTAATATTGTTACAGTTTGATTACAAGTGTACCTGTCGAAACAAATTTAGTAAGAATTTTATATGGTTGGGTGAAGGTAGCAAAATGCATTAGATCATAACTCTTTAGATATCTAGTTGGACAGTTTTGATATTCTGTGTCTGATTCAATTTTATATTGTTATTTTTTTTACTGAATGGCACGTGTCACGTCCCAGTTTTTAGGTGTCGTTACTTGTAGTAAAATTTTGAATATTGGTTGTTATTTATACATTTCATTACATTATTTTGGGTATTTTTAACCCTAGAATCACCAGATGGAGCCGTCGGTGACCTACCACACTAATCTTCGGGCGCGCGCGCGACAGTTTTCAACCTGTAGGCTCGTTCTTCCGCTTACCGTCAGTACTCATTGGTATTCAATAGTGTACGTATGCATTTTTGTATTACTCCAGTCTTAGTTGTGTTTACAAGCGGATTTCTGGATTTTCACCCCACCTTGTGATTAACGTAATAAGTTTCATATAGGTAAGTTTTCCTAAATATTAATCTTACAGTACCTTATTAGGTTTTTTTGTTAATTAGAATAACAATATGGATTCAAACACACGTCCTCTTAGTAATGAAGAACTTTCGAAAGCCCTTTATGAAAGTGATTGTAGTGATAGAGAAGAAAATTGTATAGATGAAAGTGCAAGTGAAGATGAAGACTGTTTACAATCGGACGATCATCTTCAAGACGAGTTTGATCCAAGAGAAGTGCTAGAAGAGATTCACGCAGATAATAATGTATATACTGATCAAAATTCTATTAAGCAGGACATGACTATCCCAATCTATTTTGCCGGAGTAATTATGTTTGGTTCACTCAACCTTTGATTAGTAAGCGGACAATAACTTCAATAAAGAATATCGTTCTTCATTCATCTGGTCCAAAGGGAGAATCCAAAAATAAAAATAGCATCAATGAACTGTGGCATCTTATTTTTACTGATGAACTAATCGAAATAGTTTTAATCAACACAAATAAAGAAATCCAGGATCGTAAGGCAACGTTCACCACCAACAATATTACATTGAAAAAGGAAATAGAAGTGAGCTACTATCCTTCTTCACTAACAGATATGCGATCTGATAAATTTGGGGTTCTCATGTTTAGATGCACCATGAAAGAAACCGTTTCGATTTTCTGATAATGTATTTGCGTTTCGATGATACAACCCCTCGTCCAGAACGTAAAGCCTTGGATAAATTTGCCCCTATAAGAGGAATATGGGATATATTTATTCAGTGTTGTTAAAATAATTATACTCCTTCAGGGTATCTAATCATAGATGAGCGACTGTGGGGCTTTAGAGGAAGACGTCCCTTGAAAATGTACATTCCCAGCAAACTCGACAAGTACGGTATGAAAGTAGTAAGGATGTGTGATGCTAAAACAATCTATACTCTGCTGTGCCATATATTGGAAAGGAGCAGCGAGATCCGCAAAAACTCAATCTGTTTTAAAGCTAACTGAAAACATTCAGGGCACCAATCGCAATATAACCATGGACAACTGGTTTTCATCGTGTGAGTTCGCCGAAAAACTGTTGGAAAAGGGTCTAAGAATGGTTGGAATCCTCCGATAAAATAAAAGAGAAATACTAGCTCCATATTTGGAAACGAAGCGCTCACAAATTCCCTCATCAGCTTTTGCATTTACTCAAAAGTTGACCCTTGTTTCACATGTTCCAAAACGGAACAAATGCGTTCTTTTTATAAGTTCGGTGCATTCCTAAGATGAAGTTAACGAAGCTACTGATAAAGAAGATGAAGATGGCCACTGAGATTTTTTTTATGGTATGCTTGATGGAGGAGGCGTAAATACAATGGTTTTGTATGGGTCTAAACATATTAACAAAAAAATTTCTCGTTCTACATTTATAAAGTCGTTAGCTGATTCACCAGTAGCGGATGATCTGAAACCAAGAGTAAATAAATCACGATTGCCGAGAAAGTGAAGGCAACCAATTTCGAATTACCTGCGATATCCAGACGAACAACTACCTGTTTTAAATCTCCAGAATGGTCCTCTCCGATGTGACTTCTGTCCTAGACGTCGTGATAGGAAAGGCCGCAAAAAATATGTGTGCCAATCAGTTTAGCATCTGTGAAGACTGTAAATCATAGGAAATAATATTTTTCCATTCTCAATTTTTTTTTTCCATTTTTGACACCTTATATAAAGGATATTTCAAAAATATGGACTTTTTATTTTTTGACTTAAGCTGTATATTTTTGTATTGTACGAGACGCTTTATGTTGCGGAATGATACAATATATATATATATATATATATATATATATATATATATAAATAAACTCATTTTAACATTATTTTTTTGGAAAAACAATAATAGGTCGCCCGCGACCCCACCTTACACCAAGTGGTTCTAAAGTTAAGCATATTTTAGCATTGTTCTCTTAATATTTAGATTTAGTATAATTTATTAAGATCTGTTCGTTTGCATTATGTAATTTCTGATCGAACGGTAGATTTTTTTATGTTAACATTATATTGTCATGAACTAGGAATTTTTATATTTGTATCGCTGCTAGCAATCGTGGTAAAATAAAATGCATCGGGGTGTAGAATGAAGTCAATAACGATATGATCGACGGTAACATAACAAGACCTCCATAAATAGTCGACCATTTTTATTGCAACTAAATTTCAAGTGTATTTTAAAATCAACTTGTCAAGGCGTAATTTTGCAATCAATAACGTGATAAAAGCTCTCGGGCTTTAATCTTTGATAATTAATGCCAAAATTGTGTCGAGACAAATTGTAAAATACACGAGAAGTTTAGTAGCAATAAAAATAGTAGGTAACATATCGAGGTCGTGTTATATTGAATAAGATTATTTCCTGAGCCAACAACATTTCTATATGTGTAAGGAAAAACAAACAGAAAGGGTATTGTGTGAATAATATAATTATAATTTCAGAAAAAATGCGAAATTCGTTTATTTTATGTATTTATTATCAACAAACAATAATTGTTTAAGTATAGGTAACTTTATAACAACATTAGTAGTGATTTCATTTGAAAAAATTGAAATTTTCGGGTGAATTATTTATTGTTGAATGCCGTCCTTTCGGTGGCAATTGAGCGTGCTGATAAAAATAGTCGACTTTTAAGCACCAAGGTGAATAGTCGCTTTATTTTATTTTGATTGGTCATATCAAAGCAGTTTCCAAGCACGCGATTGGTTAAAAATTCTAATTTGACAGGCGCGGGGAATAATCCGTCCTATTACTCAATACAATTTTTTAGATGACTCACGTTATAAAAATTTGAGCAAATTTAAACATTATTGAGTATTATACAGAATTGTATATAGAATCCAGCAAGTTTTAAACAAAAAAATTATACTGACGCACAAAAGTTGTTGTTAGTTTAAATTAATACAATTTTGTTAAATTTCTACCATTTTAATTCTGCCTGCTTTTGACATTACACGTTTTGCCCCTATTATTTCAAAGTTTGGATCAAAGGTACAGTTTATAAAACTGAAACAAGTTCCATTACACTATGCCACTTCTTTATCTTTTACTGTTGTGAACGTTTAAAATAAATTCCTTTCATGTTTCAATTTTATAAACATATTAACTTTATACCGTCTGTCTAAGTGGTTACAAGTTAGTACAATATGTGGTTTTTACGACTTGAATCAATTTTATTTGTATATCTTATTAGGTTGTCAAGCTTGCAATGTGCCACAAGGTATTTCATTGCGATAAAATTTAATTCCATTTCTTTACAAATAAAATCAGATATCAGAAAGTACATAAATGTAAATTGCACACTAACGTCTAAAAATAGGACTTAATATTTTTAAAATATTTTTAACTTTTCAATAAAGCAAATTAGGAAACTCAACGGGATTGGTTGCCATTAATGACATATTTCAGTTATGAAACATATCGATTTAATTGTCATAAATTTCATTAAAATTGGTATTAATTAATATCATATACATTAGTAAATAGTTTACCTATTAACCAAAATGGCAATAAAGTGTAATTATTTATTTCGTTGTGTCAATGTTTATACGGAATACTAGTTTTGTAATTGAAAAAGAGATTGAACAATAATGCTTACTTTATTAGAGATGTAAAAGTATACATATCCGATAAACATATTTTCTTGTGTTTTCCTACGTTCTAATAATTTAATCAAAAATGATTTACGGGTTAGAGAAGAGATACTGTTAAAAACGTATTCAATTTTTCTTCCTTCAATTCCAATTCAGAAAAAGTCATTTACATTCTTTCGTTATTGACAGCGGAATTTGTAAAATATCTCATTCTTCAGTACAATAGTTAATACATACTGGATAAAAATCGAGCGAGAAAAAAGAACTATGTTTCTACATGAATGGGTATAAATGATATAGGATGAGGATGTTATGGACTCTTAGATCTTTAACATAATTTCCGAATTAAATACTGATTTAACTTTATCGCATACGGATTATTTTAAATACTGAAAGAAAAACGCTTTAAATCCATTTAGAAATTGATCGTAAAGATCATGGACTGCTAAATGTATGCCTTTTGCATTGCCTTTTTAGATGTAATGCATCGTTATGAACAAAATTATGATATTTAATTGCATGATTAAACTCCACTTTTTGTCATTTTACACTTTCTATTTGTGTTGTAAATTATTTGTTCACATCGGTAGTCCGAGGGTTATCTCACTACCGGGAAATTCATATTTATAACATTTTTCTGAGTTCTACCGTTCTAGTTGTTGATCGGAACTGTTACATTTTTATGAAAATGTGAACTTTGACGATTATCATACATAATTAAAATATTTTATTTGTTACTCATTTGTAAACATCAATTTACCAAAACACTGTATTAATCAAGAAAATTTACAGTTTTACAAATTAGTAGCATTATTTACATTCGAAAATTGTGTTTTATTTGCACCATAAATGTTAAAAATCATCCTACAATTTTTATTCCCGGTAATCCACACTTTGGAGGATGTAGTAATTGAACCATCTACTGGTGCTGAGGGTGGTGCAGAGACTGGAACTGAGAACGTCGTAGCCTTGGAAGCCTCAATGCTAGGAAATAATTTTCTAGACATTTCGATTTTCTTATTTATTGAAGCATGAACGCAGCTGGTAGCAATTTTACAATATTTTCATCCTCCTGCTCGCTTTAGTGCTAAGATATATCCACCCGCATCCACAAGCATAATTGCCCCAGTTCGCTGAAAAGAATGACCGGTATATAACTGTCTCTTTTAAACCTAAATATTTCGCAAATTGCTTTGGGTCAGCGCTCACAATGTGCTGATTAGCATTAAGGGTAAAGCACTTTCCATTTTCGTATGTTGTAAAAACTCGTAGGTTTTCTGTTCAAGGAGGTCGGAGATTGACAAAAAGTATTCTGTACAACAGTCAAGGCTCGAAGCTGCAGCCATCATAGGTTATGGTAAATATTCTTATTGTCAAATTCTTTGTTTGACGCAATGTCACGATAACATATTTGCCCACATCTTCTACGTCATTCATAGTTAGAAAGAAGAGTTCGTTGCATGGACAACATTCAAAGATAGCAAATACTGTTGTAATTTTTGCAAGCAATCAATGGTCATCAGGAGCTTCCAACAGAAATCGTTCAACCTCTTATTTAGTTAAAACCTTTGCTTTTTTTGGAGGCATAACACTCACCTTTTGAAACCTACAAACGTCGACAAACATCACATTCTTTCATTATTAAAAAAAAATAAACCTGCAAACTGGAACATTTTAATTAATTACTAAGCAACTTTTGAGCATGGACCATTTTGCCCATAATGAATTAGGTCTGAATCTAACAGACAGTCGATTCATGTAAGCTAACAGAACATCTTCTGAGACCCTAATCACACCATTTTCCTTCTGTCAATTTTTGAAATCGCTATACAGGGTGCCACATTAGTGTGACAAAGTCCCATATCTCCTTTATTTAAAGAGATACAAAAAAATTAAAATCAAAAGTTGTAAGATGTTATGGTGCATATTCCAAAAATATTTTTAATTATACAGGCTAGATCATAAAAGCTTAGAAGTAATTTTAAATTTTTGTTAAATAGAAAACCCTATATATTATTACATATTTAGATTCTACATACAATTTTAGACACATTTTATGTATAATGTCCTATACCCAAGTCTAACCGTTTTTGACAAATTTCAAATTTGTTGTCAAAAATGACGTTTGCTGGCCAAAACATAGGTGTAAATCTTTTCTAAACGAAGCCTTTATCAATTAGTTATGGTTGGTTTCCTTGGAAATGGGGACCTACTCTAATGGGCTGTATTGATATTTTTGTAATACATTCATACAGGGTGATCAAAAATAGACAATACGAAGTAGATTCAAAAAACCTATAAAGTCATTTTTCTAAATGGAAACCCCCTATTTTTTTAATTCTATCTTATTTAGCATTAAAATAAGGGTGACCTTGTGTAAAAGTGTATATTTCAAAAAATTGTAGTTTTTGAAATAATTACAATTTAACATTTTTTTATTGTAAGAAGGCTATACGGCTTTCAAGTTTTGTTGTTACTTGGCCGTGAAGGCGAAGCGTGGCATATAAAAATAGTAGAGATCATCAGAAACGTCATTATTTATTGTCAGTTGATAATTTGTGTGATGGATTAATGTATTTTATAGCAAATTGATTTAAAACTTGAATTAAAATTGTAAATAACGAATTTTTCGCAAGCCGAGATGGTTGATATGATTTTTGTTTTGGGAGCTAGTGTTAAGAATACGCTCTTAGCAAGAAGACTGTATCAACGGTTTCCAGAGAGACGGTAATCTGAAAGAAGGGCATTTGAAAAGCTTTTGGAGCGTTTTGAAAGAACTAGCAATGTGTTATATGAAAAAAATACTAGGGAAAAACGTGCACAGACCGAGGAAAATCAATTAAATGTACTATTAACAGTTACCGAGAATCCATATATTGGACAACGACCCATTTCTCAGTAGGTTGGTGTTGAACGACGTACGGTACAGCGGATATTGAAGTCTCAAAAAATGCACCCCTATCACATTCAACTACTTCAAGAGTTGGTTCCTGAAGATCATCAAAGACGACTGGAATTTTGTCAATGGGCTCAAAACAAAATAAACCAACAAAGAAATTTTGTTCATTTGATTTTATTTACAGATGAGGCCACGTTTCACAGAAACGGAAGTGTAAACAGACACAATTTTCATTACTATTCTACCGAAAATCCACATTTTGTAAGATATACTTCTCAAACTAGATGGTCTTTAAATGTTTGAGGAGGTGTTGTCGGTAATCATGTAATTGGACCATATTTTTTGATCAACGAGTAACAGGGGAGGTATACTTAGACTTTCTGCAAAAGCATCTACCTAATTTGTTGCGTAAAGTGCCACAGGATACGCAACAAGAAATGTGGTTTCTTCATGATGGGGCCCCAGTACATCATACAGGTCCGATAATAACTTTTTTAAATGCTAGATATCCATAATGTTGGATTGGGAGGGGAGGGCCTGTTGCTTGGTCTGCTAGATCCCCAGATCTTACTAAAATGGACTTTAGTATATGGGGGTACGTCAAAGAGCAGGTTAATACCGCCTACAACAAAGGAAGACATGAAGATTAGGATTAGAAGCTGTTTTCAAAACGTTAGTGTTGAAATGTGTAGAAATTTATGCAGCGAATTTGAGAGACGTATTGCATTGTGTATTCAAGAAAGAGGCGGACATTTCGAACAACTTATTAGGTAGTACGTATATGACGTGTTTCTAGTATTTTTATCTGTATAATTAGTTACAGGTTTAGTTACATTAGAGGTGTTAAGTTTATGATTAGGATTAAGACATAATTTGTTGAATCAAAAAAATATTGTCTTTACTTTAAGTTCGTTTAATAAAATAATTATTTACATGGGGTTCAATAAATTGTAATATTTCGATTTTTTTTTGTTTCGCCGCGCCCTGCCGTCACGGCCAACTAACAACAAAACTTGAAAACCGTATAGCATTTTTACAATAAAAAAATGTAAAATTGTCATTATTTCAAAAACTACAATTTTTTGAAATATGCACTCTTATACAAAGTCACCCTTATTTTTAATGCTAAATAAAATAGAATTAAAAAAATAGGGGGTTTCCATTTATAAAAATGACTTTATAGGTTTTTTTGAATCTACTTCTTATTGTCCATTTTTGATCACCCTGTATGAATGTATTACAAAAATATTAATACAGCCCATTAGAGTAGGTCCCCATTTCTAAGGAAACCAACCATAACTAATTGATAAAGGCTTCGTTTAAAATCTACGTTTTGGCCTGCAAACGTCATTTTTGACAAAAAATTTCAAATTTGTCATAAACGGTTAGACTTAGGTATAGGACATTATACATAAAATGTGTCTAAAATTGTATGTAGAATCTAAATATGTAATAATATATACGATTTTCTATTTAAAAAAAAATTAAAATTACTTCTAAGCTTTTATGATCTACCCTGTATAATTAAAAATATTTTTGGAATATGCACCAGAACATATCTTACAACCTTTGTATTTAATTTTTTTTGTTTCTCTTTAAATAAAAGAGATATGGGGCTTTGTCACACTAATGCGCCACCCTGTATATATACTCAGTGACATGGAAATTGCAACACCAAGAAGGGCTAGGAATGTTTTGACCAAACTTGACAGAAACGTTTAACAACTAAAAGGAAGCAATTGATTAAACTTTCATTCATATGGATCAAGTAGTAATGGCTTATCTGAGAGTTCGTTTAGTTTTTTCGAACAATTTTGTCAGGTGTATATTGTGCCTAGAGTGCGCCAACTGCCAATTAAGCGAATTCGATACAGGTCGTATTGTTGGTTTGCGCGAAGGTAGTTTTTCATTTAGAGAAATCGTAAATTACCATCATGTGCAGCTATCAGGCATGGACTAGGGAGAGTCAAGAACACCGCAGAAGAGGAACCGGGGGGCGAAAAAGAACAAATGAGGTGCAGGATCACCATCTTCAACTTATGGCAATAAGAGACCGATTCTCATGTTCCAGATCAATTGCCGATCAATGGTTAACTAACGAAGGTCGTCCTGTAACACTTCGAACGGTTTACGGTAGAATCAAAACTTTCGACTTACAATCCTATCAGCCACATCTTGAGTTACCACTCACGGCTCAACATCGGCAGCAACATTTGAATGGTGTAGGTTGCGACTGCACTGGAACCAAGAGCGGCATAAAGTGGTGTTCACTGATGAATCCCGATTCTGTTTAGAGATGAATTATGGCCGTATTAGGGTCAGGCGGAGACATGGAGAACGTCGAAGTGTTGAATTTTCTGTTGCGTAGCATGTGCACCAAACTGTAGGAATTATGGTATGGAGTCCTATAACTTGTGGGAGTAGGTCTCGGTTGGTATTCATCCTAGTTGATATGAACGCCTAACGATATGTGGATGAGGTGGTAAAACCCCATATTCTTCCATTTTTTCAGCAGTTGGAAGACCCATTTTTATAGCAGGATAATGCCCGTCCCCATATTGTAAGACGTTCTTTGGACCGATTTGCAAAGGATAATGTTAATCTCTTGCCATTTCCACCCAGATCTCCCGACCTTTCGCCCATCGAGCATCTTTGGGACATTATGGGAAGAAGACTGAGAACCTGACAACACCCTCCGCAGACGATGCAAGCTCTACAGCACGTACTACAGGTTACTTGGGACACAATACCTCAAGAGGACATCGGCCATCTGCTATTGTTACCTTTTAGTAGTTAAACGTTTCTGCCGAGTTTGGTCAAAAAATTTCCACACCTTCTTGGTGTTGCAATTTACATGTCACTGAGTATAACATACATGCAAGGTAACGGGTTCTAGTGGCTCCAGAAGGTAACTTATCTTTCTGTCCGCCAGTAAAACCCTTTCTACCTTGCTAGTAATGTAATATACTGTTAACTATATCATGTGGGTTTTATCCCATGTATTTTTTATTTTTATATAAATTTAAATGTTTCGATAACTATTACAGTTATCATCCTCAATAAATGATAATAGGTTTCAGATGTCAAAATAAGTTTATGAAAAAGGAAAACGCAAATATAATCCTGCTATTAAGGTAATAGTTTGATAAACGTATAAAGCCAACTATGAAATCTAATTTTACTTTAGTACAGAACAGCTAGGCCTTTAATAAATTAAATATGTTTAAACTGCTTTCAAACAGAAATCAGAACACCCTATAACAGTCGAAGCCT
Organism: Vesta saturnalis; assembly: GCA_036346205.1. Lineage (NCBI taxonomy): Eukaryota > Metazoa > Arthropoda > Insecta > Coleoptera > Lampyridae > Vesta > Vesta saturnalis. The sequence continues at coordinate 3,490,350 of JARFJB010000408.1, read as the reverse complement.
AACAATGAAAAATTTCATAACTGAAGAATAAGTTTAACAAGATATAATGAATTTATGTTGTAGCAGTTGCGAAAAACTTTAATTTGAAATTGATAGTTACCGAAGATTTTTCTGGTTTACCTAATCTAGAAAATTTCATATGTACTTTAGTCTGGTATCAATGCTACATTTTGTGAAGACAAGCTTGACAACTAGTGCATACTGTAAGATAACAATTGACTTAAAACATCTTTAGGTAGCCCTAAATGTTCTATAACCTTTCTTCTAGATTTAAAAACAGTCCTAATACCGTAATCAATTACATGCATTATTATTGCTTCATTTTATCGACATTAATTAATTGTTACATTCGCTGAAAAAGCAATAAATAGATCTAACGTGTTGTTATTGTATTAAACTGGCTGTAAATCGGGATAACAGGTAAAATTGGATTTTTCTCGACTGCCCAGTGGCCGGTGTGGATTCGGTGTACTAAATTTTGTACTCAATAGGATAGCTTACCGTAAAGAAGCCAAAGTGGGGGTTACAATTGACATAAAAACCGGAAAAGGGCGCCAGAGGACTTGGAATGACACAATAGGGGTTGAAATGCCTAATTTAGCCAATTAATAGCTGGCTCAAAATACCCAAATAACTCGCTTACCTGAACGTAACATTAGGTGGTCCTAGGACCAGCAGATTTTCGCCAACCTAAAAGGCTACAAATAATTTCGCACGCTTTCCTAAAATAATTGCGTGCCGGAAAACAATCAATAGTTAATCTGATCAAAATATTAATAACTCTGTTGTTACTCCATAACTCTGATTTTCAATGAACTTTCACTTCAATAAAAACTCACTTTAGTTCTGTTTATAACCAGTCATAATTAAAAAATTCGCCATCAAGTATGCTCAAATTCAAAAAAATAGTCAACCTTTAAAGGTTACGTTATAATTCAATAATCAACAGCAAAACTTTCGAGCGTAACTACTTTTTACATAAATTAAACACCAATCATAGTGACGTTAATGCAATGATCTAATTCAAATAAAACAAACACTTAATATGCGTGTAAGTATTCTGCTGTATAACAAATGGGTTCACAACTGGAATCACATTTAAAAAGGCGGCAATTCGATAACCTAAAGATATGTATTATAAAATCACCAAACTCGGAGTAATCACACAATCCTTACATTAATTTTTCTTCCAAAATTAAGTAATTTAATTTATCCTGATAGGCGGTAATACTAGCTAACTTCAGTGTTGCCTTTACTAAAATTATTGTAAATGTGATTCATGTGCCAGCACAACAAATGGTTATAACAAATAAATTACATTCTCCTTGTAACGCTTGAGACATATAATTTCGATACAGATCGTCATAATAATAAATAAGAAACTGTGAGATTAACGTCAGGAAATTAGGAACGAATGTTTGGTTTCTTCCGCATAAAATCGGTAACTACTCCACAGCATGAGTGACAGCACACTTAACACCTTCTCCTTGGATTTTCGACAAAGTCCCTTTGAACAAACTCGTGATGGTTAAAAAACTTATTATGTTCCGTACAAGGGTTTGTTCGGGGATGATGCCTCTACTGTCGGAAGTTCTTTCAACACGTATTGTGGATAGCGTCATTCCGCGGTACTCACACGTTGCTGTAACTGTAACCTGTTAACGCCTCTACGTCTATAATAGCTTTAACCCTCGTGAAATATTCATTTATCGCCACATTGGTTTTTTAAATCAAACTCGAAAACCGTCGGTAAATTTCATCACCAAAAAACCATTCCTCAACGGGCGAGGCTTATCAATCTAAACGATATCTTCTAAATTGAAGATTTCTTAGCGACGCTAAACCTTAATACGTGGTACCTAAAAGCTAAATTCTTTGCTTAAACCCAAAAACTCTCATCGAAATACTCCGACAAATCGTCACCTAAAACGTCTTAATAGATAGCGAAGTATGCTTTCTATACTAAATTTAAACACAAAGTAACAATTTTAATGCGTTTTTTAATTTTCCAGCCATGCGACTTTAACGTAAATGACTACATTTAACGATATCTATAAAATTACAATCAAGTCCTATTTACAGAACTAATTAATTCACCCTCTCAAATTAGTAAAAAGGTTTCACTAAATATCGATACCAATAACGTCAATCAAACCTTAATTTTTAACTTTCATCAAAATTTGATAAACAACCGAAATTTTATTCTGTTCTCAAAAAAAAAAGGATTCTAAATACGACTACTATTTATAGAAATTCGAAAACCTTCCAAATGCGTGAAAAACAAAAGCTTCCCAAAGAATTTATGCGTTATCAAGTTCAATTGTATGAATTTATACTACATTTTTTAATTCCACAATTAACGGCAAAAAATCGATAAAATCACGGACACGTGACAGTGTACCGCAAATTGTGCACTATATATTTGCATATATTTAATACGTGCTTATAAGCAATTTTATAGTCTCTTCCAAAAATGCCTAAGCAGAAAGCAGACGATTTTTCTTTCATTGTTTGCACCATAACCACATATGCATTACATGCAGTTATTCCCTCGTTATCTTCTTGTTCGATATCCCTTGCAGAGTGTACTTTAAATTTGACATTTTGTGGAAATCCATGTTTTTTAAAAGAATGACAAACTCTACGATTGTGTTAGTATACAGGCCATACTGCACTACTGGACGTAGATTGGTCTTCACTAATCCATACGTTTAAGGAATATCCTCGACTTTAAAGAAACTCCTTTAGATCTGCAAATTTGGGTACGCTTTCTCTTGATTTGGTTTCATTATCTATAATGCAATAAACTGTTGCTATTGAAGCAAGGGCGTGCTTCGTGTTTATAATAGTCGTCCCCGGAACATAAATAAATATATGGTAAGTAATTTGAAAGGTTCGTTAAACCTATGTCCATGTTGTTGTATTTCCCTGTGTTCAATGCTTGTAAAATATCAAGTATACCGGTGTTAGGGGCTTTTGTGCCGAGTTTCTCTTTAAAACTTCAACATAACTTTTCGGTAATCGTGACTACCATTTAGTCTTCTGTTTATTGATTCTATTATAAGACAAAATTATTACAGAATAATAATTATTTTGGTTTGCTTATTGTTGTAGGAACGAGTTATGGCGCATAATTGTCGTTAAGTTTCACTTAAAGGTGTTATGACAATATTTTGAATTACTCACATCTACTCATTTTACTCCGAGTGTTCTGTTTCTGGCTTGTCGGTTTATGGTATCTCCAAAAAGTCTAAAAGTGAATGTGTAACTGAAAAGGTAGGTGATGTAGTAGAAGTTAAAGTTATTCTGGATAACGACTCCGTAGAAATTTGTTTTTGGGAACACAATCCGAATTCGAGTTCTTATTATTTCTTTCCTACTGTTAAGTTCTGTTAGTTTAATTTTAAAATGTATATTGAAATTTGGAATTACCCATTTTTTACCATGCTTTCCTCTTCGGCAGAAGATACCTTTGCAGTCGAGTCACACGGAGCACAATTTTTGTGACCATGAATTATTTACAAAATTAACTGCAATTTTTTTAAGTTTCTAGAACACGTTTCCTCCCATTGAAATCTAAATTGTCACAATTCCTTGTATCATAGTAATATTACAAATGAAATTCCATGCTGCGGTTCGTTAATATTTTCAGTCAGTTACCTATATATGTAGGCTTACCAAGGTAAGTGGGTTTCCCAGATAACTGTGGTGGAAATGGGCGATTTCGATAGAAGACTTACAACTGTTTAAGTTTATGCTCAACCACCATACACTTACCATAATACAACAAATAACAACATTCAATCCAGAAAAAATTGACTCTAGGCGCCACCACAATCTGTAATTTCTCTGAAACAAGTAGTCCTAGGCGAGTTGTTAAGTTAATCCTACCTGACTGCGGAAGATAGAGTTGTAGCCTACTCGGTAAAATCGTACACCATTCAAGTTCAAACATTCAATTCGTCAACACCATTTCATAACAGTGTAATAAATTTCTTCACAGTAATCTTAATAAATGTACCTTAATCCTAAAACAACCACAATCTGTAATTTCTCTGAAACAAGTGGTCCTAGGCGAGTTGTTAAGTTAATCCTACCTGACTGCGGAAGATAGAGTTGTAGCCTACTCGGTAAAATCGTACACCATTCAAGTTCAAACATTCAATTCGTCAACACCACTTCATAACAGTGTAATAAATTTGTTCACAGTAATCTTAATAAATGTATCTTAATCCTAAAACAACAACCACACACACGTCAATTTAATCTTGAAAAAAAAGTTCAATTACCATTAAAATCAAATGTATCATAGCTTAACAAAAGATACACGTTGTCGTAAACTGAAAGTAGGCCAAGGTGGGTATCTGACGATTTGAAACCTGTTCTGATAGGTGCTCAAGTCAAGGACACATTTTTTTTGTACAAACTTAAGTGCGGTGTGTTGAAATCAGGCAGTTAGAAACTGACTATTATTATTAAACATGGAATTACCAGGGTTAAATCAAAGCACCTATTGCAAAGCCTTTAAAAATGTATGTGACCTCAAGATTTCTAAAAAGTTTGAATGGATAGATGTGGCTGTAATTAATACTAAACACGGTGAACGTATAGTGATGAAAACAGTTGATTTTAAATGTGTATTACCTCAACACTTAGCAGATAAAATTGGCTTTTACTCGACTAGCCAGCGGTCGGGGTGGGTTCGATGTGCTAAATTTTGCGCACAATAGAGTAGTTTATCATATATATTAGGGTGGCTCACAAAAAATTTCGTTTTCTAGAGTTTCTTATTGAACACTTCTGCTCCTATCTAGAAAACATTTTGTATGTTAATGCTATGCAGTTTTAAAAGCTAATCAAGCAGCCGAATGTCCTCGCCTAATTCTCTTCTGATATTATTTTGTTTCTAACTAGCAATAAACGTCAAAATGGCTGACGAAAAGTACGAAATTTTGATTGATACTGGAAACAAAACGTTACTGCAACCGCCGCAGTTAAAAAAATATGCAAAATGGAATGGGAAGGAATAGTGAACGTGCGTACGGCGCAGCGCTGGTTTCGAAAATTTACTGGCGGAGATGCAAGTCTCAAGAGGAAAGGTTTTGGTCGGCCCAACATGTTAAGTAACGCTGAACTTCGAGATATTGTTGAAGCAAATCCATCGTCACGCACCCATAAGTTGTCAGCAGGACTTGGGTATTCCAAAGAAACCACAAGGCGCCATTTGCATCAACTTGGAGAAACCAATAGACTCTGTAGAGAGGTTCCTCACGACTATCAGAAAGGCGAGTTCAGGTTTATGATCAACTGCTTTCCAATCCTTGGGATGAACGTTTCTTTAAACGGAATCGATACTTACGATGAAAAGTAGAATTACTTCAATAATTCTAGCACACAAAATCAGTGGATTACTGTTGGGCAACCTGCATTGCCGGTTCCCAATCTAGAAAGGTCCCAAAGGAAGGTTATGTTTTGTGTATGGTGGAATTTTTAAGGGCTAATTCACTTTTAGTTGATTTCTGATGGGCAGACGATTGATCCTAACCTTTACAGTCAACAGTTGGATAGGATGCATGATGCTCAAACAAAAATTAGGGAATTGATTTTGGAGCTTCTTCCTCATGCACTTTATAGCCCGGACTTGAGCGTTCCGATTATCACTTATTCCGATCGATGGCGGACTTCCTTCGTCGACGGCATTTTATAAGTGTTGAGGAGGTTGAAGCTGCATGCCGAGAAATCTTTAATTCCAAAGGTGCTACATGGTACCGTCGCGGTATTGAAGACCTTGCAGAAAGATGGCGTATTACTTTACAATGGTTTATACTTTAGTGAATAAAAGAATAAAACTCTTTAATTCTGTAACAACCACTTGAAACTGAATTTTTCAAATTGCAATATATTATGCTGAAATCATAATAAAAAAATAATGCAGTGATCCATCGGCCTCTAAAGGTTACGCTATAATTAAATAATCATCTTAAAGTTTGCGACCGTAATTGTTTTATTTAACTAAACACAATGTAATGACATTAATTCGAATAGCAAATTAAAAAAACAATAAACATTCGAAAAATATGTCGTCAGATGCTGTGTAATAATAGTTTCACATAAAAAACTAACTCCAACATCCTAAATATGTGTAATGTGTGTAAATCAATAAAAACAGAACCATCGAATTGTCAACACAGATATTACAATCTTATGACCAAGGTTACCTATTACCGGTGAAGCGAGCTAGCACATGATTTAAAATATACTACAATACTGATTTAAATGTCCAAAAGAATAAATGGTTGTTTTTCTACAAATAAATAATAAAATTGCGTGCTCAAAGCAACGTAGTTATCACACACAATTTCGATGTAAATTCATCAGTTTGAACAAGAATTAAAAAAACACCTTCAAATGGATCCGCGTGTATTGAAATGTAAACGGTAAAAATGAAGAAAAGTTAATCTTAAAAAAAAACAAGTATATTCAACCGTGTGTACAAACTCATATTAAAGTAAGAGAAATTACGCACCATAAATTTATTAGCTTTAATCACCCACCACAATTATAAAAAAAAACACAGAAATGTTACCTTAGGTAGAGGATGCCATTTTTTTACAAAGTGATCTGGAACGGACCTGCAGGAAGACCTCGACTATATGGTTAACGTTTACACGACGCTAGTAGCTCACGGAAAATTCAGCTGACGGCCTCTCTTCGACTCGCGTTATAATTAAACTTCAATTGGTTGTATGTACACTGACAGTTATATTAACTTTACTTTACTGTGACCTGGTTCTGCTTGATATTACTTTTAGTTAATTAAGTCCTGATTAACACAAAAGCTCGTGTAATTACAGCACGTTATTTATTATCCTTACTCTAATAATGTACAAGTTTAGAATAATCCTTTGTACTATTAGATTACTAAAGCGTTCTTTATTTACAGTAGGTTATTTCATTAACGGCAAACTGGGAACTTTACGTATGAAACTTTGGAACGAACGTTGTATTTTTCCGCCGGAAGCGAAGTCCTCTCCAGAGAACGAAGAAAACGCTTGGTAAATTTAAACACTAAACGCCTTCCTGGATCTCGATAAACTGTTAAACCCCCTTCATTTAGTCAATCAATTAAAGAAAAGGTGTACTCAAATTTTCTGCGTATGCGCATCCATGTCAAACTCGAAAATCGTCGTGAGAAGTTGCAACGTCAACAAGACCTCGAAGGTAATGGATATGTGGTCAATTGAAATTTAGTTAGCAACGCTAGCCTTTACTGCCAGGTATTTAAAGACAAATCAACAGAAACTGTGCCGAACTGGCGACTATATGTAAGTTTTGCAAAATTCGAAAGAACACTGGCTTAATTTTTTTTAATAATTTATTAGTTATGAAACATTAATTCGTTTATTCTTTTTTTCTCGAAAATAGTTCATTTTATCAATATTAAACAAGTATACCTTTTTTTAGGTAAAGGTTCAAGCTACGCAAAAATATTTTTTTTAGATCTTTATCATACAGGGTGTTAAAAATTTAGGCGTTAAGGTGTACAAACTAAACAAGCTAAATATGTTTCAAGGATACTATTTTAAGAGGCCTTCACTAGTGGCTATCAAACTAAATTTTTATTAAATTGTCAGACACTTTAAAAGTTATTAAAGAAAAACTTATTTCCAGCGGCGTCCTTTAGCGGCTCACATCTCCGTAGGGAGGCCCTGGAGGAAAAATTATTATTGGAAGTTGTCATGCTATTTTTTCGTCTTCTATCTAAATCCGAGAGATCTCCCACATTTTTCCGGACACCCTGTACATTAAAACTTATCTCATCAAAATCAAAATGAGAAATTATTTATTAATAAATCTCTCTCAAATTGTTATGTCAAAGCTTGCACTAAAATATTGAAATACTGTAAAATTGCATAAATCCAAAATTATTAGAAAATAAATAAACTGTTCGGTAACTTGAATGTAGACACAATATCTAAGCTTTCAAATTTTGATCAAACGTAAATGCTATAGCGTTGTGAGAATGGATTGGGATCACAATAATAACCCAATTCATAGACACTATTCATGTATTAGCATACTGTAAAAATAAGAATTAATATAAACAAGCAGCGTATTTTTCGAAACACTAGGAATATATCTTTATTACGTAAAGTTTCTAGAAAAACTTGAATTGGAATTACTCCAACCTTATATTGTAAATATTTTAGTAGTACCTAAATAACACCTTTATGAACATTACTGACGCGGTACATTTAAAATTTAACAAATTTCATAATACCGTCAGTTTGGGTGACTTGAGACAGTGGTGTGACTTGAGACAAACGTGCCTATTTTTAAATTATACGCTGTTGCCACATAGCGGTAAGTGATAGAAGTGCGAAAAAAATTCACAGGAGTCTGTAACACTTTACAGATTGTAACCTCACAATGTGTTGTTAGTTTTGTTTCATAACACCTCCGAAAATAATTACAGAAGCCGGTTAAAAAAACAGGGTGGTTTACAGGCCGTGATACTTCTATGTGTAAAAGTGAGTGCGGGAATTGAAAATTTGTGTATTATTTTTTTAAATGGTTTTTGATACTTTCTGATGACAAAACCAACCAAACAAATAATAAAAAAAAATTAATAACTTTGTGGGATTGTTTTTTATGTGTTGGCTACGTTCGGTAAACGAAAATATAACGATTTTTCAAAGGAGGACTTGCAACAAGCTATTCAGGAGTATAAAAATTCAAATTTGACTTTGAGGGACGTATCAGAAAAATATCAAATTTCAAGGTCGACCATTCAACGGAAATTAAATAATTTACATGCTGCTGAACCGGGAGGTCAAACAGTCCTCAGCGCTGTAGAAGAACAATTCATAGTAAATGGAATACTACAAGCAAGTGATTGGGGATTCCCCTTTGAAAGGGCTGATATTAAAAATCTTGTAAAAACCTATTTAGATCGACAGGGTAAGTCTATCAAAATATTTGAAAACAATGTACCTGGCGATTCTTGGTATTATCGATTTATTGAACGTCATCGTGATAGGCTAACCCTTCGATTATCGGAAAATATCAAAAGAAGTAGGGCCGCTGTTTCAGTAAAAATACTAAACGAATATTTTGATAATTTAGCAGTATCTGTAGCAGGAGTAGTCCCAGGGCATATAATAAACTACGACGAAACGAATTTCTTGGACGATCCTGGGAGATACAAAGTAGCCGTACGTAAAGCAACCAAGCATGCTGAAAGGATAATAGATTCGACGAAAACATCTACATCTGTTATGTTTGCTGTCACAGGATCGGGGCATATGTTACCCCCATACGTGGTGTATAAAGCGGACCATTTATGGGCCACGTGGACAGAGGGTGGCCCCGATGGATGTCGCTACAATCGTAGTCGCTCTGGATAGTTCGATCAAACGTTATTTGAAGATTGGTTTTTTACCGTTGTGATCCCCTATTTTGCAAAATTAGATGGGCCCAAAGTGCTTATAGGGGATAACTTAGCATCGCATGTGTCACTGAAGGTGATCACGGATTGCAAAAATCAAAATATCAGATTTGTATTGCTCCCTCCTAATAGCACACATCTTACACAACCGTTAGATGTGTGCTGTTTTAGGCCTATTAAAGAAAAATGGAGAAGACTGCTAAAAGTGTGGAAACAGAAAAATAAGGGTCCACTGCGAAAAGAAATGTTCCCTAGATTACTGCGAGGCACTTTAGAGAAGATAGAACTAAAAAATAGAGAAAATATATTGTCGGAATTTAAGGCAACTGGAATTATTCCTTGTAATAGAGAAGCAGTTTTGAAAAAATTGCCATAACAAGATGTTACATGTGATGAAATTCAAAATAATGTAGCGAATTCTTTGAAGGAAATGTTTGATCAAAGTCGATATGGAAGTGAAAATGAAACGAAAACACTTAAAAGGAAGAAGTTAAATGTTCCACCTGGACGAAGCATTGCTTATGAAGATATTTGTAATGAAGGACCTAGTACTGGTAAAGCATCAGCAACCTTAAATGATGAAGCCTTTGATGAAGACCTTACAGTTGATGCAGATTCTGATTCATCAACTGCATCAGATCAGACTGACAATTCATCCGAGAATTCTACATCATTTTCTAATATAGCAATTAATGATTTCATCGTAGTGGAATTAAAGTCAGAGAAAGGGCGGAAGTTCAGATTTATAGGAAAGGTCATTTCTATAGAGCCATGCCGCTGCCGATTTTTACGAGCCAGTAAAAAAATACCAAATGGTTTTATCTACCCTGATACAACGGATGAAGGTGATATACAAGCTGATGAATTTATTAGCACTTTGGAACCACCCGAAATATTAAGAAGAGGGACATTGGTATTCCCACCAAAACAACTAAAAAAATTCTTGCTTTGTAATTGATGTATATGTGGTAGTATCGGCACCTACCTACCAAAAAAAAATTTATTGTTTTTGTTTGTAGAATCAGGCATAGGTATATATCTTAAGTTTCCTGTTTTTGAATGTTTTTTATGTTTGTATTTTAAAAATAAAAAATTGTAAGTTAATCATACACTTCTATGTATTAATTTTGCGTGTCTGCACAATGCGGCAACGTACCTATTTAATTTTTTTTTTTGCAGAAAATGTTCCTTACACGTTTTTAAAATGTTAATTTTATCTCAAGTCGCCTCTATTAACAGTTGTCTTGAATATATTTTGTACATTTTTATATGTATCTCATGTCACCCAAGTATATGGGTGACTTGGGACAGACACTTTTCTTTTCTTTAAGGGGTATATTCAATTTTTTTCGTTCATATTTTTATTGGGTTGCCTTTAATTAGCGATTTCGCATATAAAACAATTTTTTGTTATGTAATAGAAGTGTTGGTATTTCCATAATTTAATGATAAAGTTCAAAAGTGGGTTCAAGTCACCCAAACTGACGGTACGTGAATTGTTATTGCAAAGCCAAAGTAAATTGGCAATAACACACAAAGCGCTGGGAATTCTATGGGGGTGAATACAATTTGTAAAACTAAATTAAACGTATGAAGGACTATGAACAAACAAGAACAAGAAGCATAAAATAAACGTAGAAAAATAGTTACCTTCACTCGCACAAAATGATTATTCCCCTTCTTTTTCACAACGATAACATCAACTGTCCCTCGATATTTGATCGACAGAAACCAGTCGCTTCTTAATCTCGTTAGTTCTTAAATTATATTTACATGGACTTCATTAACAGAACTCTTTATACCAAAAACCCTATGTTTTAATCACCTTTCCATCTGGTTTGACGGATATATACACAAATATTACTAATTTAAAAACGTTGTTTGCTTTAATACAAATATACCAATTTATTAAAGCGAAATTTATGTTTACACAAAACTTATTAAATCTTTATTTACAACAGGTCATTTCATTCGTTGGGGTTAGCTGTGTGCGCGAACGTTAACTAGCGAATATGAATGAACTTATATTACAGAAAGAATCCCCCAAAGAAACGAGATATCAGTGCAACATATCCAAACCAGCACTAACATTAAACACTAGGTCCTTATTCGTTAAACACATTGTCACTTCTGACAAACGATACACAAAACGATATTGCCGGGATGAATGAATGTTCAAAAATCCCCAAAAAAGGTAAACGGAAAATAACCCCGTAAGCTTGCACGCACAAGGCGAATGCGTCAACTGCTTGCGTCTTCTAAATCTATACTAATACTTATTAACGATTCTCTCAGTTTCAGTCGTAATGTATATCACGTCAAATCGCCATTCATGAAAAATCAAACAGCGCGGTAAAAACGAGATACATTTCCAAAAACGAACCGACAAGAATTACGTCACTTTCACGGTGCCTCGGACAAAAAAACGGTAATTTGATCTATTTTTGACAACTAATACATTTGAAAAATCGACCCTAAACTACCGTGTTATAAAGACCAACCTCTTTGTCTTTTAAAATAAATTTTATCGACTTCCAAGTGACGTGTGGCCGCCAAATACTTTTAATCTGCAAACTATGGTTAACACAAAGTAATAAGTTTCCAATGACGCAATTTAACTCAACTAACTATAATTAACGATTAAATAAAAATACGAATATGCACTATTTACAAAAATAAATCTTAATTTATAATCACAGGATGGAAAAATCAATTAAAAAATCCTTTCTATTAGCAATCTTAAATAATAAAATCCATCATGTACGGAATTAATTTTTAGTCTACAAGCAACCCAACAAAAAATAAGTGTTTTAGGAAATTTTCTTAAGATTTTCACACAATGTCACAATGGACGACACAATTATAAACTTCCCAAAAAGCCAAAACTGGGTTTATGCTTGACGAACCGAATTAAGCGAAGCGAAGTTAATCTATGTAATGTATAAAGTGAGTGGGCTCGAATGCATTTACAGTTTTCAAATTAAAGTTAACTAATCTAGTTTATCCGTGCAATTTTCACAATTTGTTTATTTCTGACTTCCAATTCATCTTGTTGGCTTTCAGTTTTGTGGTTGATCGAATTTTATTTGCCTATTTAAAAGTATAAGTACAAAAATTCAGTCCATGTGTGTGTATGTAATTAACATGTTGTTAAGAAAAAACTGATACAAGTTAAAAACAAATGCTTTAAATAATTGTAAAAATTCAAGAAAAATGTTGAATTTTTTAATGTCGAGATAACTCGTTTTCTACTGTAAAGGTTTTTGAAGTATATAAATAAAACGTTCTTGATGAGGTTGCCGTTTTATTTTGAATGAATTGATTTCTTGCTGATTGAATGAAAAGTGCTCTAGTGGTTCTAATAATTTTACTTTGAAGACAGTCATACTCTTCCTTTTGAGGTTAACTGATATTTAAACATTCTATTTTATTAAAAATTATTATTAATTTTATTAAATACATAAATAAAAAGTTTACCTCGAGTAGGATTTGAACCTACGACCTGTACTTTGCTACAGTACCGCGCTACCAACTGCGCCACCAAGGTTCAAGCCCCAATCGATGTAAATTTTGTCTTTATGTATGTAGAACTGATGTAAATTCTAAATATTTACCTTTGAACTTGTTCGTTCATAACAAAAACTTATAATAATTCTATTTTATTTTAATATTTCAACTTATCGCTGTGCTTTATTAATTTGTGTAACGGGTCTCTATATTCTAGATTGCTGCAATGTACGAAATAAAAGAACCTATCTTTTTGAAAGCATCAAATACTTTCTCTTACGTATACATAAAAATTTAAATTGATTCTTCTATATTAGCATATTTGAATGAAGTATTTTAAGAATTGCAAACTTCAAAGCAATTTCTAAGTTCAGCCCACTTTTTTAAGCGACGCGTCTGTACAAAAAAAGTGTAACTTTTGATTGATAATACAACATACTCTTGCCTCACTACTCTAAAAGTAGGTTAAACGTATAAAATAATCTACATTTTCCCGTTACGATTTTTCATTAGCTAGTTTGTAAGTTTATATGGCAAAAATAGTATATTGCATACCTGGCGAAACGTTTTTGTTGATGCTGTCTGACGGAGGTGAACTATTTTTGGGAACAGTTAATTAAAACAACCGACTCTTGTAAATTTTAATTCTAATGTAATGTCTTAAATTCATTTTGAAGAGCCTATTATTATAGTAGGAGAATCTATGTATTATGCTTATTTCGTTTTCAGACTTCACATCTTATTAATCTTGATTGTTAGTGTTTGTTTTTCGTCAATGTACAAATAAAAGTAAAGTAAGGTAAGCGACGGATTCATGAACCTTACTGCTATAGATAGGAACAGAAGGTGCTTCTGAATTCCCGTTAACTGCGTATATAAGTTACCTACTCGAAAATGAATAAATATGAGAAAAAGTAAAAACATAATGAATGAGTAGTTTAATTTAAAATTGAAAGACGTGTCCGATAACACAATATTTGAAATAAGCTTGTAGAAACTAGCGCATGTATTATTAAAAATAAAGGTGTATTAAACTTGTTATATGCACAAAGGTATGGACATAACAAAAATTAAGGTGTGCCGTAACAGCTAGTAGGAGTAAGGCCGGAAGCTCAATCGGTCGGTTAGGCACTTGGATGCGTGGGCGTATGGCACACGTATACACAGAGAATTTAAAAGGGCACCACTTGATTTAGTTTTATATCGCCCCTAAACCAAGAAAAAGGCTACGGCACATTAAGAGGTACACTACAGTTAAAAATACAGTTGGACACAGTCCAAGAATGGAATAGGTTCGGTTAGGAATTCGCTCCTAAACCTCAGTACTGAATAAAACAACTATTGGTAAATTAACACAAATAGGTTTAATCGTTGTAGATACAATTGGTAATATTACTAATAAACCCCAAACCTTAAAGATACTGCAAATGGTTAACATAATCTCACCGAGCGCGTACTAGTCCAAATATACAAGCGTATCAGGTACAGTAAATAAATACTCGAAAACGAGTATCGTATATTGGGATAGCTATTATTCAATAAAACAACCCGAAAATGTTTATGTCCCCCGAATTGGACTAAACAAAAATTTACAAGTACCACATTTACCTTTTTCTAGTGCTTCTTCTAAATAAAAAAATTTTAATTGAATCAAAATATATTACAATGAAACGACACTGCGCAACATCCAACGTGGAACCTAGAAATAAAATACACAACGCAAGATAAACCCAAAATATGATAATGAAACCATAGTTATAGACAGAGCTCTGTTTACAGCTGGCGTCTCGGTTTTAACTGAACCGAATCATAACATAACTTAGATATAAATAACCAAAATATACCAGCCAGATGTCTATCATTGCATAAAAAAATTAAATTTGAAAATAATTGATAAGCAAGAAAGAAAAGTGGAATAAAAGTTTTCAAGCAACGCACATAAAAGATGATAGTTTGCGACTATTATTAACCACAAAACTACAAGCATAAATAAGAAGTCTACTTTTGTTATAAACTCTGAAATAACGCAACAATAAAAACGAAGAGAAAACAATTCCAGCTGAAGGCTAAAATATTCACGTTCGTGAATTATTAATACCTCCCTTATTTATGATAACGTTTGTTAGAACGTACTATTAAAGTTTGAATATTAGTACACAGCAAAGTACAAATCGTAACTTCAACGGTTAAATTTTTCAGCAATATTACTCATTACTTCAAACACCCAGTATAATGGTTTTACATTACAAGCACATCAGTGTTTGGTTATAACGTGGATCTCCCCATATAATGTACTTATTTTACTATATTATATATTATGTTTTATATTTTAATACAGAAGTAGCAAACTTCAAGGTGAGCAGTACAAATGGTAACAACGTTTAAATTTCCCAAACAAAATGTTGATTAAATCTTAATTAAACATTTTAGAATTTCAGGTACATAACCGCGTTAAATGTAACTTGAAGCAATATCGAAGTTAAATGTATGTGTAACACACCACTAGGAAACCGTGTTATGTTTTCAGCTGTAATTAGTTTAATACCCAACCACTTCTAAAGTAATTTGAAGTTGCACTTAAAAAGATTGTCTATAAATCCAGGATTCTGATTGAAGTAATTAAACATTTAAAAGACTCACTAATCAGTTGCTGGTCAATAGGAGTGTTCGTTTGTCTTACGTAATTTACACTTAATGTTCTTTTAGAAAAAAAGGGCGAGATTAACATAACACCTCGAGCTCTCTGCCAGTAGATTGTCGTAGAAACTGCTGAATACTCAGTAGGCACGAAGCACTGTTAACCATACGTTCATAACCCGAGGTGTAAAGGAGTAGTTCATATACAGTGGAATCGATCCGTAACAGTATTAAACTGAAGAAGGGAAGAAAGGACCAAAAGCAAAATCAAAGAAGGAACCTAGAGAAAACCTTTTGTTTTAGATACGAGTTGCATACTAGATTGTTAAAGCAGCGCCTTTAATTTATGCTAAACTGAAAAACATACCCTCTCCCTCTCCCTCTCCCTCTCCTCTCCTCTCCTCTCCCTCTCCTCTCCCTCCTCTCCCTCTCCCTCTCCTCTCCCTCTCCCTCTCCCTCTCCCTCTCCCTCTCCCTCTCCCTCTCCTCTCCCTCTCCCTCTCCTCTCCCTCTCCCTCTCCTCTCCCTCTCTCCTCTCCCTCTCCCTCTCCCTCTCCCCTCTCCTCTCCCTCTCCTCTCCCTCTCCCTCTCCCTCTCCCTCTCCCTCCCTCTCCCTCTCCCTCTCCCTCTCCCTCTCCTCTCCCTCTCCTCTCCCTCTCCTCTCCCTCTCCTCTCCCTCTCCCTCTCCCTCTCCCTCCCTCTCCCTCTCCCTCTCCCTCTCCCTCTCCTCTCCCTCTCCCTCTCCCTCTCCTCTCCTCTCCTCTCCTCTCCCTCTCCCTCTCCCTCTCCCTCTCCCTCTCCTCTCCTCTCCTCTCCCTCTCCCTCTCCCTCTCCTCTCCTCTCCCTCTCCCTCTCTCTCTCTCCTCTCTCCCTCTCCCTCTCTCCTCTCCCTCCTCCTCCCTCTCCCTCTCCCTCTCGCCATCTCTCACTCCTTACCCCCTACTGCTTACCTTTCCCCGCGTTGCTTTGTGTTCTCAATAACAGTAAGTTTGATTTGAAAGAAAAACATCCAGTACCCTAAAGTATCCTTGCATTTGCATTTTTTGAAGGATTTGTAAGTTAAATCAGTTACACACAACTTCTAAACAATTGACTACTCATTATGTCCCTTAGGTGGTCAGCGGTAAAATATTGTTAAAATACAACGATTTGTATGTATCATGTATTTTACTGACGAATATATTTTCGTCTCTACAAACATAATTGCACAGTTGGAAGGCAGCCAATAGTTTGTACGGATTTGCACGTTTAAATGTATTTTATCTAATGTTGTGAAAATATTTTTTCATCTCTATTATACTGTTATTCGTTATTACTCTAATGTACTGAAGTGTAAATGTTCCAGAAAAGATTTGATAAATTATTTAAAGGTAACTACTTACGTTCTTAAGCTTTCTGCTATTATTCAGTGAGAATTTTATACATTTTTGTGTTATAGCTTTATTGAAGTTAGCTTTAAATATAAAGTTATACCTTTTTTACGTCTCCCTTAACACGGTTTTTTTACATATTTAATATCGTTAGCGATCGTATTGTTATCCTTAAGTATTTTTTTATGCAGCGTATCACTTAAATAATCCTTGATAGGTACGCTTTTTATCTGATAATATAGGTAATAAAGAATCATATTTAAGTACAAAATGTATTGCTAACAATTAGTGCTTTGCTATAGTTGATTTAGAATATGTTTGGAATTGAACTTATAAAATATAGACTTGCTAAAGCCAATTTTACTTAAGCAAATGAAGTTGGATTCATTTTACCTTCTTACGTTTAATGCTTACTGATTAGATTAGAAAGCTAGGCGTGCAAAGAATTCTGA
This sequence comes from Vesta saturnalis, assembly GCA_036346205.1. Classification (NCBI taxonomy): domain Eukaryota; kingdom Metazoa; phylum Arthropoda; class Insecta; order Coleoptera; family Lampyridae; genus Vesta; species Vesta saturnalis. Next base: position 3,472,937 of record JARFJB010000408.1, on the reverse strand, counting down.
CACAATTTGTATATAAAACCTCTAAATCGATTAACCCTACGGCTTCATAACAATATTATTAGCTGTAGTAAGGGTAATGTGAAAACGGGGGACCCCACAAAGTAATTCACCAAAATTAAATACTTCACATTATTATGACGAGCCCTTTACACTTGCCTTATACAAAACTAGCCCGCGCCCGCGACGTCGTCCGCATGAGACCTCCCGTGGGAGCATATAATTTTTCCAAGATAAACAGTTCAATCGAATGTCCTTTTCCATGCCATGAACTACCTGTGTGCCCATTTTTTGACAAAACTTTATTAGAAGATAACACTGTTTTACCCGAAACATTTACATAATTTATTCAAGGTATTTTTATCATCAGTTCTTTTGTAACAGCCAGGGTATGATTTATGCGTCCGATTATTTGGAGACCTTTTAAAAACAAGCAAAATAGTGTTCTTTGTATTTTTGCATTTAACGTACCTTTTTCGAGTAATACAGGTGAATCTGAAAATATTCAAATTATTCTTCGGACACCAGGGCCACGTATTTGTTCAACCATTGTTCCAAACTTGCTTAAACATTACTTTATTTTAGTTTTAATTAATAAATTTACTCTAAACAATTTACTCAATGCGTAAAATTTAATACTGTTTTTACATGACAACGCAATTTAACATAATGTCTAATTAGTGAGTGCTATAAACTCATGTCAATGTCGCAATATTTTAATTAGTAATGTAGAGTATTTTATACATACAACTAAATCGAATATGTGTGTGTTGGACTGTCGCCTCAACTAAATTTTGAACACCCTAAGACTTACTGGATTAATGAGTGATGGTGTGGTGTTAGATAAGCAGAAATTACATACACTTCTGGACAATATTAACAGGAAGAGTATGATTCGTATCTATGATTGTGAAAAATCAGAAATGTATTTACTTACGTTGGGAGTTTATAGAACAGTTATGGAGACTTATTAACATAATAGTTTATAGATTACATATACTATCGCGTATGGTATTTCCTGAGTTTTACAGTAAATTAGTAAATGTCGCAAGGGAAATTCCTGGTGATGACCTATATAGGTTAATAGCACCATTACAAAATTTATATGATGTTAATATAGTACGAGTTATGGAAGTTGTAGAATTTGCCAAGTAGAAGATAAGTATTGATGTAGAAGTAGCAAAAGCTATAAAGTATAAAAAGTAGGGATAAGGCGCATATAGAGAGTAGGGATTGTAATAAAGAACAGTCAATATGTTTATGTTATACAGTGAAGAGTCGTGAGCTAACTCAGTAAATTACGTTAGCAAAGACTAGTACGTCAAGTTAAATCATTAGAATTTGATGCAGAACACGAAACAGTACATGGAAGGAGGGCATTTAATAACGAGTATCTAGATAATCTGATATGCAAGTATGGTGAAGGAATACGTCTTTGTGAGAAATACCTTCAATCGCATACAATTGGCTTAGAGCGTTGTTTGAAACGATTGTTAGCATTTAAAGACATATTACAACAATCTATACACGGAACACCTACCGAATAATAATTCATCAGATGACTACTCACCAAATGAAGCAGGTGCAGATTAACGAAACCCAAATCGTAGTTTACTTTATAGCAGAATTAGCAAGAGACTTTGCAAGCTTTAGAAAAGAATATAATTGTGTAGTAACACAATTTTACCAATCCTCGAAAATCAACATCGTGAATGTGTATTTGTAAAACGCTTTAGTAAGATGTAGTATGTTTTGTATATATTGATATAAATAAAAGTTGAAATTGACCAATCTATTTATTATGCAATAGTATTACAGTAAATACAAGTAAACGTACATAACGTATTATATAATATCTGTTAGAAGCCCATGAATTGTAAGAATTATAATAGCCTAACCACTTAAAGATTGATTTCCGTGACGTCGCATTATGCGTTCAACTAATTTAATGTCAGCATATTTCACAGTTTGAAGCTCTGGCTAATAGAAGCGTCCTTCAGTCACGACCTCAACTATCAGGTAATGCGTAACTAATTGGGCTTAAACGTTTCAAGAACTTTATGACAATATATATGTTTCAGAATAGTTGCGGCATTTCATTCCGTTACATCTATCGACGTTTATCCGGTAGTTTTATGCTTCAATAAGTTCTCTTTGATGAAATACTTTATCCTCTGTAGGAAGAAATCAATATTTGCCATCTGTGTCAATGGAATATCGATTGCCCTATTATGCAATAGGCCATGCTAGGTAAACTACAAATCATCTTGTTTTGTGGCATTACTGTGATTACCGAATGTATCAATTGTCATTTGCTGGAAGATGTCTACCAAATGTATCTATTGGTATCACTGCCGGATATCTAGCAGCATCTGTAGGGGTGGTCGTTGTAACAATGAATTTAAATCAATACGGTTACAAGTTTATAATAATATTTTTCGTTATAATTGCTAGTATGTACTGCCCGCAACGATTCTAATAGTTCCCTTAAGCAACCTACTAATTTATTCTGATTGCTCCAAGGTACAAACTCATCGCTTTGTTATTATATACTAATAGTTGTATTCCACCTCCTCTTTTCTAGATAGAACTAGTTCGAGATCTTGTGGTAGGAGGTGCAATAGATGATGTAGCAGAACGTTTTCTAGCTTGAAGTAATGGTTTAATTATCTCACTACATTTGTTACTGTTTGTTCCTTGGATTTGGCCTTCTGGGGTTGTAATTACATCGTGCAGCACTTGTATAACGCAAATGTCATTGCATTTCTGTAGATCACCTGTTTTGTATCTCATGGGGACTTTTTAAATAATACTTCATATAATCATAGTTGAAAGATGATTTATCAGGAAGAGAATTCTGTCCAACAATGTATAGTTCAGCATCACCAACGAAAAATTTCGCTTCTTCGAGAATAAAGTATACGCTGTATGTTGTCAAACTCGTCTGCAGAATCTCTAAATATATTTTCACCGTATTATTTTGCTAATCCTTTATACTGATCGAGGCACTATTCAAAATCCGGTTGAGATCCAGCAGCATATGTATACGCATTGTTCTATTAATTTTAGTGCACTGCATACGTAGATTATCATGTTGTGATTGAGTGACTCTAGCCATTTTTCACTTTGTGCGTAACTCCAGTTTTTCTTTTGCGTCTTGCACTTCCTTCGTGGCATCACATATCTTTGTTAAGCGTTGCATAAAATTTATACAATAACGTTTTTGTGCATTTATCCATGAAAGGGTAACCAATATCATGTTAATTCGTATTTACAAAAACAAGTCTGATTCCGATTATCTAATACCGAGCGCCTAATTTTAGTAATAAGGATCGATTAAGTAAAGCATTTCCTTTAAAATGTATAGGTGACGTTCAAGACACTGATTTGAAATTAAATTTTAAGTTGAACAGTACCTTTTACTGGTCTGCACCGTCCTCAAGTCTTCGTTACAGCCATTCCCTTGTTGTAGTATGCCGCAATGTAGTAAGACAATATAGCTTACATTCACGTTATCGAAGAGGAATGTAACCAATCTACATTTATGCGGTCGTTATGAGTCGCGACTGCATCTTGTTGGAAATTCACCCTATTTTCTTTATCAAAAGGCAAATTTAGTAGCTCTATTATTACAATTAAGTAAAATAAAAACAACTAAATGGCCATTAGCTTGTCAATATTTACTAATTATTATTTTATTTAAAAGGAATACATCCAAGAGTATCGCAACCTGTCCGCAATTGAAGCCTAGAATACTCTTTATGGAAGGAAGCCAAGAATCTTAAACGGCCCCAACAAACCATACCACCTATAAAAGGAAATGATGGTACTTGGACTAGAAGCAATAAACAAAAAGCCGAATCCTTCTCGAAACACCTCATTGAAGTTTTTCAACCTTTCCCTTCTACAACGAATTCTCTAGAAGAAGACGACATACATACATTTTTGGAGACACCTTATCAAATGGATCTTCCACGGGAAAAAATAAGAAAAGAACAAGTAGAAAGTATTAGCTTTAAAGAAATTAATGTACGCAAAAGTGTTTTATAGCTTTAACCCAAATATTCAATGCAACTCTAAGAATTTATTTACTTCCCCAGTCAGTGCGCATAATTATGATACCGAAACCTGAGAAAAACCCATCAAGCCTCTTGTCGCTACCCTCCAACGTAGAAAAATATCAGTTCGGATTTAGGACGTGACATGGAACCACTGTCCACAGACTAGTGAACCAAATAAATAGCATCTCTGCCAAGCATTAGATAAAGTGCACAAGGGAGTATTCACGGCCAAATTCTCTACCTAATCTATACGGCGGACCCACCAACGACTAGATTTACAACAGCAACATTTATGGATGACACCACAATATTGGCGACGCATCACAATCACATTGACGCATCTGCAAGCTTACAACATCTTCTTAACAAGCTCGAACCATGGCCAATAAGGCCCAACGAAAGAAAATCCACCCATGCCACTTTCACTTTGAAGAGGGGCATCTGTCTTGTGTCTTTGTCTGTGTCTGTGTCTGTAACTGTGCCTGTGTCTGTCTCTGTGTCTGTGTCTGTGTCTGTGTCTGTGCCTGTGTCTTTGTCTGTGTCTGTGTCTGTGACTTTGTCTGTGTCTGTGTCTGTGTCTGTGTCTGTGTCTGTGTCTGTGTCTGTATGTGTCTGTGTCTGTGTCTGTGTCTGTGTCTGTGTCTGTGTCTGTGTCTGTGTCTGTGTCTGTGTCTGTGTCTGTGTCTGTGTCTGTGTCTGTGTCTGTGTCTGTGTCTGTGTCTGTGTCTGTGTCTGTGTCTGTGTCTGTGTCTGTGTCTGTGTCTGTGTCTGTGTCTGTGTCTGTGTCTGTGTCTGTGTCTGTGTCTGTGTCTGCGCGAGTGCGCGTGCGCGTGCGAGTGCGCGTGCGAGTGCGAGTGCGAGTGCGAGTGCGCGTGCGTGTGCGCGTGCGAGTGCGAGTGCGAGTGTTAGTGCGAGTGCGGGTGCGGGTGCGGGTGCGAGTGGGCGTGCGCGTGCGCGTGCGCGTGCGGGTGCGGGCGCGGGTGCGGGCGCGGGGTGGGTGCCGCTGCCGGTGCCGGTGACGGTGCGGGCGCGGTCGTGGGCGCGGCGCGAGCTCGAGCTCGAGCGCGAGCGCGGGCGTGAGTGTGTGCGTGCGGTCGTGCGTGCGTGCGTGCCTGCGTGCGTGCGTGCTTGCGTGCGTGTGTGTTGTGTTTGTGTGTGGGTGTGGGTGCGTGCGTGCGTGCGTACGTGCGTGCGTGCGTGGGTGCGTCCGTGAGTGAAGAACTCCAGAACGACATCACATCAACTTCAATTTTCGTGTTTGTCTGTTTTTATTTCTCCTGGAGCTGATTAGATTTTGGGAAGAATTCTGCGGCGAAGAAGGGGGGGGGGGTGTTGGAGGATACTGATAATAGTTTTGGTTTTTATTAATTAGTTCTGAAATAGCTGTATATTTTAAGTATAAATATACCAAAATAGACTTTAAAAATGTGAATTAATAATGATCTTTGCAATTTTTTGATACGATTCGTAGTCTAAGGTAGAATTTAACTATCACTTAAAATTTTTAATATAAGAAAAAGTGTAGACATGGTTTCTAAAGAAAGTTTTGTTTTACATAGCTTACCTTTATAAACTTTTTTAATATAAAGCAAACCAAGCCTAAAAGTTAATCGAAAATGGGGATGCTTAATTATCCTTAAAAAATTATTTAATTTCTTTTAATTTTCTCTTTGTAGATACTTTTATTAGCCTAAAACGATGAAAAAATCAAATGTATCGTAGGCGGGTACGTGGACATAAAATTTCATTGGAACTAACTTATTTTTACTTTCTTGCTAAACTAAACTAAACTTGAAGCCTGAAGCCGAAAAACTTTTTTAAACAAATTTGTTGCAATCGACTTTTTTTTCATTATCGCTAAATCGACTTATTACCTCATTTTACAATTCTTGGCCAAGTTTCGTCAAGATCTGCCATCATGTCTGGATGCCCGTGTATGGATGTATGTTGTTATTATCCACGATAACTTCAGAACGAAAATACGTACATACTTAAAATTTTGTTTTCATTTGGCTTAGAGCTGATTAGATTTTGGGAGAAATTCAGTGGCTGAGAGGGGGGTTTATTTGGGGCAGTTTTTGGTTTTTATTAAACATTTCTAAAACAGTTGAATATTTCAAAGATATAAAAATATCTCTTATATTTTTTAGTATTTTGCAAGAAATTCCTGTAATGCACTAGGATTCACCTAATTTAAGTTGTTTTAGAAGTTCCCCCTAATAATGACACATTTTTGTAAATACTGTCAGTTATGAGAGATAACATCTGTCATTTTAGCAAGCGCGTCTGCTTAATTTTTTATCGAATTTGAAGAACACACTAATGCCAATCTCACAATTTATTTATATTTAATGATAAAAATAATTCGTATATAATACGGACTTATTGAAAAACGCTGTATACCTGGTGTAAATCAAATAAAACCCTTGTAACTGAACGTGAACGGGTCGTTAGATTTTGTTCAAGTTCTGATGGGTTATATTAGAGCCAGTTTGAGATTTTTTTACATAAAAAAACGATATGGCCGACTTCCGGCTTCACCGGAAATGACACAACAGCTGAAAATTTAAATGGAACAATCTGTATATTTTTACATGTTTGGATTGTACGGCTTCAAATACATACAGTTCATCTGCCAAATGTCAACTCAAACGCCATTTTGTTTTGACAGAGTCGGTTTCAGGAGCATGTTATTTTAATAAAAATTAGAAAATTAAAAATTACTACTTTATTTAGGAACTAAGAAATTACTATGCATATCGCTTTACTAGTACTTGAAAGAGCTACTTAATGTACAGGGTGGTTCATGTATGTTTCTATTGGGAACAGTGAGTTTTAGTTAAAAAACCGTAATTTTTTAATTTGATCGTTAACAAACTTCACAAAAATTAATTATTAAAAAAATTAATATTGTGGGGGTAATTGTACGTCAATCGTCTATAATTTAGATGACGTCATAATGATCCAGAACTTAAAAAAAAATTAAAAAAAAATTAAAATGGCGCCTGAGTTGACATTTGACAGATTAACTGTATGTATTTGAAGTCCTAGAATCCAGATATGTCAAAAGGTACAGGGTGTTCTATTTAAATTTTCAGCTTTTGCGTCATTTCCTGTGGTCATATTGTTTTTTTATGCAAAAAATTCCAAACTGGCACTAATATAAACCACCAAAAGTTGAACAAAATTTGACGACCCGTTCAGAAGTTGCAGGGGTGGCCCCTATTTGATTTACACCCGGTATATGCATGAGTATGTGTGTGTCTGCGTGCGTGTTTCCGTGCGAGTACGCCAGTGCGACCATGCGTGCATCCGCTCGTCCGTACGTGCGTGTGTGCGTGAGGGCCACCTAAATGACCAGTTCAAGTGATTGAGAGATTTACGGGGTGAGGTGGCAAAAGGGTGAATGCAATCACTCAAAAACTTGTAAACTTCACAAGTGTGTACCAAGGGGGCAAATTTTTTGCTCATAACTCATAAACTTAAAAAGCGGTTGCTTTCAAATGCTCGACACCAGAGTATATAAATACCAGCCAGATTTGGTAAAGGTGTATGGAGCGGTTACGGAGTAATAAAAGAAACATTTACAGATGAGCGTAATGCAACTGCCCGTAAACGAACAAAAAACGCAATAAATAAAACGCTTCAGACATTATACGACCGAACGTCTCTGCATTGTATAAAGTGTTACATTAATATTACTTGTAGAGTATTCATAAATAACTAAATGAGAAAAATTAAATAAGAATGTAAAAAATTAAGTAATCATAATAACAGAAATGTTTAACCATGCCGCTTTAACTCAAGTAATAAACCCTTTCTTAGAAAGAGCTTTGAGTATAAACAAATTCACAGGCAAAAAATAAAAAGACAAAGAGCAAATTAGATCACAGGTTCATAACTGAGAAAACTTTATTTCTATCAATGTTTGCATTTAAGAAATTCAATGGTACCTACATTACAGTTTAAATAGATCTGTAAGGATTTTCAAATTTCATTTTTCAGTTTTAGTTTTCTAAATAATTTATGCTCAATTTCTTATTTCCAGAGGGAAAGTTTTTCGAGTCGCCTGAAAATAAACATTTTGAATGGAGATAAAGGTGCTGTACTCTTATCGAATAATCGAACTGTAACAATCTAATTTCAAATCACACCCTCAACATAATTAGGTTACCACTTGTGTATGTTGTATTAATACTGTATGAGGTTGGTTACTACAAATACTAGTAAACTATGGAAGTTATTATACTGTACAGTTTTGTAGTAATCTTTAGGCATTGATTCGTCATCAAATTAGAAACCAGACGTCTAAATGGAAATGACAAGTTTTTGTTAAAACTGTTTTCTTGTACATTATTCTAGCTAAATGTAATTTAATTAAAAGAGGGTAATGAATTTGAAACTTAAGTGCAAACTTTATGAAAGATTATATAATTTGAAAACCCTTTCAGTATACGCTTTTAATAAATCAAGTGGATCTTTATTCGTAGTTTTTACAAAAATGATCCTTTATACCTTGTCCTCTAAGAATTACCTTTTATTTACATTATACACAGCATCCCGTTTAACCCTTAACCGGTTAAGCTATTTTACTAACGGGATCACATAAGGTGTGTCTACTAGACACACTGCCTTTTATAGTGAATATGCTCGTCATTTTAAATGTATGTATTTATTTATCTGTATTAAACAATTAAAACAGCATAGTTCAATATTATGGAAATAAGCTTTTATTAAATTTTTACCTGAGTAACTACGTTTTGATACCGTAAATAGTAGGATTACTCACAATTATTACAAATTCTCTTTGCACAGCAGTGTTCTCCACATACATTTTCTTAACATTTATCACAAGTTTGTTTTCGTACTTTTCTTAGCTGGACAAATGTGACACCGCTTGCGTGTCGTTGTTTGGTTTGCTGGAAAATTGTTCAATGTATTGTATTTTTGTGGCATGCGACCTTTTAAACCATTTATTATAAAATAATACTCCATACAGAAAGAAAGATAATTAATTTATTATACATTACAAAGATAATTATCTTTTTTCTTGGCAGAGAAAGGAATGTTTTTATAAAAATGCGTTACTTCCAATGCCAGGACTTGTGTGACACCTTGCAGACGATCAAATTTTTTTACAATTGGAATTCTACCTTCATATAGTTTTTGTTTCATTAAAGCAGTAGAAACATTGTTTGCTCTTTGTGGAAGTGGAACTCTCCTGTTGGTGGTCCATTTTAAAGTAAATAATGCCATATGGGTCACACCTTAAACATTTTAAACGATTAACAGTAGGACTGCCCGTTTTTCGAACAGCTCTAATAGATTGGTACCTAAAACTATCTTCAATATCAAAATTGATAGAAAAATCGTAGAATAGACAGTTAACTAAAAAAGGGGATGGTTTTCTTCTAGCTTCCGTCATAAAGATCGAGTACTGAATTGAAAGATGGATTTCTCTTCCCTTTAACTTCTTTTCTGTTAAAGCAAGAGCCGAATCAGCTTTATCTGTGTTTTTTCAAAAATTTTTGGAAAATAATTACATCATGTTTTACTGCAAAATCAAGAAGTGTGTTTGCCAGTGCAATATTCCTGTTTTGATATCCACATCCGTCAGACTAAATTACCACCGGTTTTTTCACAATAAGGCAAAATTCCTCCAAGTACTTTATTATACAGCTAGTGAATGTTGATCATATAAGCTCAACCTCTGTTTCATTCCAGCAATAATTTACACAGTTATGATTTTTCAAATTATAATTGAAAAGGTTGTGAACTTTCAATTTGCTTTTGAAATAAAGTTTGCTGGCATGTAACATCGTAAATACATAACATTCTCCTCGTAATGCAGGTTCCTTATCGTTGATCTTCTCCCTTCTAGCTTGCTCCCTCTTTCTATGTGATGTCGATACTCTTCCTTAGAAACTTGTACTTTTTATGAACAACAAAGATCACATTCATTTCAATCACTGTAGTCATGAAGACACAGATGGAAAGTGGTATACTTTGTTGTTCCTCACAGTAGTTTTTGTATAAATTGTAGAGTTCCGTTTTATTTTTGAAAGATTCCTCAAAGTGTAATTTTTTAGTGTCTACTCGACAGCAATGGGATGGTAATTTTGGGATTAAATTTATAAATTTGTGTCGCGATGCTACTAATTCGCAGTTCTTTTGTTGTTGATGGGTTTGTTTTCTTTGAGTTTCTTTACACTTCGGCATCTCACGTATACTTTCATTCGTCACCCAATCTCTCACTGACCTTTCTTTTAGTCCTAGGGTACAGTTTTACATTTTCAACTTGAAGCTTATGACCCTTTCGTTCTAGACATAACATCTTTTTTTCTCTTCATAAGGTACAAGGGACCTCTTTTTTTGTCCTCCTAGTTCAATTTCCAAAATTTGTCAAATATCTCCAGTCTTACTTCTTTGTCTATTACAAAATCTGGCAAAGGACTTGCACTCACATACAACTCCCATTTTACGAGCAGACCTCTTCACTTCATTTCTTTGTTGATCTTTTATAGGAGATTTATATTCTTTACCCTCCATTCTCAGCTTCTTATTAATTTTTCTCTTCAATGTCTACGTGTCTTGTTTTCCTTTCCTTATTATTTTAACAGATATCTTCATTAAATTCTCCTTTCTGTTATTTGCTGCTACTGTCTATTTCATCATAGGTTCTAAAGTGGTTCGTTATTTAAACGAAAACCAAAGGATTGAAATTCTAATTTTTAGAGGATATGGGGATAAGCAGCACAACCAAGAAGAAGTATATTATTTATTTAAAATGAAATATCCAGATCGGAATCCCATTGTCCGCCTCACGATAAGCAAAATTGACAAAAAAAGGACACGGTAGTTGAGTAGACCACTCAAAGTGAGAACTCAGGAACACAAGAACAACGTCCGCAAGGGCGAAACTGAAAGATCAAGAATCGCTGAACATGTCTGGAACGAAGACCACCGCATCCAATGGGATAACATACAGATAGTGGCAAAGGACGAGAATACAATTCGTCGGAAACTCAAAGAAGCCACATTCATCGCACTAGCAGAAAATCCAATAAGCCAAGCTAGTGTAGAAATGAAACCCATATGGATTCCAATAATGCGCGAATAGCTTAAGCGCAATACACCTGCGCAAGAGGTTACGGCGCAACATGCGCAATAAACTTCTGCGCAACCACGAAAAAATAGTTTAATATATATATAAGTTCTAACAAATATATATTGGATTACTCAGTGGCTCAGCGGTAAAGGTGTCAGACTAGTAAGTGAAAGGTACCAAGTTCGAATCTGAGAGTAGTCAAGTGCTTGAGAAAAATTAGATATAACATATGAATTCGACTCAAGTGCGAAAACAGTCCTTCATCAGGACTAAGCCTGATGACGGAAGCAGAGTCCGCTTCCGAAACGTCGCGCTGAAAAAGCATAAACTGTGGAAATAGGCCGATCAAGTACACTAATAGGAAACCACAGTTACAAAACGCTTATAATACAGAATTAGTAACTCGGTACGGCCCCGAAGTCAAACAACTTTTCAGAAAGCTTGAAACATCAATGAACAAGCTAGCACTAGAGGAGAACCATCTAACCTTCCTCTGCAAAGCCCGTGATAACAACTTAATACCCACTGGGCTTAACATCAAAACTCCGATACACAGCCGAAAAATATCACTAATCGCAAAGAGAGCTAGCGAAGCGTTAGTCAAAGAACGAATCAGACATCACCGTTTCAGAAAGTACCAGCTCGAACACCAATCCAACGAGATTAGAGAAACCATTCGAAATCGAGTGAACGAGCAAGACTTTGATAGGATAAATACGGCTACCAGAAGTAAATATTCGAAGACCAAGGCAATTCACAAGGAAATTCAGCAGAAGAAACTCGAAAAGCTAATGAATGAGAAGAAAGAACCAACCTACATCAATTGAAGAAACACTGTCATAAACATCTCTAAACGACAGTTGAACGAAAATGCAAGTTCTGGACAAAGACTGGAACTATGAGATAACACCGAGGTACATTCCGAAAGTAGATTTAATAACCGCAGTAGAAGCGACAGCTATGAAATTAGATCCTGAAGAAGCCGAAGAATACAGAAGTAAGGTTAGATCAGTCCTGGATTCATCTAGGCGAACTAAACCTAACCTCTCTAACCTAGAAAGGAGAGCGGTCATTTCCCTTAAGAATGACCCAACGATCAAAGTTCTCCCGGCAGACAAAGGAAACGCGACTGTGGTAATGGATATGGACACTTACAACAGTAAGGTCCAAGAACTACTAGACGGGGGCGAGTACAAACAAATACCGAAAGACCCCACACCATCAATCGAAAGACGGATATACCTGACGCTGGCAAAACATAAGGGGGAGTTCTCCGATTACCAGAGAACTAGACTTACCCCACACTACAGCAAACCTCCGCATCTGTACGGCCTACCAAAGATCCACAAGGAAGGAATTCCTCTGAGACCAATTGTGAGCTCGAGAAATTCACCTTGTCACCCATTAGCACACTATCTGCTAGGTATCATCACACCCTTATCGGGAAAAACCGAATCTATGGTCAAGAATACGCAGCACTTCGTGGAAACCATCAGAAACTTCCAACCAAACCACGAAGAAATACTGGTAAGCTTCGACATTGTGAGTCTATTCACAAATGTGCCTACCGATAAGGCACTAACTATCATAAGAAACAAGCTGGAAAAGGATGAAACGTTAGACGAACGCACGCAACTCTCGGTAAACACAATAATGGAACTTCTGACAATATGCGTTAGAACTACATATTTCCAGGTAGAAGACAAATTCTACCATTCACCCATAGTGAGCAATACATATATGGAAGACTTTGAAGACTGAGTGGTATCCGAATTCACGGGGAAACCAAGGATATGGCTTAGATACGTGGACGATACCTTCGTAGTTTGGCAACACGGCAAGCATAAGCTAGATGAATTCCTAGATCATCTAAATAGCCGCGCACCCACCATCAAATTCACAATGGAATTGAGTCGGAACAAAACTGCCATTCCTGGATGTACTTGTACACAGGAATGACAACACTTTCACGACAAGTGTATACAGGAAACCTACCCACACAGGGAGGTACCTACACTACAACTCCAATCACCACAAAAACGTGAAGTTAGGCGTAGCAAAATGCTTGTACGATAGAGCAAAAACAATATGCTCAGAACAAGAGGACCTGAACAGAGAAAAAGAAAATATCGCTAGAACACTCAAAGAAAATGGCTACCCCGATCTAACACCTAACCTTAACAGGAAAGGGTAACCGAAAAAGAAGAACCTAAATATACAGCGATAATACCATATATACAAGGTACCTCAGACAAAATACGAAGGATAGGCAGCAAATACAAGATACGCACTGCCTTCAAATCGACCAGAACGCTCAGGGAATACTAACCAAAACCAAACCATACAATGAAGATCAGAATTCCAAGAACTGTGTATACAACCTACCTTGCGAATGCGGCAGAGCATACATAGGAGAGAGCAGTAGACCACTCAAAGTGAGAACTCAGGAACACAAGAACAACGTCCGCAAGGGCGAAACTGAAAGATCAAGAATCGCTGAACATGTCTGGAACGAAGACCACCGCATCCAATGGGATAACATACAGATAGTGGCAAAGGACGAGAATACAACTCGTCGGAAACTCAAAGAAGCCACATTCATCGCACTAGCAGAAAATCCAATAAGCCAAGCTAGTGTAGAAATGAAACCCATATGGATTCCAATAATGCGCGAAGAGCTTAAGCGCAATACACCTGCGCAAGAGGTTACGGCGCAACATGCGCAATAAACTTCTGCGCAACCACGAAAAAATAGTTTAATATATATATAAGTTCTAACAAATATATGTTGGATTACTCAGTGGCTCAGCGGTAAAGGTGTCAGACTAGTAAGTGAAAGGTACCAAGTTCGAATCTGAGAGTAGTCAAGTGCTTGAGAAAAATTAGATATAACAAATGAATTCGACTCAAGTGCGAAAACAGTCCTTCTCAGGACTAAGCCTGATGACGGAAGCAGAGTCCGCTTCCGAAACGTCGCGCTCAAAAAGCATAAACTGTGGAAATAGGCCGATCAACTCCACTAATAGGAAACCACAGTTACAAAACACTTATAGTACAGAACGGTAGTACTGTCAAAACATGTCTGAAGACGGACAGTTAGGTATGTTGTTACAAGTTCAGGAAAATTCGCACAGCACCACACCAGTCTTGGCTACTAATAATCAGATAGTCAATCTTCTAGTGTGAAGTACTTAAAAAAACATAAATGGCATCCGTTTACAGTGACTTTAGGTCATGAATGGAACGATGATGATCCTGATCACAGGATCCAGTTCAGTGACGATATGATGATGAGGTGCAATTGTGACGCTGATTTTGTAAACCAAATTATTTTTTCCGATGAGGTGACATTTTCAGTGACGATATGATGATGAGGTGCAATTGTGATGCTGATTTTGTAAACCAAATTATTTTTTCCGATGAGGTGACATTTTTTTCTCAACATGACAGTTAATGAACAAAACTATCGATATTGGGCTACCCAACATTCTCACTGCATGATGGAGACGCATTAGCAGCATCCATAGAAGTTGAATCTTTTGGCGGGTATTGTTAAAAACAGAATTTTGGAGCCTATATTTATTGAAGGAAACCTAACCGGGGAAAAATAATTGGGACTCCTCAGTGAAAACTCGTTCCTGCTTTAGTTTAGCTGTATCCTAATCCAATAGAAACCGATCTTCCGAACGATGCTTTGTGGTACCAGCAAGACGGAGCGCCGCCTCATTATAATCTTCAAGTTCGGGATTACCTGGGCGAAACCTTTCCTGACGTAGGATTTGGAAGCGTTAAAAGAACGAATCCAAAATGAAATTTGGATGATTACCCCCGAAACGCTCAAAAATGTTAGACGGGAATTTATTCATCGACCTGCCTTCTGTCAAAAAGTAAATAGGACCCAATTTGAACATTTAATTTAATATTTTATACTGCTTTTCTAACTGTTTATGTATTTATTCACATTTTTAATTAAGTTATAAAATTGTTTTAACTAGAACCCAAAAACTCCGCAATTATCTAATTTTATTTATTTTAGGATACTCTCACAATTTCAGTATTTTATCGTACAAATACCACAAACTGCACATTGTCATACAGAGAGTTGAAAGAGGAACAAGAATACCCGAAAAAATATATAGGTTTTCATTTAAAAAAATGTCGATGACGTCATTACGAAATGGGATGGGGGTAATTTTTTTCAAAAAACACTATAAAAGATGCGCATCCAAAAAATAAAGTTATGTCCGATGATTTTCGCCGTGAATGATTAGATATTTTTTTATTTGAAGCGTTCCAACTCAAACGTTCGCACTGTATTATATTAATAGCAAGCGTTTTTCGTATTTCATAAATTTATTTTAACATCTCAAGTAATTTTTAAAGATGTTACCATTTGCTGACAACGATAACTGTAATTGTTATCGAAACGTTCAATTTATATAAAAATTAATATAATAATTCAATACCTGAAAGATAAGTATTTGTGATAATAGTGAAAGACTCTCACTCATAATTAAGTAATTGATCTTTTAAGTATGGCATCGTACATTTTTTAGTTTCTTTTTTACATATTTAAGCGTTTCGGCAACAATTACAGTTATCTTCTTCATTAAATCGTGATAGCTTTTGAAAATCAATTAGCGTGTCAAATAAATACCTATATGAAATCTGAAAACATAAATATAAACCTGCTGTAATAGTTAAGAAACATATATAAAAGCCAACTACCGAATCTAATTTTATTTTAGTAAAGACTATCTAGCTCTTTAATAGATAAAATATTGTTAAACCGCCTTGAAAAAGGCTAACAATAAAAAATGTCCAAATATGTGATAACCTCTAATTTTAAGTCGTAACAATATTCACTACTAGAAACTTAATACACTAATTAAATATTTAGTCAAATTACAAATACAACAAAGAAATAATTTTCCGTTAATATTTAAAGACTGTAATCGTTATTATGCAATAAAAACATATGTATCTTTAATTTTACCTTAATTTAACCTATATACGTAAAATCAATTAAATGCTGTTATAAAATATTGAATTATTAAGCATTCACTAAAAAAGATAACTGTAATTTGTTACATTCGTTCCCCATTCTGTAACATTAGTTGGGTTTAATAGTTGTTAAAACTACTGGTTCTTTAATTTTGTCATTTAGTATTTCCTTAAATACATTACTTTTCTAAATTAAACGAATTCCTCATATTGAAACAGTTGATGGTCGTTCGTACTTAATATTCCTGCTTATGATTTAGAGTTACAGGTATTACGGTTGGTAATAACCGGTCAAAGTCCAATTTCAACGTTCTCTTTTAATTTGATTTAAGGTGGCTATTTATTTAGCCATCAACACAACAGCTATCTTGATATAATTTTTTTCGGAAAAAACATACCTTCCGAGTAGAAAAGTTCCTATTTCTATTTGGTCTACGAACATAACCTTTATCCAGTAATGCATTCGCTATAGAAATGCAATATCCTTTTTTATCTTGGTAATATAAAAATAAGCTCAGAACAAAAGGTACATTAAACAGAGTCATTGCGAAGGAATTGATTAAACATATATGTAAACCGCAAGTTGCATAAGTTCAGCTTAACATAAAACTAAGTACATATGTAATTATATGGCATTTTGCTAGCTATTTAATTCAAGTTTCACATGAATTACAATAGAATTAATTATTCATGCTAACACTTTCCGATCATCTTCGGAAGTGGTAGAATATGTAATTGCTTCAATAAAATTCATGTTACCCATTTGAATAAGGAAATCCTATTCTGTAGCATAATCTGCTTCTGTTCTGAAAGTAAAAGAAGATAATTTGTATCAGTTAATGTAGGTGAAGTAAACGGTACGCTAACTGTAAAATAAAGGACGAAATTAGAAGAGATTCATAGAGCTTAAAAGTGTAAAATGGGAAATTATACAATTATTATGAAAATAACTAATAACTAAATATGTTAGTGCGAAGAGAAAGTGTTGCAATTTAAAATAACATTGTAAACGCGAATTAAGTGCAAATGTTGGGAGAGCAGGTTATGTCAAGTACGAACATAGAGGTTGAGATGGAAAATTTCAAAATAAACCATAATTATGTTAGAGACTTATGCGCATCCTTATATATTTTGTGTCATAGAACCATTTCTGTTTATAGTTTTCCTGTAGAAAGGAAGATAAGTTAGATATAAGTAAATTTTAATATGTAAAACTGCATAATTATTGAAATTTAAATAAATTAAGAATTTTAAAGGTAAATAGGGCTTATGAGGTATCGGTAGAAAGGAAATTTTGTGTAGATTTCAAAAATAATCATGTTTTTAAGATATATCGGATACCCTTCCACCAATTCAAAACGAAAATAATAGTCAAACCTATCTAGTTTAACACTTCCACCATGATCATTTACATGCGCGGTCGGATATCCTTCCACATCATTTATTTTCGTTACTTTCTCGACCATCTGAATGGAGAATAATTTGGTTATTTATCACTTTGTATTATAATGAATTATCTTCGGTAAGATTATGTCTTCAAATATTATAGGAATATCATCTAATATGGCGTGCTGGTCAATAGATTCATCTGTGTCTAATGACATAGGCTCTAAAGTAGTTAAAAGTGGTTTATTCGACGTTGAGTGTTCATGACTTTCAATATTTGCTTGATTACCATCAGGGGTCTTGTTGTCTTTATCTAAATTAGTAGCATCTCTCTAAAACCGTCATTGTAATAATTTTATTTTAGCTTAAAATCACTTTCAAACATACTTACTTGAACGTAGTTTTTAAAATTAATTTTAAGACTTAAAAATGGCGGAGGATAGCAAACATTTAAAGTTACATTAATCTTAAAATCCTTTTAAAATCTAAAAGTTGCAGTGAATACAGGCCTATTAGTATAAACCGAATTTGATGATTAACATCCCATTTAGTGTGAAACGCAGTTTAAGATTAGGTATTTTTAAAAAATAATTACCGGTACGCTCAGATATAACTCAAATACAGGTTATAAGTACTTAACATGTAAAATGTCGTATCGCACTGAACACGTTTGATTCAATTATATTAACGTTAATAATGGAATAATTACAAAATATTTTATTTACAAAACAGAAACGGCAAACTATTACATGATAAATACTATAACTAACATAAAACTTACCTAATAACGTTAATAAACGATGCACTAAGCCGAGACGCACTTACCGTTTGTAAAATTCATCCACAAATTGTGGGTTACGACGTTAAACGAACCAATTAAAGCACTCTGTGGATATGACGTTCTGTTTTGGCTCGTAAAATGCATTTTCCAGGGGGCTGTACGTTACGATGATTGGTTAGAACCTGCACGTGGGCGAATGATTGGAATGGCGCGAAAATTGAATATTTAAATTTTTGTGGCGAAGTACACTAACATGTAGGACGTGTTCGAAGATATGAGGTGGTGTTGGTCAGTCGAGTACGAAAAAGATTTCTAAATAATTTTGGATTTTCCGGTAAATGAAATACAACTAATAAATTCTAAGATGAGATGAAAGGTAACTGTGGATAACGCATCATACTTAATTATTAATGTGACTGGTGATTCAAAGAACAAGTTATTTAATGTTTAGTGTAATTACGCACAATCTAAAGCATCAAAATTGCATTTCTATCAATGTCCACTATAAAATAGTCCTTTACTTATAATGGGTTTCACATTTATGTACCCACGTCATAGGTTTCGAAACAGAATATTGCACGGTTTGCCGGAAAATTTTATAATGAATAATTTTAAATCATACAATAATAATTAATATAAAATAATATTCTTTACATAGGTAACCTGAATTCATTATTTATTAATTAACAATTTCTTTTAACTAAAATGTCCGCTTTAATAAACAACCCATTTTGTCCTCTCTTCAGAAAAATAAAATCTAAAAGCTACGTCAGAGTCCCCATCGTTTACCATCACCCACAATAAACTAATCACAAAAAGCGCAGTGCCCATCCACACTATACGATTCGCGCTTACTAAAGCACCCAGCTAGTTGGATCTGTGGTAACACAATCTGCTTAGTATTCGGCAGAGAATGGATTCGATCTGCGTTACAGTCTACCTTGCATAAGGCTTTTTCAGGGAGTTTTCTTCTGACAGATGTAGCGGCATAATCACTTCGTATACACACATCATATGCGGTTCTATAGGCCAATGCTGGGATAATACCTTACCTATCAGAACTCTTACCCCTGACCGCACGTAATTTATAGAATTACTTACTCAAACACTAGACTACATTGTAACGACGACCCCAGCATCACTAGGGGGTTAAAGTGGCGGTTGTCCTCTTCCGCTAGTGTAGTTATCTGTAGACATCTACACACACATTTACACGCCAACGTAGGCACATTAATCGTATTACGACACCTGACCTAGGTCCAAAATCCGAAATCCATTTTCCCTCACGAAATCAAGATCCAAAATTTTATCCCCAAAACAGATACCATAAATGCAACTTTGTGTAATTTTCCTGTTTTATAATTATTTTTTATCGACTGACTACATAAAAGAAAATAATAGTAGATTATATTACAAGTGAGTGAAATAAGCCATTATAAGCAAGTGAGATTTTTGACGCAACAGCGCTTGCGCGAGTGCGACAAATTCTCACGTGCTTATTATGGCATTTTACTCACGTGTGATATACGTCGTTTTGTTCAACATTTTTTTAAACGAAAAACTTGAAGAGATTATTTAAAAAACAGTATAACGAAGAGTCAAGCAGCCAGGTCTTGGTTGTCATGGTCGGTCGACCGGTTGTCATGAATACGTTGTTGATGGAAAACAAATTTTCGATCATATTTTCATTTTTACCAGTATAGAAAGGTCATGGAGTTTTTGCCAGAAATATTCGACTAGAAGCCGAAGCTGCATATTTGGGATTACTTCCACCAAAATCTAAAGAAATTTACGACAAGGAATATTCGTTATTCAAAGCGAGGAAGACTGAAAATGCAGTGCAATGAAACTTGGAGGAAGTTTTCTGGGCGTATTTTTTACCAAAGGTTGGTTATCAAATTATTATTAATACGTTAATAAATTGAAATCTGTGGCACGTTATTTAGGCACGAAAATACAAGTCTTCGGCTATGTGGGCACATTATTCGATGCTCAAATCTACGTTGATCGTCTATGTAAATGAAGACATTAGCAAATATCATAAGTTGACATCTTTTATAAAACAACAGCATTCTGGATGTATAGCCAAAGAATCATCGGTTTTTTCAAGAGAAGAAATCAACAAATTTCTTGTAGACTCACCAGACGATAGCTTTTTACTGATAAAGGTACGCGTTTTGCTTATTCTAAAGTTGTTTTACTAAATTATTGTTTTATATTTAGGTAGTTTCTGTTTTTGCTGTTTCTGGTGGGTGCAGATGTGACGAGCTAGTAAAGATGTGCATCGAGCATATAGAAGAAGAAGGTGATATTCTACTAGTTCATCTCCCATTCACAAAAACTCGCAAGAACCGGTCTTTTACGATTTCGAACGACAGTAATGTTGATGCTGCCTCTTCTAGTACTGCTTGTTTAATGCTTGCTGCTTTCGCTACCTCTTCTACTTCTGGTTCTGAAGTTACAGTAACATATCAATAAATTCTCTCAAAAGGAAAATGAGCCCCCTTGTGTTAGTTTTGCTAATGGAATACAATTTCATAATGTAACTTGTCATTTCGCAATTAATATTAATAAATAGTTACCTATTTCTTTAACCTTGTTTTCTTTATTTAAATAACCTTCTATTAAAACTGCAACTCTTGGATAAAACTTAGTATATTATATGTGAATGAAATAAGCCATTATAAGCACGTGAGAATTTGTCTTATCGCAAGCGCTCGTGCGTAAAACCTGACTTGCTTATAATGGCTTAATTCACTCGCCATATAAAATTTAGTCAGTAGTGAATAAAATTTGATTTTAGTCACTGAAAACTAACATATAAAACACGTGAAAAACAGTAATTGTTTGACAAAAACTTTTATTCTAACCGCCGTTCTAGAAGGAAATAATGAATATTGACTTAAAGCCTTTAGCCTTTAGAGATATAGGGAAAACTGTTTTAAAATAGCCGGCAGCTTCTTTTGCGTTGGTGGTGGAGGATGCACTTGCGTGAGTTTTGGTAAAGGAGATAAATTATTGGTTATTTTTACAGGGACCTCTTGGAACTCTTGAAAACACGCTTGAAAAGAATTATACCACTGGAAGAAATTGTGCAAAGGAAGGAATAAAGTGGTAAAATTAGCAATTACAAAGTAAACAATAACAGTTCAAAATTGATAAATCAGTTACGTCTGATTTTTTGGAAAAGATAAAGATAAAGAAAAAGATAAAGTAGGGAAATTTGCAACCTATTGATTTCTTCAAGACATTCTTTGACTGTGATTTTCTGGATCATATACTTCACTAAAGGGATCAGAGTGTCTACCACGTGAATGTACATATATATTGCTATTCTTATCGTAAATAGCTATGCTAAGCCATAATCTCGCAGGTGCTGCTAGGCAACTACAGCAAGTACCTAAGCGCAAATAACAGTATTTGGAGAAACTGTTTTGAAATTATTCATCGGTCTTTACATTTTGCTGATAATACTAATATTAACCCAAACAATGTGGGTTTACATGATTAAATCCCTTCAGAAAATATTTGTTTGCGATTTATTCTTAGTGGCAACATGATCTACTTCGACAATTTTGTCAATTCCTTGACCTTACTACAAAACTTGACTGTTATCACAAATCAAATGTTTCGGAACGGTAACAGCAGATCGCATTGAAAAAGTTATTATAAAAGATATCTAAAAAGAACCCAATTTCATACCATGTTTTAAATGACAGTATTGATGCTATCATCATGGCACGGTGATATGGCAATAACCAAGTAACAGTGGTCACGAATGAGACCACCGATAACATCTCGCTCACTAAGGATTCTATATATACGCTGGTCTAAACAGCAAAACTCACTTCTTGAACAAACAATCTAATTGATAATTGTAATTATGAACATTCTGAACGCATATCCTTTGCTTTATAAAAACTCTGTGGAAGAATAATTAAACAAAACCCCAGAAGTCGTATGGTAAAAATTCAGCAAGTGACCTAGATTTATTGATAGCGAAACTGAGTTTTAGTCAAGAGGCCCATTTAGTACAAAACCCTATAGACAACCAATATTAATACCTTGAATTAGCATTCCTTAACTGTCATAAATAATTAATTGTATATATTTCCGTAAATGTTATAATTCAATGTGAGTCGTACAGTAATTAATATTAGTCTAACCATTGCATATATTACAGCTTCGTTTTCTAGATAAAAAAATTTTATTTTTTAAATATAATCCTGGCCTAGTTATGTTTCACTGACCCTTATACTTATTCTATATCATTGATGGAATCTAGCCACAAGAGGTTCTTTTAAAAGTGAGTAAATCTTTGCATGTTTTCGTGTATATGGAAAACCGCTATGTTCCTGCATTTATCGTAATTACATTCTAGATGTGATCGAATTTGGGCCTTATACAGAGAAAGAGTTGCTAGGAAGTAAAGCACTGCTTAGATCAGTAAAAAAGTCTATTTTACGAACACCTGCTTTGGTAGTTCACGGAGGACGGCCAACTCATTTGAAGATACAGTCATTGCCAACATAGTAATAGGGTCTGAAATTTAAGATCTGAACCATTCAGACTTACAACAGGAGATGGTCGATCTTTTTTGGCGGAGACAAAGCAACACTGAGTTTTATTGGTATTACACATTCGAAGATACGTTGAACGTCTTTGTTGATTGAAATTGCTTTAATGTCTTGATTTGAAATGGAAGGTGGATTACCACTATGAGTAGACTGAGATGAATTACAATAAAAAGTGCTGTCGTCAGCAAGCAATGGATGGACTTAGTCGTCGAGGAAATAAGATTATTTATGTATAGCAGAAAAAGTGTAGGCATTATAACTGATCCCTGCGATATGTCCGCGATAATGCTACTAGTTGAAAATAAGTTAAAATTACACGTTTGTTTTCATTGTATAGTAATGATTACACTCTTTAAATATTAACGCAAAAATATTTCTTTGGTGGATTTGTGTATTAACTTAATGTTTAATTAGGACCAAAAAACGAAGCTTTGATACTACACGTAAAGAACATATGAGTTGTTGTGGGTTGAAGTAACCAGAGAAGCCGTCGGTGGCCATGTGTTAAATAATTTGAATCATAATATTCAATTTGATGATATGGAAATGTAATCAAGGCAAACTGATTATTATGCCCGTCTACAGCGAGAAGTTGTTGCAATATACAATGATCCTAATAACTTAAATAGGAAAGCAGAAAATCTCAAATTAAGTAGGATTTGGCATTTTGTAATAAAAAAAAAATTAATAATGGTCTACATTAATTTCAACTTTAAATGACTAAGCTTTTGCTGTTTTTTCCTAGACCTCGAAGTAAATGCTTTACCAATTAAGTATGGTAAGTTATCACAGCATTGCATTAATTTAACATATATAGTTAAATTTAAGATGAGATTGAACGTACCATTACGTTTTCATTGTATAATAACGATTACAGTTAAGTATTTACAGAAAATTATTTCTTTGTTGAATTTGTGATTTAACTTAATACGTAATTGCCATGTTCAGTTTTTAGTTGTGAATACTTTTAGCACTTTAAAATTAATGGTTTTCACAACTTTCGAACTCACATTACACTTTGATTAAATTTTGTTAAATCTGTTCATTGTTAGTCTTCGTTCGTTAGAGGGCATTCTGATTTATCATTTTGAAGGCAGTTTTCTACATTTCATAGTTGGCTTTGCATATACGTATTGTAACAGAGTTACGTTATTGTTTTCACTGTTATTATTTACTAAATGTAACTGTACTTGTTATCGAAAGGTTTACATTAGTAACAAATTAATTAAAATATACACGGTTTCATACCCAAAAGCTAAGTATCTAGATTGTGATACTAAGTTAGCTCAAAATTAACAATGTCGTGTTACATGTTTTCTGTAGTGATTTACAGCACAAAATTGCCAAAATTAGTCAAATTCTTGTAAAAGAATGAATTTTTTGGCATAGTACTAGTTCTTGTTTTTATTGACAAGATAGTAGTATTTACATGTGTATCTTAACTGCAGTTGCACACTAAGGCGAACATTGCTATTTAATAGGCAAAGACTGTGAAAGTGTAATTCAGCACTACTAAGCTTCTTAATGTTTCTGGCGAAAATTTCAGGAGAAGCGATCTAAGTTTGAATAAAAAATCATGTGGTTACTCTGTACTTACTAGATAGCAAACCATTTCATTTTTTAATGTAATATCGTTTGCAAACTTTACACACAGTTTAAACATCACACAAATGATCATTAAAACAGACAGATATATAACCGTGGAGGGCATTAAAAAAAACGTGAAATTAGCAGCATAAATGTAAATTTATCTATCTAAAGCGTCCTACCAATATTTGAATAACGTACAAAAAGAAGGTTTACACGTGTTTTGAATTTTAAGGTTTATTGTTTAAAGCGAACCAAAGTTTACTTTTAAAATGTAAATAGTGCCTTAATAATTTTACTAATCCCGCAAATAAATGTTAAACGTTACAAGAAAAGTTCAAACTATGTAGGATGATAATGCGAAATTATTTTGAGACCAGAAGCGTATAAAGACACATAGATAATTACGAAGAGATCAAAGTTTTGCACTACTCAACCTTTAACAAATGTATTCAAAAAACGTTCCACAAACAAACAACCATCTATCTCAAATATTACGTGTTAAAAAAGCATAAGACAAACAAAATGGGACGCTCTGTAAACACATTCAAAAACGTCAAATTGAAATTATTCATATGTCTTTCTTAGGATAATATCCACATAATTTTCAAAATATTAATAAACTTATGCACCAATGTTAAATGTGAATCTTACGATAAACACAAATCGTTCGTTTACTGTTTTCAATGTTAAGAACCATAGCACATAAGTAATTTCTTCACCATTTATTCGATAGGTAAGTACATAATAGTTATGGTATTTGCAGTCGAATCACTGTAGATATCAAAGGACGGAATTTGATATAATTTACGTTAATAATTGTTACAAATACACAGGCAGTTCTATCTGCTTGTTATAAACGGGTTTCCACGTAAACATCCCATTGCCTAAGTATTCTTAAGACTACGTATATTACTTATAATTATTATACATAACACAAGTAGAGGATAAACATCTATGTATTTGAAGAATAAAGCTTATTTCATATATATAAATCCAATTTGTGTCCTTCATAATGTTGCTTTATGGTTTCGATAAAAATTGTCTAGTTTTTGGGTTGAAACCATATCTTACATCATGACAAAGATATTTCTTAAAACCAGAAATCATAAAAACAGCAATGTAGCAATACGAAACATTCACATTAGGTTTCATATTTTTTGTGTTAAATTTAAGTTATAAAACACATGTAAGTATATAGATATAGAATCAAGTTTGACAAGTAGTAAGATTTACCGAAACATTCTGTGTAATGTGGGATCGTCGAGTCTCATTTTATATAGTGGAGTAGTGCAACTTCCAAAAACTAATTTACTTCTGTGATGTGTGGGTCAAGATGCCATGCTCTATCGTACTTCTAGGCCGATTTCTCATGGCTTACGGATGTTTCCCGTCGTCTAAACTTTGACTACCTGTATTGTTCCTACAATTGATGACACATCTCCTGTATAGTACAGCTTGATTTGTACTTAATAAAGCATAATACCTACTTAACCTATTTAAATTGCACAATTGGAAACGTTGTGGAAGATATTAAAAATGACACTATATCCTTTCTAACTTTAACAACTAATGCAACAAATAAATGAAATAACATTTGTTCAATTTAATTGTAAGTTTTACTCTAAACAAATATTTATTGACATGTGGTGTAATGCGGCATTATATTTCTTAGGTACCAACAATAATTTTTTTAAGAAACTTTATCGTACAACTTAAATTACGGATAATTAGAAAAGTTTTTATTGCTACGCCACACATAATAACAATGTCGAAAAATTAGTTGTCAGTCCAGTTATTTTGTAAATTTTGCTAATGTTGCTTACATATCTAATCCCCTGATATATACTTGTACGTAAAATATGTATGGAATTTAATACTGTTTACATCCAGTTACGACATCGTACATTCATTCCCGTACAACGACAAGGTAATCAACTGACTGTGTAATCCCCATTAACTGTTTAATTATTATTATACAGAATTTAACAGCATATTTAAAATCAATTGTATATTTTATCTCTATCTTGATTATCTTTTTAATATCAAAAATTAGTCCATTGAATCAAAAACAGTATTTTGAATCGAAAAATTGCTTTTACAATCTGATCAAATACTTAGCGATTTAAAATTGAAATGGGATGTAATTAAAGAAGTTGTTTATAAAATTCAATCTAGCTACGTGACATTGTATTTGTATCTCAAACACAACACACCTTTTTACGTAATTAGATAATCAGTGATTTTTCTCTAGACGCGTTAGAGCTATTTGAATAGTGAAAGATTGTTATTATGGTTAGATAACCGAGAAGTCCGGAAAATATTGGTGGTAAAGGGCGACTTGTTTGACTTTTTTACGTGGTAAGGTGACCAGTGAGTTTTTTCCCGACACGGTAGAACTAGTAAAACACAGATCAGTTTCTATCACAGAAAACATTTATTAGTCCATATACCACTAGATCGCGTCACAAACAAGTTCAAATTCCGCGCAAAGATCTACCGCAAAATTTCGCACCAAGGAGGCCACGACAGGAAGGCACAGACCCCAACACAAGTTCCTATACCTGTCTTACAAGTTAGTACTAGAGGACCCTTATTAGAATACCATTTGCAACCATGGGAACCACAGCAAGGAGGGGTGCAAACACTAACACATGTTCCTGTACTTGCTTTACGAGATAACATTGGGGCCCCTGTATTAGAAAACTATTTCCAGCCATGGAGGCCACGGTAAAGGGGACGAAGGCCCGAGAACAAGTTCCTATACCTGTCTTACAAGTTAGCATTAAGGCCCCCTTATTAGAATATCATTTTCAAACTTCCCGCCGTGACCAATCAGAGCGCAGAGCCTCAGGTCTCCAATCAGAGCACAGAGAATGGGTGGACGCTAAGGACCAATCAGAATCCAGATGAGCGCGGTCTGTCATTAGGTCCTGCATTCAGAACGATCGGCCTGGTGCTGTATGCGTGCGCACGACCAGTCAGTTGATAGTGGGCGGTCTAGCCTTAGGGTCACCAATTGGGCACTGTATGCGTGCACATTTGCATACACTGCAGGGGTTGGTTACTAAAAGGCTGCTAATACTGCCACATGGACCATAATTACGAATGAGCACCTTAAATACGTCATCAAGGGGTTGAAAATGGCGCCGGAAAAGAAGGCGGTAAAGAGGGGCGGGTAGGTCCTCCCTTAAGGTCAAATTACGTCCTCCACGTGAGGTGCCCCACTACTACTCACAGGGTATCAATGTTTCAAAAAAATGTTGATTTTTGAAATACCTCCAAAACGAAAAAGGTATTTTTCTGATTCTTGGTAAGATAAATAGAGATATAAAGTACAATGGTTTAAGCATATTAATACGATTTTATTATGTACAGTGGCGTAGAACGCAAAGGGTAGAGCAACATTTTACTTTCTACGCAATGGGGTAAATTGGATTTTTTTTAATTAAAATACGAAACCTTGATGTAACTACAGAAACAGTACGGTGCGAACGTACTTGTAAGAGCTCCAATAAGTTTAATCACTATTTTGAATACGAATCATATAATTTGATACATATTTGTGTAAAAGCAGTGAAAACTTTGTAAAACTATGTAGTGATAAGTTATTTATCAATTCAATGGTTAGTGGTTGATTTAGCATTCAATTATCAAAAAATTTAAAGCATTGTGCGGGTGCGACAAGATATGAAACGAAAAGTATTGTAAACCTTTAACTTCAAAGCAGGTACATACGACCCCGTAATTTTTAGAGAATTAATTATTGTAAACCAAGGCCAACTTATTGTGTGGATGCAGTAACCATTTATTCTATTCTAATTTTTGACGTACATAGTAGAAGGAATGTTGTGTAATTAGATTGTTTCATAACCTTTGTTTTATTACATAGTTGAACCGTACATATACTGATACGTAACAATAATGGAAAATCTAAAGGTTTCTGAAATTAAAGAAGAAATGAAAAGTATGGATTTAAAACGACTAGGAACCTAAAAACGGCATTTCTTAACGAACTTTTGTTTTGTTTGAAGAATGGTGGTATAATTAACGAGAGACAAATGCAGGATAACAGTGAGTTATTTGAAAATAAAGATATTAATGACTTAAAGACTAATTATAGTACAAGTATGTGGGAACTGGATACATTAAAATCAAAACATGTAAGCTTGCAGGTTGAAATAAATAAGATAAAAGAGGTTTGTGATGCTTTACAGTTACAATACGATACAATAAAATTGCAGTATGAAAAATTATGTAATTATTCAGTAATTCAGTATCATTTATCCACTAATTTTAAAATTAACAGAACTAGCGTTCTTAAAGGTTTCAGCAACACGTATGAGATTAAGATCAGTAATCCTAGTGAAACAGAAATTGAAGTGAACAGTGAGACAGAAAAGTTATTCATAATGATGAAGGTGAAAGTGACGACGAGAACGGTTTAAAGGATAATGATACTGAAGATTGCAGTGCTTCTTTAAATACCTCTTTACACTCAACTCTTTCCATAGATATAAGAAATTAAATAAACATTCTCTCTCAGTCCTTCTACCTCATTCAAAGTATTACAAGTAAGATAGACGATCTCTTATTATTTTTTCAGGAGTATAGTAGTTTTGACGTTTTATACTTTAATGAACATTGGCTGAGAGAGGAAGAATTATTAATGATAAATATTGATAACTACGAAATCCCAGCTTATTTCACGCGTGCAAATTATAAACATGGAGGAACAGCAATATTTGTCAAGAGAGATATTTAGTTTGAAAGATCCCAGAATTAGAATCATTATCTATAGAAAAGAACTTTAAAATTTGTTGTTTTGTGGTATTACAACATTGAAGTACAGTAATATTGTACAGACCGGATCGTAACCACAGCATTGTTTTGGAAAATATGGAACAAACATTAGATAAGGTCATAAACCATAAAAAAATTATTTTTTGCGGCGACTTCAATCTAAATTTTTTCAAAAATTCTTTATGGTTATGAAAGTTTTAAATATAACGAATTACTATGGTTTAAAATGTTGTGTTAGTACGCCCACAGGGGTGTCCCAATGTTCGAGTACCTGTTTAGATAATATTCTTACGAATCTTGAAAGAACTTTGATACTTCGACATAATCTAAACGTCAAAAACCTAGATTCATTCAAAGAACATCTGGATAATATAAATTGGGAAGTATTTTGTTCAAAAAATAACGTGGTTATGTTTGTCACCAAATTCTATGAAATTATACAACCGTTATATTATAAATACTTTCCAATGAAGAAATACTATTTAAAAAATAATTACAAAAGGAATTCAAGTATCATGTAAGATAAAAAGGAAACTTTATTTCAGGATAAGAAAAAACCCCAAGTACGTTTAATTAATTATTACAGGAAATATAACGGAGTACTAAAAGAAGTTATAACAAACGCAAAATAGCTTTATTGTAGTAAAATAATAAATAATTCGACCAACAATAGTAAAATAACTTGGCAATTAGTTAATTCTAATCTAAATAGAAAAACACGTACATTTGAACCGTTAACTCTTAACATAAACAATACTATACTTGACGATGCAGGTACAATTGCAGATATTTTTAATAATTATTTTGTGTCAATAGCTGAACAAAGTTTAACCGGTATTGCTCCAGGTAAATACAATACAAAACCAATTGAGACTGTGCAAAAATCTTCCTATCTATATCCCATAACATACGGAGAACTACATAGAGTTATAAATAAATTAAATAATACAAGTGCATGTGGGCTAGATATTATTCCTACACAAATTTATAAAAAATGTTTCACCGATTTGCACAAACCTTTAATTGCTTTGATAAACTCAATCTTTACTTCCGGTGTCTTTCCAAAACAATGTAAAATAGCTAAAATAAAACCGTTATTTAAATCTAAATGTTTTAAAACAAACCGTGACAATTATAGACCAATCTCGATTCTAAGTTCACTATCAAAAATAACTGAATCAATTCTTAAATATAGATTAGTACTTTTCTTGGAATCATGTTACATAATCAGTGATGCACAACATGGATATAGATCAAGTAGATCAACATTATCAGCATTTGAAAGTGTGATAAACTATATACATACCTCACACAATGAAAATAAAATGGTGGCATCAATAAATTGAAACCTATCCAAAGCTTGTGACTTGGTTGAACATGATTTATTGATGTCGACGCTATATTCGTATGGGATTAGAGGTACGACCTGGAATTTGTTTAAATCGTTCCTAAGTCAAAGGTATCAATATGTAGTAATAGAAAGATTGTCAAGTACAGGTCAAATAATTGAGAAAACGTCGAAAGCTTAATAAAGTATGGTGTACCCCAAGGTTTAGTCCTGGGGCCCATATTGTTTATGTTATTTATAAATGACCTTCTACAAAATTTTAGTTCATTAGATAATATCGCAATATATGCTAGCGATACCAATGTTACTATAAAAACTGTCAAAATTGTAACTTACCCTGTCATCTTAACACTTCACGCACACCCATTCACGCACACATGTACACGTACACATGTACACACGAACACATACGCACGCGCGCGCCTATGCACATGCACACGCAGCCGCACATGCACACGCAAACACCCACCCACACACACACATACACACACACACACACACACACACACACACACACACACACAAACACACGCACGCACGCACGCACGCACGCACGCACGCACGCACGCACGCACGCACGCACGCACGCACGCACGCACGCACGCACGCACGCACACACACACACACACACACACACACACACACACACACACACACACACACACACACACACACACACACACACACACACACACACATACACACGTGCACTCACGCTCGCGAACACGTATGCAAACACCTACACACTCATACGCATACGCGCACAGGCACGCGTATATGCATACGCACGCGTAAATACACACACACACACACACACACACACACACACACACACACAACACACACACACACACACACACACACACATTCAGAGGCGCACACGCTCACGCACGCTCAGGCCCGCACGCATTCACGAACGCACGCATTCACATGCACTTTTGCACCCAGGCACACACGCACGCATGCTCCTACGCAAGCACACACCCACTCTCATGCACACTTACACATCGTGGCCGATCTTTACGAAACTTTGTCAAACGTCATAGAATGAGCTATTAAGTCAATTTAGCGTTAGTGACAAAAATGTCAATTCCATTGCAATGCATATGAAAATGTGGTTGGAAGGTGAAAATATCAGTAATGAAATTCAAATACTTTAACTCTTTTTTAGTTTTTAAAGCTGTCCTATGAAGCTGATCGTTATTCAGGTATTGAAAGAAATTGAAAGGTCGTGTAAATTCGACCTTTTTTGACAAGAACCACATAAAAAAAAACAACTTATCGGAATAAGTAAAAAGAAACTTAAGTGCTTGTCCTGTACATAAACATAAAATTCGAAAATTTCGATCGGCATTTCCAAGAATAAAATACATATAACCTGCAATTGCCATATACTTTCAACGTTTTACATTAAAAATGAGGATATCGTTTATATACTCACATAACAATTCATTGTGAATTTGACAATTGGTGGAAAACTTTGTTATAAGGCTAGATACCAAACGGTGTTTCTTAGTATGATCAGTTCATCTAACCAATAACGAAAATGAATATGAATGGTGATCCACCCGCGTCGTAATACAAGATTTCAAAGTCTAAAAATCCTTACCCTACCAATTATATCCCATGTATGATTTTAAAAACGTTTACATACCAATAACGTTTATTAAATTGTTTAGATACTCGCAACTGATGGCGCAGGTGAGCGACGAGCGCGCATTCGCTAGCACCAGAGCATATGTACATCCCGCGGTTGCTCAATATTGTTTATTACATCTAACAGTTTTCAGTGCACTTTCTTATATAACAATTAGTTTTGAATACAGAAGCTTCTTTATCAATACGTTCTTCAAGATTAGATTCATTTTTTATTTTGTTATACACAATGTCACAAAACTGTTGCACCTTACTTTCTTTATTCTATATTTCAGTTCTATTTACGTGGTTACCGAGCTATTAGAGCTGTGGTAACACAATCTGCTTAGCATTCGAGAGGTAATTTGTTCGATTGCTGTTACCGTCTACCTTGTATGAGGTTTTCTCAGAGGGTTTTCGCCATACATATATAGCGACATGTTCACTGCGTATACGCATACTATCTGCGGTCATTTAAGTGAATTCTGGGGTAATGTCTTCCCTCTAAGCACTATAACTCAGGTCCGATCCTTTCCTGACCGCACCTATCCTTAATCCCACGATTGCATACATGCTTAATGTGTGTATGTTAGGAATCCATGATTGCGGCTGAAAAAGTTTGGAAAGCTTAAGCAACCCGCTCTCCCTCTTAGGTCGTTTTTATGTAAAACACCCACGAGAGTAATAAGGCGTAGGGATCTAGATACTGTTGGTCAAGTAGTCGATAAAATTGCTCCTGTTCAGAAAGTTACAGTTACCAAAGCCTACGTACCACGGATCACCACAAATATTATGTTTCTGATAAAACGTTGAGACAGGGATTTAAGCACATACAAAGTGTCAAGAGGTAAAATAGATTGTAACTAACTGCGTGTCCAAGACAAATGGGACTTGATAATTATGTTATTGCTTCTATACGTAAGAAGGGAAATGCATTCAATGAATACACTTCAAAAATTCTTTGTGCAATTCAAAAATATTTTGGAGCAGTAGTCGATTCATAGGTTTAGATGCTAAAAAAGTGACGCAAAAGATTTCAAAAAACTTTAAGAAAACCAATGAATTAAATAAGCATTACCTCAACTACTATACTTCTTACTGTTGCGGGCCAAACACTCCTTAGGGCAACGGCATAGCTCAGTGATGTGGGTGGTGTTCTTACTTAATGATGCAAACAAATACATAAACTGCTTACCGTTTAAGGAAAAAGCAAAGGAAAACCCATGAATTGCAGTCGGTAGTGCATTCCCATGCAAACTTCATAAATATGGCGAGTACTCGCAAAATAATCATTGGCTGTGCAAATAGGCCAGTTGTTTGGTCAACGACTCCAACATTACCTTAAAGTAAATCTTAAAAACTTTTTTGAAAATAAAGCTATCGCCAAAATCAAAATAGCAAATGCTCGTATCTTGCATTTGCTGCCTCTTGTCTCAGACAAAATACGAAGGATGGGCAACAAATACAAGATACGCACTGCCTTCAAATCCACCAAAACGCTTAGGGGGATACTCACCAAAACCAAACCATACAATGAAGATCAGAATTCCAAGAATTGTGTATACAACCTACCATGCGAATGCGGCAGAGCATACATAGGAGAGAGCAGTATACCACTCAAAGTGACGCAGGAACATAAGAACAACGGTTGCAAGGGCGAAACAGAAAGATCAAGAATCGCCGAACATGTCTGGAACGAATACCACCGCGTCCAATGGGATAACATACAGATAGTGACAAAAGACGAGTACACAACTCGTTGAAAACCCAAAGAAGCCACATACATCGCACTAGCAGAAAATCCAATAAGCCAAGCTAGTGTAGAAATGAAACCCATATGGATTCCAATAATGCGCGAAGAGCTTAAGCGCAAAACATCTGGGCAAGAAGTTACGGCGCAACATAAAAAATGCAACACCAAGATGGCGTTAACATTTTTGGACCAAACTTGGCAAAACGCTTTAAATAGTCAAATGCAGTAATTGTTTAAAATTTCAAAGAAATTAAACAAAAGATAAAATATTTTTTTATTAATAATGTGTTGGGCCACCCCTATTAGTTTCAGATTCTCGCACCCTTCTTTGCATGGATTCCAACAGGCGGCCGATTTCTTTCTGAGGTGTTGCATCTCAAGCAAACTGTAATTCATGCCAGAGAGCTTCTAGTTTCTGTGGAGGATTGGATAATTTCATAAGTCTTCTACCCATCATGTCCTATACATATTCGATGGGCGAAAAGTTCGAGATATCTGGGTGGCCACGGCAAGATATTGTTTATATACTGAATTGATATATAGAAGTTACTTAAATAAACTTAAACAAAACGCATACTCATCCATCCAAACTAGTGGTTAAAATTTCATTCAAAATAATCCAGTAGCCATGGAAATTTTGACGTTTTACTTGTTGTAACAATCGAAACTATCGGGTGCATTTCTTGAGAGATTAAGTCAATTTCGATATTGTTTTTGGTTGCTATTCTTTTGCTTTTGTCTTCTTTTTTGCATTTTGAGGCTGCGATTTATGCCTAGAGTGCGAAAACGTGAAAATGATCGACAACTGAGTGAATTCGACGGAGGTCGCATTATTGGCTTACGTGAATGTGGTTTTTCATTCAGATAAATTGCTAATCGTCTTAACTGTAATCAATCCTCTGTAGTACGGTATTATCTAGCATGGTCTACAGAAGGTCAAGAACGTCGTAGAAGAGGAAGTGGACGACCAAGACAGACAAATGTGGTCCAGAACCGCCATCTTTGATTAATGGCATTAAGAGACCGATTCTAGAGTACGAGATCAATAGCCGATCAATGGTTTGTAAACGAAGGACGTCCTGTAACCCTTTGTACAGTTTAACGTCGAATTAGGCTTTTTGCTTGCAGTCCTATCGACCACATCTTGTGCTTCCGCTGACGGCTCGCCGACAGCAACGTTTGGAGTGGTATACCTTGCGACCGGATTGGGACGCAGAATGGAATAGGGTGGTCTTCAGTTACGAACCCCGATTCTGCTTAGTAATGCACGATGGTCGCATGAGGGCCAGACGTAGACGTGGAGAACGTCGCAATGTGCAGTTTTCTGTTGAGCGGTATGTACACCACACTGTGGGGGTTATGGTATAGGGTGCTATTGTTCATGGAAGCAGGTCTGACTCAGTTGGTATTCACCCGAGGCAATATGAATGCTCACCGATATGTTGACGAAGTGGTAAAACGCCATACCCTTCCATTCCTCCAGGACCTGGAGGACCCAATTTTCCTACTGGATAATGCCCCTCCCTACATTGTAAGGCATTCTATGGAGCGCTTCGAAGAGGCTAACGTCAATATCTTGCCGTGGCCACCCAGATATCTCGAACTTTTCGCCCATCGAATATGTATAGGACATGATGGGTAGAAGACTCATGAAATTATCCAATCCTCCACAGAAACTAGAAGCTCTCCGTCATGAATTACAGATTGCTTGAGATGCAACACCTCAGGAAGAAATCGGCCGCCTGTTGGAATTCATGCCAAGAAGGGTGCGGGAATCTGAAACTAATAGGGGTGGTCCAACACATTATTAATAAAAAAATATTTTATCTTTTGTTTAATTTCTTTGAAATTTTAAACTATTACTGCATTTGACTATTTAAAGCGTTTTGCCAAGTTTGGTCCAAAGATGTTAACGCCATCTTGGTGTTGCATTTTTTATGCCACAGAGTATAATACAAATAGACTCTTCGTTAAGATCACACAAGTAAATTAAAAAAAAATAGTTACCTCACAGTGCACAGAATGGCCAATCGAAACTTCTCTTTCTTTCTCACGACGTATCGGCAAAACTCCTTCCGGTATTTTATCGACGGCAATTAGCAGCTTCTTAAATGGAAAATTAGCTTACACACAGTGTAGCAAACCGTTCTTGACTTTAATATACACATTTATTAAAACGAACGTTATATTTACAGAAATTAATTGATCGTTCTATTAACAGCAATTTTATTATTTATCATTTAACTAGGAACTTGTTACAATAAATCCACATGAACATCAGTTCAACAGAATAAAGGCTTAGCACTTAATAAAAAACAGTCGAACCAATTCTATGAGCCGAAATTGACTTTCCCTAAAAATGACACACAAACTATGTACTGCACCGGGGGTATGTGAATCATTAATAATATCTCAACAAATGGAAACGGAAAATATTTCTGCGGTAACGTTCAATACACCCTCGGTAAGGCATAACCAGTGCCATCTTGCTCCACCAAACCCTTTCGCATGCATTGCGAAGCCGCAAACAAACAAAAAAAAACGTGAGCCTGCACCAATATCTCTACCAAGACTGACTTAAGCAGCATTCATTTCTCGCCATCTTCAATTACATTTCCCTTAAATCTCAATTAGTCAATCCTGCAACCTCACTACTTTAAGTCATCGTACGCGTGAAAATCGGAGACACATTGGCAAATGAAACGAAAAATTAGGTCATAAACCATTCCACCCTACCTAAGATGTTACGGTACCTTATCAATGAAACCTGATATCCTCGTCAAAGAAATCCCTTGCGAAAATCAATATTAAAATATCGTCTTTAGGATCCAACCTCTTTGTTTAATTAAAATAAGTGTATCAAAGTGACCCGACGGACTGACGCCCAAATGCTTTTAAAACTGCAACTATGCTCCATGCAAAGTAGTAGTTGTTATACCGAATACAATTTTACAAGATATAATTTCCATTTCAGCTAATGAAAATTACCATTACTAAAATTAACGAGAAATAACCATAACATTTACACAATTATTCCACTGAAGCAGGAATCTCACAAGCGGGAGTGAATCGTAACTTTACAAAAGACTTCAATTTATTAAAGGTAGCCAAACTCAAAAAAATACGTATAAGACCCTTACGGAAATGGAATTCAAAATTTTGCCTTGTAATAAAAGAAAAAACATCCTCAGACAACAAAAAAAAAAACAATATTACACCCACATCTTACATTTCTCAAATTACGTTTCATTAGGCAACATGAAATTTACTTTTACACTTCGAAACAAAACATTTTAAATCTATTAATTTTTTAGCACCGAAATTCGAAAAAACGAGAAGAGAAAAGGTAGCTGACGTACATTACTTAACATTTTGACACCCGGTGATTTCACGTAATTAACAAAATTAACTCCTGAGCAGGTTATCAAAGTCTGTGGTAAAGCAATCAAGGTGATTATGTTAATTTTACCATGCTGTACCGATTCTATTATACATTCAATAAATCATTCTATTTTAACCAGCTGTGTACCTACAGCATGAAAGCAAGCGTGTGTTACCCCAATACCTAAAGGGTTAATAATTCCACAAATTTTAACGAATTGCGCCTAATTACCAGTTCATTCTAAAGTTTTAGATAGAGCCGTGTATTGTCAACTGGTAAATCACGTTAGTAACAAATTATTGCCCTTGAATCAGTCTGCTTACGGACAAAGATATAGCATAGTTATAACTTTCACATACTTGGTTAACGACTTATTGGAAATTATTGACGAGTCACTAGTTTCTTGTGCAGTTCCACTAGACCTTTCTAAGGTCTTTGACAGCATTGTTTCGCTTTTTGATAAACTGAGACTCTACTGTATTTCTCATGTGGCTGTTCAATGGTTTTTCATTTATTTAACTGCTAGGTATCAAACCGTAGAGTTTCCTAATTCAACCCAGTCCTTACTTTCGCACCCTCCTCTAATTACAAAAGTGTTCACCAAGTATCAGTATTCTGTCGCATTTTATTCAATTTATTAACCCCCGACGAAAAAAGAGGTGTATGTATCTGTGTATCTGCCTGTGGTATCGTAGCTCCCAAACGGAGAAATCGATTATGATTTAGTTTTATGGTTTGAAAGGTGAGTTGATCGAGAGTGTTTTTAGCTATGATTTAACAAAATACGTTCAGTCGTCATCAGCTCTTTTCTAGTTGATGGAAGGACTTTATTGCTTTTTATTAGTGGTTTTGATTTATTTTTTTTGTTTGAAAGGTGACTTGATCGAGACTGTTCCTAGCTCTGATTCAAGAAAATTTATTTACCTTTGAGAGGCTTTAAAGGTAGAATGTTTTGCCTGGGGAGTTTTTTTAATTTATAATTTAATACCATATATGTAAGTTATTTTCTTAATCATTTAAGTAATCTCCCTTCTCACTCTGTCGCTGACGATAACCAACTATATTTTAAATTTTATGTTGATTCCGTCTTAAATGCAGTACAATATATCAACAGAGACCTGGTTAATGCGGTAAATGGTCCAGGGATACAGTTACCCTCAATTCTTACAAACCTTGCACAATGCTATTCGGAACTTTCAAGCAGATAGATAAAATTCTAAATTTTTTCTTCATTTTTATTGCATTGGGTAATGATGCATTGGCACCAAAAGGTGAGTGTAAAAGTCTAGGATTAATATTAGATAGTTACTTAAGTTTTGAATTTTATTGGTTGTTACTGTATTTAAATGTTTCTATGGTTAAATTAAAAAAAATAATATAATTTTGGTGAAAGATAAAGTTATTATACACCTAAAAGTGTTTATAAATTTATTAATTTTGTGTGGATGTACAAGGATTTATAAGTACGAGAAAATAAAAAATAAGATGGCCCTCCAAAGACGGTGAGCATCAGAGGAATTGAGGAAACTTTTACAAAAAGTTGGATTTAGAAATTTGGAAATTTCGTGACCTCTTAAAAGTCAGTAAACTTTGAGTGAATTTTGGCAAGGAATTAGAAACTAGCAGAACACTGACAACTGTCATGGTTGTGGGTGGCAGATGGTGTGGTGTGGCCATATATACTGACTAACATTTCATTTCCATTTGTCTCTCCTCTATTTTATTCCTTTATTGCTATTTGGGTTACAAATGGAATAAAACTTGTGTTTTATTATTTCAGTTGGTTTTATATTGAATTTGCTGATTTTCCATCATAGTTCTGGGCAGAGTTAACCATCATAGAGTAGCGTTGAAAGAACAGCTTACACGTTTCCAAGCATTTGTTGATAATTTTGATGATAAACTTGATGGCATTACCCAAATTAGCGCACGAACTTCGCGTGCAGAAAGGTCTTTATGTGAATTTGAAACTAGTCAATCTAACATAGAGATTATTGACTCCTCTGATGTTCAGCTAGAGTACAAGGATGAAGGCAGCTGATATGATTAAAAAAGATACTGAATTAGTAATAGTAGACAAAGGTAGTGAAAATGTGGATAATAGCATTATAAGTGGTGTGAAATTGCCAACATCAAATTTGAAGGAGATATAGAGAAGTGGTTAACATTTTTTGATACGTTTAATAGTATTATTCATACAAATAGTGTATTAACAGATATATACAGAAGTTCCATTATTTAAAAACTGCATTAAAAGGCTTTGCAGCAGAAATAATTGAGTCTTTAGAAGTAACTTCGGTGAATTACGAAGTAGCGTGCTCACTTCTTACCAAAAGGTTTGAATTGTTATTTGTCACATATGTTAGATTTACAACTATGTAGCAAAAGCTCCAGAGGTTCATTGCAGTCACCAAATGATGGAATGATGAAACACATTCAGGCAGTCCGAAGTTTGAAGATCCTGTGAATACGGAGGATACAGTTATTATTCATTTTGTAGCGAATAAATTGGATATTAATACTCGCAGAGATTGTAAAGATTGAAGAATTGCCACTCTGGAAGAGCTTGAAGAGTTTTTGAACAGTGTCAGTTTTTTGGAAGCTTTGGGATTGGGACAGATACAAGACCGAATAAATGAAATTAAAGATTACAAACGTTGTTTACGTGGTAAGCGCCTTAATTTAGAGTGTCTCAGTAAGCCTTGAAATAAGTGTAATCGCAATCATAATGCGTTATTGCATTTTGAAAATCAGAATAAGGTGTTAAAAGATTCAAAAAGTGACCTAGGAGGTTTTGAGCAACAAAACACTAAACAAGTGAGTAGTGGTCAACAAAAAAAAGTGAATAAAGCTTTATACACCATTAATACTAGTTTAGTTCACGTAATATCAAAACTTAAAAGTCAGGTTTTGTTATCAACGGCAATTGTGTATGTAAAAGATTGTGATCAAAATATGCGTAAATGCAGAGTTTTTCTTGATTCTGGTTTCCAGACGAATTTGACGTCTGAAAATATGATTAAATGATAGAGGTTAAAACCATAATCATTAAGTGCACCAGTAGGTGGAATAAGTTTATCGGAGAATCAAAGTTCAAAATGGTACAATAAAATCTGAACATAACGATTTTGAAGAACTGTTGTACTTTTTAAATTTGAATGGCATTACAAAGGACATTCCCAATGTACAAATTGACGTTTTTAAAATAAGTATTCCTTTAACTACCAAACTTGCAGGTTAGTTATTACATAAGCTTCGAAAAATGAATTCCCTCATAGGAGCAGAAATCTTTTGGAAGATGCTTTGTGTGGGTAATGGTCAACCTGTGTTGCAAAAAACGAAACATGGATGGATTGTATCTGGTCGTATGACTCAAAGAAAATAAAAATAATAAATATATGTGTCATTTTGCAAGAGAGATAAATTTTCAGGCACATCTTTCACAATTTTGGACTGTTGAAAATTTGCCTGAAAAAAGAATGTCTGATAAAAAAGATTAATGTGAAAAGATATTTGTGGAAACAGTAACAAGAGGTATTACATGGAGATTTATTGTGAAAATTCCCTTTGAGATATCCCCTTCTAAGCTTGGGGTTTCTTATAACAAAGCTATGACGCGACCTTACTCCCTGGAGAAAAAATTTTATCGGATCCCTGAATTTAAAACTAGGTATATAACATTCATGGAGGAATATGAAAACCTAGGACACATGAGTGAGTCGAAAGGGAATCATCAGATGTCATATTACTTTCCGCATCACGGAGTAGAAAATAAAGAAACAATAGGAGTAGTATTTAATGGTTCAATGCTAACGAGTGGTGTATCGTTAAATGATCTTCAATATACTGGTCCTGTCGTTCAAGATGATGTACTGTTAATTTTATTGAGATTTCGACAGTACAAATATATGGTTAGTGCTGACGTTAAAAAGATGTACAGGCAGATTCTGGTTGAACCATCAAAAGGAGGTTTGCAATAAATTTGGTGCTGATCAAATACTTCTGAACCAATTAAAGCAAATGAACTCAACACAGTGACGTACGGAACTAAGTCTGCGCCCTATTTGGCCATTCGTTGTCTAAAACAAGTGGGACCAGATTACATTAGTGACAAGCCTAAAGCTCCTAACATTATAATCTCTAGTTTTTACGTAGACGAGATGCTAACAGGTAGTGATTGTTTAGATGAATAGGCAAACGCAGTTACGGACGTGAAACAGGGCTTACATAAAGCAGATATGGAACTTCGAAAATGGCATGCAAACAATGGTTATTTATTGAGAAGTATAAATCCTGAATTTATAAATGACGATGCTGTAAAACTTAATTTAGAAGGTGAGACTAAAACATTAGGAGCGTATTGGTCAAGTGGTAAAAATGTGTTGAGGTATGAAATAAGAAAAGAAGTGGTCTTAAAAAATGTGACAAATTAGTAATTTTATCTCACATATCTGACGTTTTTGGTCCTTTTGGATTGTCAAGTCCATGTGTAATGAATGCTAAAATTGTAATGCAAAAACTCTGGTTAGATGAATTTCTTCGGATGAGTCTGTAGCATTAGAGATGTTCACAATGTGGCAAAATTATTCGAAATCATTGAATAGTTTAAAAGATTTGTATACACGGTGTCCAGGAAACAGTTGCAATATCACACGTGGCGATCTTCCTTGGACTATTTTGAGCAAAAATCCTAATACAAAAATACTCAAAACCACTTTGTGGAGCCACACAAGGTCAAAGTTGGAAATTTTGGGTCACAAATATACAAATTAATTAATTTTTCAAATTTGACAAATTTGTTTACTACATCTTTAACAATTTTTAACAAACATTACTACTGACGAAGATAACTGTAAGTGTTATCGAAACGTTTAGATTGTATAATTTAAAGTACACCATTAAAAAAATCCCAAAAAAGATAAGTATTTTATTATGAGTGTTAATGGTGAAAGTTTACATTTTCATATTACGAATTATTGTCAGAAAATTCCATTAGATGGGACTTAGCCATATTCGGTCGCCCCACTTTGGGGGACTGTACGTTAAGTCGGCAAAACAACATTCTAAACGCGTGGTTGGGGGATACGAAAATAAATTTTGAGAAATGTTGTACGATAGTAACACAAATAGAGGCATGTCTAAACTCTCGTCCTGTTTCTACTGATCAAAAATCAGTCACCGTTGACTCCTGGTAATTTCCTTGTTGGTGCGCCATTTTAATTGGTGAACCAGCCAAGATGTGATTAAAGGTTAACCTATGTTTACAAGGTGTACGCTTTGGTTGCAGTTTTATCTCTCGCTTATTTTTATCATCGTTATATTAATTTACATTTTAAGTTGAAGTAGATTTAAATTTTTTTTTGTAACTTATGGTTAAAATGGACAGTGTTGGGGTTTAGATCCGCCATCAATAAAGACGATTTATTATTATTATTATTGCAACAATTAGAGTTTCTGGTTGGGAAGCTTACCAAAAGAATTAAACTGCTTAAGACCTCATTAAATTGCAATGATAGTAAACATTTATTAGACCAACAAGAAACTTGTAATATCAAAGAAAAAAGTGTCTTGAATAACTCTGAAACCACGGAAAATATTTATTAAGTAAGTAGCACTAGCAATGTCATTAGTACAACCAACAACACTAAGCAGTCGCTCATTCAAGATAGTTTAAGTGTTAATGTGATGAGCAACTCCCAAAGGAAACACAATATAACTGCAATTAATAAAGATGTGGTTTCCAAACGTAAGATTTTAATCTTAGCTGATAGTCATGGTAGAGATTTCGCGCTTCTATTAAGGAATTATTTAAATTATGATAAATTCGAAATCAATCTTTTTTTATCCCAACGCACTGTTTGATCACGTAATTGAAGATATATTTACCAAAACATTTTCATTTAATAGTAATGATTATGTTTTGTGTCTGTCTGGTACAAATAACATTAGTGCCCCTAATGATACAATTAAATCTGAACAGTTACACAAAATCTCTGCTATTGCCAAATTCACAAACCTGTGTTTATGTGCTGTACCTTACAGATTTGACAATCCGCATCTAAATCGAAGTATTTATAATGTTAATGTCAAAATGTTTAATGTAGTAAGATTGTATAGGGAAAGATACAAAAGCATGTATTTTTTAAATGTAA
The DNA here is from genome assembly GCA_036346205.1 of Vesta saturnalis. Lineage (NCBI taxonomy): Eukaryota > Metazoa > Arthropoda > Insecta > Coleoptera > Lampyridae > Vesta > Vesta saturnalis. The sequence goes on along the minus strand of JARFJB010000408.1, from coordinate 3,429,363 downwards.
ATTCAATTCTTGAGCGTAATGATTATACAAAACATGGTCTACATCTTAAATTGACTGGTAAACACAAAATCTGTGGTAGTTTCAAGAACATTGTACTGAATCAGTGGCCGCATAATTCGAAATTAGTAATAATAAACTGTAAAGGTACCAGTAGTAACATAAAACGAAGTGATATTATGTCCGCTAATGTGGAATCGTGCGATACCAATGCAAGTGAATCTAGCGGCGATATATTAGACTATGTTGATCGATCGTTGACCGGTAGTAGTGAGTCATGCACCGCTAATGAATCTTTAAACTCTCAAGAACCACTTCTAGCAATTTTCTCCTAACATCGGCTGAGTTCTCGAATAGTAAAAATTTCTCAATTTATTATCAAAATGTTCTAGGGTTGAACACAAAAATGACTGAACTTTATAAATCATCGTGTTTACATACTTATGACTTCATTATTTTGTCTGAAACGTGGTTAAAAGGTGGCATTCATGATGCAGTGTTACTTAGTATTAATTACCGTATATTTAGGAAAGATAGAAATTTGGTAAAATGTAGCTTATCTAGAGGTGGTGGTATTTTAATAGCAGTTAAGTCGGTTTACAATACGTACGCTCTAAGTATCCCAGTTAATTTATTAAATAAATTGCCTCCCGAGGTCGATTTCTTAGCAGTGATGATATTAATCGATCATCAAAGATGTGTTATCGCTGGAGTTTATATTCCTCCTTCGGCTACTAGCCAACTAAAATTCAGTCTAAAAATAACGGCTTTAGAATCATTTTTACAAACCCTTGACTGCAATGTTATTTTAGTTGGTGATTTCAATGTTCCTGAATTACATAATAATACTAATTCTAGTTCAAATAAAAAGGTATTGTTAAATTTCATGTCATTGTTAAACTTTTGGCAAATAAATAACATCAGGAATGTTAATAATGTTGTACTAGATCTGGTTTTTGTAAATAATATATCCGTAGTAGTAATATAAGGCCGGAGCTACTCCACTTCAAGGTCACCCATGTAAATCTTATGGGATTTATTTCAAGGTCAAGTGAGTTTTCTCATTATGACAGAACGCGCTCCACGTCTCAAGGACGTTTGAAGCATGCTTTTGGCGGGGAATTTAAATTTTTGGAGCAGGTCAAGGTCAAAGTAAAAATAGAAATTGTAAATATATAGAGGCCGGAGCTACTCCACTTCAAGGTCACGTCGCTCTCGTAAGCTATGCATAAAAAGTAGGTCATGAGTTCATTGCTTAGTCTACATGCAAAAAATTGGAGTTTTTGGGTAAAGGACTACCGCGTTATGATTTATTATGTATCTAATTATCAACGTGTGCGTACATGTAAACGAAAATTCTGCTATTAAGATACAACTTTTTTTCACATTTTTTTAGTTTTGAGAAAAAAATTGGGACTGCTATATTTTGCGCTGTTATTTGTTTAGTATATATATATATATATATATATATATATATATATATATATATATATATATATATAATAATATATACAAAAATTCAAATTTTGACTTCAGGATTAAAAAATGCTATGTAATTTTATAAATATCACATAAAACAATTACAAAGAAAAGGTGAATAACATTACCTATTGAAATACTGTAGTAATCAATAATTTTATGTGTGTGAAATGTTTTAATGTAAATATACTCTTAGGATAGCAGTTAAATAAATTCGGAATTTCAAAACAAATAGTTTTGTGAAAGTACATAAATGTTTCAAAGTTTCTGAAAACTAAAAAAATGTGGAAAAACTTTAAGACCTTCTTTTACTGCGAAATATTACTATCACGATATAAAACGTACATTTTTAATATTTACTATTAAAAAAATTAATAGTATAACAAAAACTTTAACATGTTTGTAAAGTATTTGTAATATGGTTTTTATCGTATGACATTTCTTAGAAGTATAAAAATAGAATCAATTCATGGAAACAAGAAGAATGCGTTGTTTATGCTAAAAAGTAGACCAAGTCAAATGGGCTTATTAAATTGAGTCAAGGTGAAATAATTTACTAAACTAAAAGTAGGTGTGTATTTAACAAGTTTAAACATGTTGTCACGACGATGTCATGAGTTCATTGAAGGTGAATACTCCACTTCAAGCCAAAAATATAAATTGCAATGTCACCATCCTCAACATTTTACAAGATCACTCTGCGGTCAAACGTTTTGGTGGGAAATTTGTATGTCAAGGTCAGAAGCTAAAAATAGAAATTGCAATGTCATCATCATATTACAATTCTTAGAAGTCTAAAAATAGTGTGGTCAAGGTCAAAGGTTATTGGCCTACGGTGGTGTCATATTTCTTAGAAATATAAAAAGGTGAAAAGCTATAAAATAGAAAATCTAAGAATAGAATTTTCAGGGTAAAATTTTTTGGTGGGAAATATAAATTTTTGGAGCTGGTCAAGGTCAAAGCTAAAAATAGAAATTGCAATGGCGTCATCATCATCATCATCATATTACAATTCTTAGAAGTCGAAGCAGAAACTAAAAATAGAAATTGTAATGTCATCATCATCATATTACAATTCTTAGAAGTCTAAAAATAGTGTGGTCAAGGTCAAAGGTTATTGACCTGTAGGGGTATCGTATGACATTTCTTAGAAGTATAAAAATAGAATCAATTCATGTAAACAAGAAGAATGCGTTGTCTATGTTAAAAAGTAGAGCAAGGTCAAATGGTGCTTATATTGACTAAATTGGGTCAAGGTGAAATAATTTACTAAACTAAAAGTAGGTGTGTATTTAACAAGTTTAAACATGTTGTCATAGGTACTTAAGTCAAGGACATATTTTTGTGATATAAACCACAGCGAGGTGTGAATAGAAATTGCAATGTAATCATCATATTACAATTCTTAGAAGTCTAAAATAGAGTGGTCAAGGTCAAAGGTTATTTACCTATAGGGGTATCGTATGACAGTTCTTAGTGTTTCTAAACTAAAAGTAGGACAAGGTTGGTATTTAACAAGTTTAAACATGTAAGAGGTACTCATATCAAGGACATATTTAAATCAAAATTTAAAGCTAAAAATAGAAATTGCTGGGCCATCATACTACAATTCTTAGAAATTTAAATATAGGGTTTTCAAGGTCAAAAGTAATTAATGACCTGCAGGTGTATCATATTACATTTCTTAGGAATATAAAAATAGAATCAGTTTATGGAAACAAAAAGAATGAAAGGTTGTTGTCTTTGCTAAAAGTAGACCACTGTCATACTACAACCCCTTCATGTGTAAATTACAGATGAGTCATTTCGTCAACAGTGTTTTGTCCTAGTTTAATTGCGAGCAACAAAAGAATAAAAGGTTGTTGTCTATGCTACAAGTAGACCAAGGTCATACTACAACCCCCACCATGTGTAAATTACAGATGAGTCATTTCCTCAGCAGTGTTTTGTCCTAGTATAATTGCGAGCAAGTGAAGTTGTTATAATGCAAGCAGCAATATAATTCCTGGAGCGATATACAGGAATGGACAGCATCTCCTGATGGTAGCAGTTATTGATCATCAGATGCAGATTAGCTCACTGATGCAATTCTCAAAGCACACTCTCCCCTCTACCATAAAGAATCGTGATGCAGTAATATATAGAAGGACAGTTCCGGTATCAACTCAAAATTCAAAAGCGTTCTCGAATCAGTAAAGATGGATCTATCTGCATTGAATAGTAGCACTTTCAGTAAATCCTTCACGAACGTAAAAGACTTGGAGGTGGGTGCAAAATATAAAGTAATTGATATGAACACTATCGACACGTAGTATGGTAAACATATTATCATTGAAACTGAGAACTTTAAGTGTATACTTCCCTTACGATTTTATGAATACTTCAAAAAAGAAGATCGCATTGAAAAGTTTAAACAATATCTGGCGGAGAAAGACGTGTACATCACCAACGCCGGAACTGTAGGAAAGACAACTAATTTAACATTTCTGTAAAAATAATAATATATATCTATGTATAACTGTTTGGAAATAAATTATATATTTTTTATTGCAAAAAACGTCTTTTATTTCTTGATTAAATGAAGAGTAGGTACATCATAAATGAAGCACCATCATTAAAAATAGCTGGTGCGAGTCATTATTAAAAAATAGTAGGTAACCAAACACATGTGTGGTTTGAATCTGTGCTGTCTCAATGGGAAATAATCAGATATGTGTGGTTGGTGTCTGTGCTAGACACACATCTGGTTCGCGTCCTCGCTAGAATGTGGTGAATCATAGCTAAAAATAGCTGGTTTATGTCCTCACTAAGAGGTGGTTGCGTCATAGCTAAAAATAGTCGGTTCGCGTCGCACCATCATTAAAAATAACTGATGTGCGTCTTCATTAAAAAATAGTAGGTGACCAAACACATGTGTGGTTTGAATCTCTGATATACAAATATGTCACAAAGGAAATAACCAGATATGTTTGGTTCGTTTGTGCTAAACACACATAATAGAAAAGTAACTAGATGTGAGGTTTATAACAAGCGGGTGTATAAACTGGATTTTAGACAGATGTAGGTTTCATTGAAATTAATAAGTCTGCAAAAATACAATATAATAATGAAGAATTCAATGCAAAAGTTTGCATCAGGAGCAATTTGTAAGAGGTCTCCAAAAAGGGAACAAATAGAAGACCTGATACGCAAAATAAAGAAGTTAAAATATGATTTGGAGTTGTATGAAGTGCAGCGTATCCTGAGAAAAGCAAGATTAAACTAAAGTCTTGTGTTTCGTGTTACACTGGCAGAACTAAAATCAAAAGATAAAAACTTATGATCTGTTAGTAAAAAATTTAAATAGATTTGAAATACCTTATTTTAGAAAGAAATTGTTATTTATTCTTGTGAACTGTTGTAATATTGTTTGCCCTAATTTTTAAATTTAATAGTCCTGAAAGCTTGCCGTTTATTAGAATTTGTGAAGTGGTGTATTCCGTATTATTTAAACAAATATTACCTTTATGTTTGTAATATGTAAAAATGAAAATGAAATAAAGGTGCTCGACGGAATTGTATATACATCAAAATTTTTAAACTAAACGAAGATGTAATATTAGGTGTATAAATAAAGAATCATATTGACAAGTCGTGCAGCTTTAATTGACGCTCACCAACAACAACAGCAAACATGAGAGCAGTGGTTCAAACTCAAAACTACCTATTGCAAATCTCGATGATTTGACCCGAGCTGTAAATAGGGAGATACAACGGCATGGGAAGTTACTTCCAAACAGCGTACGCGGTATAATTTGTGATCCTCCCAATTGTGGGAGAACAAACACCATGCTCAGTCTCCTAACTGAACCGAACAGTCTTCGTTTCAACCTCGTGTATGTCTATTCGAAATCGTTGAATCAGGAAAAATATCGACTCTTGGGTGAAATTCTGGATCCCATGAAAGATATTGGTTATTATTGCTTCAGCGATAATGCCGATATTATGGAACCGAGCGTGGCAAAACCCAATTCAGTGTTTATCTTTGACCATATCGCTTGCGAAAAACAGAATCATATTAGAGCGTACTTTTCAATGGGTCGTCACAATAACATTGACTGCTTCTACTTGGGTCAAACCTATACTAAAATCCCCAAACAGTTGATTAGAGACAAAGCCAATTTTATAGAGCTTTTCGAACAGGATGATTTGAATTTGCGTCACATATATGAAGATCAGGTCGCCCCAATAGTAAGCATGCGATTGTTTCGTGACATGTGCTCAGAGACTTGGCGAAATCGATACGGATTCATGGTAATAAATAAGGACGCTAAAGTACAAAACGGTCGTTTTAGGAAAGGCTTCGATCAGTATATAATACCCTAACGGTGTCGTTATAATATCATTTGGAATCAAACAGCCTACATGCAAACAGCATAAATAACAGACCTGTTTTAAACAGACCTGTTTTAAACAGACCTGTTTTAAACAGACCTGTTTTAAACAGACCTGTTTAAACAGACCTGTTTTAAACAGAGCTGTTTATTTATCTGTTTATCTGTTTTATTGTTGATCTGCACCGATGCCCATCCTAACCCAAAAAGTCACTAGAAAAGTTACTAGATTCGAAAAAAGTCACTAGAGAAGTAACTAAATTTGCAAGGTAACCTTGGGGGTCAGATGATAAATTTTGTGAATTTTGGGGCTGAGGTGTACAAATATATAGATATGTAGTATGTAAATATGTAGAAATAAGAATTATATCTAATATTGGTTAAGTAATTATAATAAATATAGATAATTGAGTATCGGAAATATTTGCATTAATAACGACCTCATATGGGAAATCCTGAAGTGATGCTAGCTTTAACATAACATTTATGAAAAGGATAGCGAAATTTTTTTATAACAAAAGTATATATCTTGTGTGCGTACATAAATGGGGAATGAGGCAGTATAAGAATAATTGTATAAGTCCTAAAAAAACGCGCTCTTCAATGTTTTAAATTTGCCCATAGGTCCAAATCGAAATTAATTTTTTGAAAGTGTGATAGCGTGTTACAAGCGGCACTTTATCTATTGCGTTTTTTAATTTGTCAAAAATATGAAAAATGGTCCTAAAATTGATCTATATAATTTTGAAACGATAAACTGCACTTAAAACACAACTTTTTTTGCTTTACTTACTTATACTCATAAGAAATACAACTTACCGCACGATTTCAACAATTTTAATTAGTTTAGGACCACCAATTTTTTAGTTCCAACGCGATGTAAAAATTATATATGTAATTTCATGTAAAATCAGTACTATAGTGAATAAAATGTACTTTACAGAAAGGAATGTATATGGTCAGCATTCCATTGAAAGATATAATTACGAGCGTTTTTCACACAACTTTTTTTTTTGCTTTACTTATACTCATAGGAAACACAACTTACTGCACGATTACAACAATTTTAATTAGTTTAGGACCACCAATTTTTTTAGTTCCAACGCGATGTAAAAAATTATATATGTAATTTCTTGTAAAATCAGTAGTATAATGAATAAAATGTACTTCAACAGAAAGGAATGTGTATGGTCAGCATTTTTCAATGCAAGATATAATTACGAGTGTTTTTCCAATCTTATCTAAACCATATAGTTCATTATCATTTTACAAGTTTTACTCAATTTATTAATATATTACTTATATTTCTTTTTTATGTAACCATTAATTAACGTAACACTGTTGATTTCATTATTTGAAAATGAAACTACTTGCTATTAAAAAATCTACATTAGTACAACTTCGTATTTCGCATTTGTAATTCATATAATTTTAAATTAATGATTATTCCATTTAAGTTATGTTTTTGGAGCGTAATATTTTAAATTAAATCAATAGTCATATATTATATAATGCAGTAAAGCATCTTCGTTTAATGATTATATTTAATAATAATTTACGTTAAGCATCTTTATTTCATTTTCATTTTTACGTATTACCGAGTCTAGGAAAAAAAATCCTAGGAAAAAAAAATCCTCGGAAAATAAATCTTGGAAAAAAATCCTCGGAAAAAAAAAATCCTGTGGAAAAAAAATCCTCGGAAAAAAACCCGGAAAAAAATCCCGTGGAAAAAAATCCTGCCACATAAAATGTTAACACAAGCGTGCTGTTTTTACTATAATTGAATTATAAAAAAACCATACTTAGGAGAATTCTTTTAGGGTACTCCTTTTAGAGACCAGTACGCCCCTTAAAAATCGAAATTGATTAAACTAAAAACTACTACATAGATATATCAATATTATAAAGTGTAAGGCCGATTCTAACCCAAAAAAGTCATTATAGTAAAAACAGCACGCTTGTGTTGATATTTTATGTGGCAGGATTCTTTTCTACGGGATTTTTTTTCCGGGCTTTTTTTCCGAGGATTTTTTTTTCCATAGGATTTTTTTTTCCACAGGATTTTTTTTCCTAGGATTTTTTTTTTCCAATATTTTTTTTCCGAGGATTTTTTTTCCTGGGATTTTTTTTCCGCCGAGCATTACAAACACATAAGTAATATTTTGTTTAAAGAATACTATATATACACCACTTCACAAATTTTAATAAACTATAAGTTTTCAGGATTATTCTTTTACAAAATTTAAAAATTAGGGCAAACAATATTACAAGAGTTCACAAGAATAAATAACAAGGTATTTAAAATCTATTCAAATTTTACTAACAGATCATAAGTTTTAACTTTTGATTTTAGTTCTGCCAGTGTAACACTAAACACACCAATGTCTAGTTTGTTAGCAATTTTACAATAATGCATTAATAGTAATATTTTAAATTAAATCAATATTCATTTAGTATACAATGCAATAAAGCATCTTGGTTTAGTTTAAAAATTTTCATGTATATACAATTCCGTTGAGCACCTTTATTTCATTTGCATTTTTACATTACAAACACATAGGTAATATTTGTTTAAATAATACGGTATACACCACTTCACAAATTCTAATAAACGACAAGTTTTCAAGACTATTAAATTTAAATATTAGGGCAAACAACATTACACCAATTTACAAGAATAAATAACAATTTTTTTCTAAAACAAGGTATTTCAATTCTACTCAAATTTTACTAACAGGTCATAAGTTTTTAACTTTTGATTTTAGTTCTGCCAGTGTCACACGAAACACATCAATGTCTAGATTGTTAGCAATTTTACAATAATGCATTAATAACAAGACTTTAGTTTAATCTTGCTTTTCTCAGGATACGCTGCACTTCATACAACTCCAAATCATATTTTAACTTCTTTATTTTGCGTATCAGGTCTTCTATTTGTTCCATTTTTGGAGACCTCTTACAAATTGCTCCTGATGTAAACTTTTGCATTGAATTCTTCATTATTATATTGTATTTCTGCAGACTCATTAACTTCAATGAAACCTACATCTGTCTAAAGGCCAGTTTATATACCCATTTGTTATAAACCTCACATCTAGTTACTTTTCTATTACGTATCTTTAGCACAGAAACGAACCAAACATATCTGGTTATTTCCTTTGTGACATATTTGCATATCAGAGATTTAAAACACACACTGGGTTTGGTCACCTACTATTTTTTAATGATGACGCACATCAGTTATTTTTAATGATGGTGCTGTCACTATATATTAGATACGACGCTAACCGACTATTTTTAGCTGTAACGCGATCACCTTTTAGTGAGGACATAAACCGGCTATTTTTAGCTATGATAAAACTACCTTTTAGCGAGGACGCGAACCAGATGTGTGTCTAGCACAGACACCAACCACACATACCTGGATATTTACCTTTGTGACAGCACAGATTCAAACCACGCGTGTGTTTGGTTACCTACTATTTTTTAGTAATGACTCGCACCAGCTATTTTTAATGATGGTGCTGTCACTATAATTTTTAGCTAAGACGCGAAACGACTATTTTTAGCTATGATGCGACCACCTTTTACTGCAGACAAGCACATATTATTTTTAGCTACGATACAACACATTCTAGCGAGGATGCGAACCAGCTATCATCTGACCCCCAAGGTGACCTTGCAAATCTAGTTACTTTTCTAGTGACTTTTTTCGAATCTAGTAACTTTTCTAGTGACTTTTTGGGTTAGGATCGGCATCGGTGCAGATCAACAATAAAACAGATAAACAGGTAAATAAACAGCTCTGTTTAAAACAGGTCTGTTTAAACAGGTCTGTTTAAAACAGGTCTGTTATTTATGCTGTTTGCTTGTAGGCTGTTTGATTCCAAATGATATTATAACGACACCGTTAGGGTATTATATACTGATCGAAGCCTTTCCTAAAACGACCGTTTTGTACTTTAGCGTCCTTATTTATTACCATGAATCCGTATCGATTTCGCCAAGTCTCTGAGCACATGTCACGAAACAATCGCATGCTTACTATTGGGGCGACATGGTCTTCATATATGTGACGCAAATTCAAATCATCCTGTTCGAAAAGCTCTATAAAATTGGCTTTGTCTCTAATCAACTGTTTGGGGATTTTAGTATAGGTTTGACCCAAGTAGAAGCAGTCAATGTTATTGTGACGACCCATTGAAAAGTACGCTCTAATATGATTCTGTTTTTCGCAAGCGATATGGTCAAAGATAAACACTGAATTGGGTTTTGCCACGCTCGGTTCCATAATATCGGCATTATCGCTGAAGCAATAATAACCAATATCTTTCATGGGATCCAGAATTTCACCCAAGAGTCGATATTTTTCCTGATTCAACGATTTCGAATAGACATACACGAGGTTGAAACGAAGACTGTTCGGTTCAGTTAGGAGACTGAGCATGGTGTTTGTTCTCCCACAATTGGGAGGATCACAAATTATACCGCGTACGCTGTTTGGAAGTAACTTCCCATGCCGTTGTATCTCCCTATTTCCAGCTCGGGTCAAATCATCGAGATTTGCAATAGGTAGTTTTGAGTTTGAACCACTGCTCTCATGTTTGCTGTTGTTGTTGTTGGTGAGCGTCAATTAAAGCTGCACGACTTGTCAATATGATTCTTTATTTATACACCTAATATTACATCTTCGTTTAGTTTAAAAATTTTAATGTATATACAATTCCGTCGAGCACCTTTATTTCATTTTCATTTTTACATATTACAAACATAAAGGTAATATTTGTTTAAATAATACGGAATACACCACTTCACAAATTCTAATAAACGGCAAGCTTTCAGGACTATTAAATTTAAAAATTAGGGCAAACAATATTACAACAGTTCACAAGAATAAATAACAATTTCTTTCTAAAATAAGGTATTTCAAATCTATTTAAATTTTTACTAACAGATCATAAGTTTTATCTTTTGATTTTAGTTCTGCCAGTGTAACACGAAACACAAGACTTTAGTTTAATCTTGCTTTTCTCAGGATACGCTGCACTTCATACAACTCAAATCATATTTTAACTTCTTTATTTTGCGTATCAGGTCTTCTATTTGTTCCTTTTGGAGACCTCTTACAAATTGCTCCTGATGCAAACTTTTGCATTGAATTCTTCATTATTATATTGTATTTTTACAGACTTATTAATTTCAATGAAACCTACATCTGTCTAAAATCCAGTTTATACACCCGCTTGTTATAAACCTCACATCTAGTTACTTTTCTATTATGTGTGTTTAGCACAAACGAACCAAACATATCTGGTTATTTCCTTTGTGACATATTTGTATATCAGAGATTCAAACCACACATGTGTTTGGTCACCTACTATTTTTTAATGAAGACGCACATCAGTTATTTTTAATGATGGTGCGACGCGAACCGACTATTTTTAGCTATGACGCAACCACCTTTTAGTGAGGACATAAACCAGCTATTTTTAGCTATGATTCACCACATTCTAGCGAGGACGCGAACCAGATGTGTGTCTAGCACAGACACCAACCACACATATCTGATTATTTCCCATTGAGACAGCACAGATTCAAACCACACATGTGTTTGGTTACCTACTATTTTTTAATAATGACTCGCACCAGCTATTTTTAATGATGGTGCTTCATTTATGATGTACCTACTCTTCATTTAATCAAGAAATAAAAGACGTTTTTTGCAATAAAAAATATATAATTTATTTCCAAACAGTTATACATAGATATATATTATTATTTTTACAGAAATGTTAAATTAGTTGTCTTTCCTACAGTTCCGGCGTTGGTGGTGTACACGTCTTTCTCCGCCAGATATTGTTTAAACTTTTCAATGCGATCTTCTTTTTTTGAAGTATTCATAAAATCGTAAGGGAAGTATACACTTAAAGTTCTCAGTTTCAATGATAATATGTTTACCATACTACGTGTCGATAGTGTTCATATCAATTACTTTATATTTTGCACCCACCTCCAAGTCTTTTACGTTCGTGAAGGATTTACTGAAAGTGCTACTATTCAATGCAGATAGATCCATCTTTACTGATTCGAGAACGCTTTTGAATTTTGAGTTGATACCGGAACTGTCCTTCTATATATTACTGCATCACGATTCTTTATGGTAGAGGGGAGAGTGTGCTTTGAGAATTGCACCAGTGAGCTAATCTGCATCTGATGATCAATAACTGCTACCATCAGGAGATGCTGTCCATTCCTGTATATCGCTCCAGGAATTATATTGCTGCTTGCATTATAACAACTTCACTTGCTCGCAATTATACTAGGACAAAACACTGCTGAGGAAATGACTCATCTGTAATTTACACATGGTGGGGGTTGTAGTATGACCTTGGTCTACTTGTAGCATAGACAACAACCTTTTATTCTTTTTGTTGCTCGCAATTAAACTAGGACAAAACACTGTTGACGAAATGACTCATCTGTAATTTACACATGAAGGGGTTGTAGTATGACAGTGGTCTACTTTTAGCAAAGACAACAACCTTTCATTCTTTTTGTTTCCATAAACTGATTCTATTTTTATATTCCTAAGAAATGTAATATGATACACCTGCAGGTCATTAATTACTTTTTGACCTTGAAAACCCTATATTTAAATTTCTAAGAATTGTAGTATGATGGCCCAGCAATTTCTATTTTTAGCTTTAAATTTTGATTTAAATATGTCCTTGATATGAGTACCTCTTACATGTTTAAACTTGTTAAATACCAACCTTGTCCTACTTTTAGTTTAGAAACACTAAGAACTGTCATACGATACCCCTATAGGTAAATAACCTTTGACCTTGACCACTCTATTTTTAGACTTCTAAGAATTGTAATATGATGATTACATTGCAATTTCTATTCACACCTCGCTGTGGTTTATATCACAAAAATATGTCCTTGACTTAAGTACCTATGACAACATGTTTAAACTTGTTAAATACACACCTACTTTTAGTTTAGTAAATTATTTCACCTTGACCCAATTTAGTCAATATAAGCACCATTTGACCTTGCTCTACTTTTTAACATAGACAACGCATTCTTCTTGTTTACATGAATTGATTCTATTTTTATACTTCTAAGAAATGTCATACGATACCCCTACAGGTCAATAACCTTTGACCTTGACCACACTATTTTTAGACTTCTAAGAATTGTAATATGATGATGATGACATTACAATTTCTATTTTTAGTTTCTGCTTCGACTTCTAAGAATTGTAATATGATGATGATGATGATGACGCCATTGCAATTTCTATTTTTAGCTTTGACCTTGACCAGCTCCAAAAATTTATATTTCCCACCAAAAAATTTTACCCTGAAAATTCTATTCTTAGATTTTCTATTTTATAGCTTTTCACCTTTTATATTTCTAAGAAATATGACACCACCGTAGGCCAATAACCTTTGACCTTGACCACACTATTTTTAGACTTCTAAGAATTGTAATATGATGATGACATTGCAATTTCTATTTTAGCTTCTGACCTTGACATACAAATTTCCACCAAAACGTTTGACCGCAGAGTGATCTTGTAAAATGTTGAGGATGGTGACATTGCAATTTATATTTTTGGCTTGAAGTGGAGTATTCACCTTCAATGAACTCATGACATCGTCGTGACAACATGTTTAAACTTGTTAAATACACACCTACTTTTAGTTTAGTAAATTATTTCACCTTGACTCAATTTAATAAGCCCATTTGACTTGGTCTACTTTTTAGCATAAACAACGCATTCTTCTTGTTTCCATGAATTGATTCTATTTTTATACTTCTAAGAAATGTCATACGATAAAACCATATTACAAATACTTTACAAACATGTTAAAGTTTTTGTTATACTATTAATTTTTTAATAGTAAATATTAAAATGTACGTTTTATATCGTGATAGTAATATTTCGCAGTAAAAGAAGGTCTTAAAGTTTTTCCACATTTTTTAGTTTTCAGAAACTTTGAAACATTTATGTACTTTCACAAAACTATTTGTTTTGAAATTCGAATTTATTTAACTGCTATCCTAAGAGTATATTTACATTAAAACATTTCACACACATAAAATTATTGATTACTACAGTATTTCAATAGGTAATGTTATTCACCTTTTCTTTGTAATTGTTTTATGTGATATTTATAAAATTACATAGCATTTTTAATCCTGAAGTCAAAAATTCTGAATTTTGATATATATATATATATATATATATATATATATATATATATATATATAACTAAACAAATAACAGCGCAAAATATAGCAGTCCCAATTTTTTCTCAAAACTAAAAAATGTGAAAAAATTGTATCTTAATAGCAGAATTTTCGTTTACATGTACGCACACGTTGATAATTAGATACATAATAAATCATAACGCGGTAGTCCTTTACCCAAAAACTCCAATTTTTTGCATGTAGACTGAGCAATGAACTCATGACCTACTTTTTATGCATAGCTTACGAGAGCGACGTGACCTTGAAGTGGAGTAGCTCCGGCCTCTATATATTTACAATTTCTATTTTTACTTTGACCTTGACCTGCTCCAAAAATTTAAATTCCCCGTCAAAAGCATGCTTCAAACGTCCTTGAGACGTGGAGCGCGTTCTGGCATAATGAGAAAACTCACTTGACCTTGAAATAAATCCCATAAGATTTACATGGGTGACCTTGAAGTGGAGTAGCTCCGGCCTTATATTACTACTATCCGTGTTTGAGCCACAAGTTACTAAAACTATTCATCCACTTATATACGAAGATCGGCATCATCCGGCTATAGAAATCCACTGTAATGGTCACATAATTAAACCCAAATTTACAAGGAACCAACATCAACTAAAGTTTAATTTTCGTAAATGTGATTTACGGCTGCTGTATAATGCGATTTCAAAATGCGACTACTCCAGCATCACTAGTTATGATTCTCCTGACTTAGCCACTCGAGCCCTCAATAATATTTTAATTAATGTATTTAATACTTATGTTCCGAAATGTCATTATCTAAGAAACTCTTTTCCTTCCTGGTTTAGTAAGCATACTATAAACTTGATTAAGATAGAACAAAGCTATTATAGCAAAGCAGTTCGCAACAGAAATAACAAACTTGCTAAACTCAATTTTAACCGCGTTCGTGCCCACTCTAAGCGTAGCATAAGTACCGATTATAAAAACTATATCAGTAGAACACAAAATTGTTTGGAATCAAACCCCAAACTTTTTTGGTCTTATTTAAATGAAAAGAAATCTACGAGCAATTCTTCTGTTTTTAAGAATGGTGACTCTGTTTTTACTACACCAGAACAGGTTACGAATGCATTTGCAGGTTACTTTGCTAGTATTTACGTGGATAGTCATGATCCTTCAATCGTTAGTGAGTACTACATATGAATATAACACGTGTGATAACGACATCGTTGGTATACCACAAATAACTTCACAGGTTGTCATTAACGCATGTAAACGTCTCCCATCTACTTTTAGTTGTGGCCCAGATCTGATACCAGAAGTGGTGTTGAAGGATTGCTCACATATCTTAGCTGATTCCCTAGTTTATATATTTAATCTAATTGTAAAAACCTCGGTGTTTCCTAATTTATGGAAAATTTCTAGAGTGCAACCTATATTTAAAAACACAGATCGCTGTGAAATTAAAAATTATCGCCCAATTTCTATACTTTTTTGAATATATATTGTTTGATAGTATTTACAATCAAGTAAGTACGTCTCTGTCTGTACATCAGCACGGTTTTATAAAAGGTAGATCTACCACAACAAATTTGTGCTTTATCACACATCTTATTGCTTCCTGTTTAAATAAACGGTCACAATGTGATGTTCTCTACCTAGATCTGAGCAAAGCATTTGACACCATACAACATGACATTTTAATAAAAAAACTACAAACATTTAATTTTTCTGTAGATGCAACTACTCTTATATCATCTTATCTGACTAATCGGTTCCAATTTGTTCAACATAATGGTTATCAGTCAGAGATGTTCCCCCAGAGTAGTGGCGTGCCTCAAGGATCTGTAGTTCGGCCGCTATAATTTACGCTGTTTATTAATGATATAACGTCAGTTATCACTAATAATAAATTACTTTTTGCTGATGATATAAAAATCTTCAGCGAGATATCTAACATAAACTGCGCTAGTAGCTTACAGAGAGATCTCGATAACATCTTTGAATGGTGTGACCAAAACAACCTGACCATTAATATAAAAAATGTGAAATAGTATCATTTACTAATAAGAAAACACCACTGGAGTACAATTATAAATTAAATACCGATTTGATTAGGCGTAGCGCATCCTTTAAGGACCTCGGAGTCATCTTCGATAGTAACTTAAGTTTTAATGTTCACATACACTCTATAATTAACAAAAGTCTGAAATTTATTGGCTTCATTATTCTCAATACTAAAAATTTTACTAATATTGATTGTTTGCTTGTATTATATTATAATTTAATCAGACCTAATTTAGAATATGCTAGCCTGATCTGGTCTCCATTTTATGTGTACCTAGTCAGCAGTATCGAAAAAATACAAAGAAAATTTTTAAAATATGTGTACTTTATAAAACATAAACAATTCCCAGCTCGAAATTATCCATACTTAGAGCTGTTAAATGAATTTGGTGTACCTTCATTGAATTCACGCAGAATAAAACACATACTTCTACATCTCTTTAAACTGCTAACTAACCTAATAGATTACAATTAAATTTTTCGCAAAATTTTCTATATTACACATTGTTTGGCCTTCAACCGTTCAAAAAATATATATTCCAGTGATACGTATCAACATATAATGTTTTAAAGTAATTTAGCAATTTATTTTATACTCCTACATAAATTTATGTTTATTAGGCTAAAACATGTTTGGTAGCTAAATTACAATGCTGTACCTGGCATCTTCACACTTCATTAAATGTTGCTTTAAAAATATGTACTTCTTTAAACATCTAAACTTTCTCTTTCGTATTATTAATAACGATCTAAAACAGTATGTTAAAATATCAGTGTGTAGGATTAAAAAAAAACACTTAAAAGTACTTTCGTAAAGTGCCCTTTTACCCGACCGATACGCATACAATAGGTACACAATTGCCCCAAATAGATTACCGGAAAAACCTGATTTAAAATTATTGTTATTCAAAGTCTTTGATACCTTAATAAGCCTAGATAATTCAAAACTTTTACAACCCACACTACATTTCAATAAAGACTATTTAATAACTGTAGTTGAGCGAGTTTACTAAAAAGCAAATAAAGTGCTTAATTTACTATAGCACCACGCAGTGAAGACGTAATAAAAATTAAAACTTTATTCGCAAATGGCAAAGTTAAACTCTATAGTTGAATCTACGAGGGAAGAAACTATGTCATAATTCGCCATACTCATAAGAAGCGAAAATAAACATATCTAGTAATAGAACACTTCACTTTAATCATATGTTGAAAATCGTATAATTGCAAAGCCAGTCAGTGAACGTTAGTAATAGCAATATTCATGGCACCGGGTGAGCCAACGATAGAGTAAATTAAACATGCTTCATGGATAAGCCTTACCAATAAAATGTATTTATTATATTTTAGGGCTAGTAAGTGCACGCGTATTAAAATTATTTTTGACCATAAAGCAGGGTAAAACAAAGTTAGTATTTTAAATGGATTCTACGTGAAATTATAAAACTTTATTTATTTAGGTTTCATGCATGTACAATTTGCGGTTTTTGAAATAATTAGAACTTTACCCAAAATATAGAATTTGCCGGTAACTTTATTATTATGTACCATCTTGTGTTTTGTTATAAAAACTTTTATATTTGGACCAAGCTTAAGCCTATGTTCTGAATAAGGAATATTAGAGATGTTCAAAATTTATCTTCCAACCCTAATCAAAATAAAATTATTTGTAAGTATGTGTTTCACTGTTTTTGAGTTATTTTTTTTTCCATACTATTCAATATTTTAATGGCGCTTCTTGTGATTATTCGCAGTAGCCATGAAAACAGTCTCCCACATGACAAAAAATTGATCTGTCAAACAGTTGTATTTTAATAGCCATTCAAGATTGTGAAATTTTTGTGTGTTCAATAGTAAATAGTGGATTACTCTAAAAGTGAATTAATTGATATGGTTTATGTGTTAGTAAAGGCTCAAAAAAAATGTCTTTTTACTTAAAGAACGAAGTATCCTGCTCCCTTGACTGGTCGTATCTACCTTCAATTCCTCCAAGTACTTTTGCCTAACCTCCTTAATCTGCTTAGTAATGATGAACTACAGAATATGTGGCTGCAACCGGACACTGCCTCTACGCACTACCATCGTGAGGCACGTGTAATTTTATACGGAAATTATCGTGAAAAATTGATTGGGTGAGGAGGTTTTGTCTAGTGGCCCCGAAGTTCGTGTGATATTACCCTATTACATTTCTTATTCTGGGGATATATTACAGAACGTGTATAGTCACATCTCCAACTACAAACGAAGATATGAAAGATAGGATAAGAGACACTTGTGGATCGATACTACTGGAGATGCTGGGAAACGTGATGAAAAACATAATAGAATGTCAAAATATATGCATTCAGCAGGAGGGACACCTTTGCGAATACCCTTTAAGAAGAACTGTTGAATTATCCAATAACTTGAGAATATTCGTTTATTTTTAATTTATATCAAGTTCTTATGATAACGTAATATATTTTCTGTTAATTTATATCTACGTTAGCGTTTAGTATTTAAAGCAACTTTTTGTCTATCTTGTTTTTATACTTCATGACTGCTGCGAATAGTCACAAGAAAAACCACTGAAATATTGAATAATATACAAACAGTGAGAGTTAGGTATATGACACACTTATGAAGAATTGTGTGATTTTTGATTCTCTTTAACACAGAGTAAAAATATACAGGATGTTGAATCTGAGAAGAATAGTAATATTTTTGAGATTCAAGAAAATGCAATGAAAATAAAATAGTATTAAAATCAGGTAAAGGCAGCTGTTATATTACATATAAACGACTATAACATTGAAATAGAACAACCGTTGCGGCGAGAGACTTATCGTACACTACCAAAAGGTCGTAGAAAAAGGTTTCTCTTAAAAACTAAAGAAATTAAATTATCATCTATTCCTGAAGAAATAAAAAAGAAACTAACTAACTCTGAAGCTCTTTTACCAAAACTATATGGTTTACCAAAAATCCAAAAACCTAATATTCCTTTAACGCCTATTGTAAGCTCAATTGGTTCTCATACATATAATCTTGCAAAACATCTTACATCTATTACAATCTCATATAGGTAAAACACCTCATTATATTAAAAATTCTGCCGACTTTATTGAAAAAATACATTATTTCACAATTGAAGAGGGTGATATAATGGTCAGTTTTGATGTTTTTATAAAAGTCCCTTTAAAAGAAACTATTGAATATATTGATCATATTTTCCAAAGGATATAACCATTCTTTTTCAGCACTGTCTTAGTACGAATTATATTCAGTGGAATAGTAAATTCTATGAACACATTGATGGTGTAAGCATTGGGTAGTCCTTTTAGCTAATTTTTTCATAGAGAAATTTGAAACATTAGCATTTCAAAATACACCTAAGATACCGTCAGTTTAGTATAGATATGTAGATGACATATTTGTTATTTGATGGAGAAGAGGTACTACATGAGTTTCTGATTTTTCTAAATGGAACACATCCTAGCATCCAGTTTACCATGGAAAAGAAACTAACGAAAGTGTACAATTTCTTGACATATTAATATCTAAAAATAATAATTCACTATCTTTTAAGGTTTACAGAAAGCCGACACACACTGACAGATACCTTCATAAATTATCCATCCACCACTCACGTCAAAAAATTTGTGTAATTAAATCTTTACTGCATCGAGCAAAACGAAGTTGTGATCCTGTATTTTTAAAAGATGAATATAAACATTTAACAAAATCCTTACAAGATAATGCATATTCTCTTACTGATTTAACAAAGTTATTACACCTTCTAGACATTGCCTTAAAGAAAAACCTGTTCTTAATATTGGTACTGCTTTTCTTCCACTTATAACCAATGTTACAGACATAATTGAAATTACCACAGCACTAGATTATTTTAATTGAAATCATGCTTATATTTGTGAATGCTTTTATCAATTTCAAATTGAAGTTTTTCACAACATTACAACTAAATCATAACTTGATTAAATTTTGTTAAATACGTTTTTCTGGTTGACATTTTTCATCGTTAGCCTTCGAGTGTGTTCTGATTTGTCATCTTCAAGGCAGTTTAACAGTGTTTAATTTTTTAATGATTAGTTATTTTTTACTAAAATTGTATTCCATAGTTGGCTTTATACGTTTATCAATCTGTTATATTAATAGCACACTTTACGTTTTCAGTTTTTCAAATGTCACGCAATTATTTCAATATAATCAACAATTTTAATAAATAATATTCCTAGTCAAGAAGATAACTGTAAGTTTTATCGAAACGTTTTTAATATGTGTAATAATGGTGAAAGTTTACATTTTCATATTACATTTCATATTATAAACTTTTAAAATATGTTTCATGCATTTATAGCGTTCGGCGCACTTAACACATTCTATTCGTAGTTTTTTTATTAACGCAATTTTAACGTTATTACCCATATTGAAGTTTATTCTGAAGAGGAAACAATAAAAGTATTGAAATATTGTCACTTTGAGTGAGGAATGAAGAGTTATCTTTATCCTTGCCTAGCTTCTTTCAGTATCTCAATCACTAAATATCCTTTATCGACGTAGTTTTCTGCTGTGATGGCCTCTCTGCCTCTAACAGTAGTATCAACATTTATAGTAAGTATAACTTACGTTATAAGAAACATAATTAAGTGTAGAAAATTTGGACGTAAACTTGAAAGATACTGCAACGCTTTATGTCAAAGAGGTATTCATATTTAAGCCTTTAAAACTGGTGATGTCGTATTGTTATATAACAGAAAACTGGTAGTCAAGTGTAACAGCAAGTTTCAATTTAAATTTTTAGTGGGTTATGGTAAAACAGATTAATCTATTGGAATTTTGCTGTTAGAAATTCTCGAAACTGTATGATCTTAGCATTTACACTTCGTCTGCACACAACCATTTAATGGCACAGCAAGTGTGTGTAACAGTATATTGATTATGCACTATTCCGTATTAGCTCGTTTTTGAATTTGGATTTTTTTCGTATTCACCAAAAAGGTAACCGAAAGTAATTTAACGGAAATTTTACGCTTGAAAGAATGAATAGAATCCTTGGGGTACTAAGGTTGACATTTATGGATCTTTGTGGTCAGTACATAATTATATTTATTCTTATTGAACCTTTACTAACTACTCTTTTTACAGGTTTTAATATAAAAAAAAATCCTTAATTGTAGTAGTAAGTTTAGCAATTAAGTTATATAATTGCGTATTTTTGGTTTTTCGTATTACGGAGGATTCATTATTATGTCTATAGAGCGTTATAAAGAGATTATGTCTAAATTTATGGCCCCATTATTATGCAATCATGATTTTCTGTTACAAAACTATTATAACAGTTTTCACTCTTTCAGAAAGTAATATCGACAAAAACATTTTCACGGAAATGTGTAATTTAGAATTTATTGATCTGTAGTCGGTAAATAGTAATTCTGTCAAAAACTGACACAGCTTCAAGGTGAAATCAAATACCTTGATGTTACACCTAAAATAGCGTGCTTATGTATTTTATTGCCGTAGTCAAACCTTTTCAGAATAATGAAATAGTATCGACGAAGACATCATGCTCTTTTATTATTAAACACTTTTATTATTTCCACTGTAGTACATCTGTAGTGGAAATAATAATCCGAACTATCTATGATATGTTGTGCCAAATGATTACTACAGAAAAGATTGTTTTTTTTTATATGTCAAACAGATTATCTTAGAAAACG
>JARFJB010000408.1:3347500-3405000 GCA_036346205.1 Vesta saturnalis | reverse complement strand
ACCAGACACACACGCAGACCACGAACGCAGACGCAACGCAACACGAACACGAACGACAGACGCAGACGAACACGAACAGCAGAACACGAACAGACAGACGCAACGCAGACACAGACACGACACGCAGACACAGACACAGACGCAGACGACAGACAGACACAGACGACAGACACAGACACAGAACAGACACAGACACAGACACAGACACAGACACAGACACAGACACAACACAGACAACAACACGACACAGAACAGACACAGCACAGCACAACACAGAACAGACACAGCACAGCACAGACACAGACACAGACACAGACACAGACACACGACACAGACACAGACACAGACACAGACACAGACACAGACACAGACACAGACACAGACACAGACACAGACACAGACACAGACACAGACACAGACACAGAACACAGAACAGACAGACACAGACACAGATACAGACACAGAACAGACACAGACACAGACACAGACACAGACACAGACACGCACACACACACACACAGACACAGACACAGACACTGTAACAGACGCAGACACAGACACAGACACAGACACAGACACACAAGACACAGACACAGACACAGACACAGACACAGACACAGACACACAGAACAGGCACAGACACAGACAGACACAGACACAGACACAGACACAGAACAAGACACAGACACAGACACAGACACAGACACAGACACAGACACAGACACAGACACAGACACAGACACAGACACAGACACAGACACAGACACAGACACAGACACAGACACAAACACAGGCTCAGACACAGACACAGACACCGATAAAGACAGAAACACAGACACAGACACAGACACAGACACAGACGCAGACGCAGACGCAGACGCAGACGCAGACGCAGACGCAGACGCAGACGCAGACGCAGACGCAGACGCAGACGCAGACGCAGACGCAGACGCAGACGCAGACGCAGACGCAGACGCAGACGCAGACGCAGACGCAGACGCAGACGCAGACGCAGACGCAGACGCAGACGCAGACGCAGACGCAGACGCAGACGCAGACGCAGACGCAGACGCAGAAGCAGACGCAGACGCAGACACAGACACAGACACAGACACAGACAGAAACAGACAGACACAGACACAGATACAGACACAGACACACACAAACACAGATACAGACACAGACACAGACAGACACAGACACACACACAGACACAGACACAGACACAGACACAGACACAGACACAGACACAGCACAGCACAGCCAGACGCAGACAGCAGCACAGACACAGACACAGACACAGACACAGACACAGACACAGACGCAGACACAGACACAGACACAGACACAGACACAGACACAGACACAGACACAGACACAGACACAGACACAGACAGACACAGACACAGACACAGGCACAGGCACAGGAACAGGCACAGGCACAGGCACAGACACAGACACAGACACAGACACAGACACAGACACAGACACAGACACAGACACAGACACAGACACAGACACAGACACAGACACAGACACAGACACAGACACAGACACAGACACAGACACAGACACAGACACAGACACAGACACAGACACAGACAACTGTACAGACACAGACACAGACACAGACACAGACACAGACACAGACACCGACACAGACACAGACACAGACACAGACACAGACACAGAAACAGACAGACACAGACACTGTAACAGACGCAGACACAGACACAGACACAGACACAGACACAGACACAGACACAGACACAGACACAGACACAGACACAGACACAGACACAGAACAGGCACAGGCACAGACACAGACACAGACACAGCCACAGACACAGACACAGACACAGACACAGACACAGACACAGACACAGACACAGACACAGACACAGACACAGACACAGACACAGACACAGACACAGACACAGACACAGACACAGACACAGACACAGACACAGACACAGACACAAACACAGACTCAGACACAGACACAGACACCGATAAAGACAGAAACACAGACACAGACACAGACACAGACGCAGACGCAGACGCAGACGCAGACGCAGACGCAGACGCAGACGCAGACGCAGACGCAGACGCAGACGCTGACGCAGGCGCAGACGCAGACGCAGACGCAGAAACAGACGCAGACGCAGACACAGACACAGACACAGACAGACACAGACACAGATACAGACACAGACACACAAACACAGATACAGACACAGACAGACACAGACACACACACACACACACACCACACACACAGACACAGACACAGACACAGACACAGACACAGACACAGACACAGACGCAGACGCAGACGCAGGCACAGACACAGACACAGACACAGACACAGACACAGACACAGACACAGACACAGACACAGACACAGACACAGACACAGACGACAGACACAGACACAGACACAGACACAGACACAGACACAGACACAGACACAGACACAGACACAGACACAG
Source organism: Vesta saturnalis (assembly GCA_036346205.1). Lineage (NCBI taxonomy): Eukaryota > Metazoa > Arthropoda > Insecta > Coleoptera > Lampyridae > Vesta > Vesta saturnalis. The sequence continues at coordinate 3,402,508 of JARFJB010000408.1, read as the reverse complement.
ACACAGACACAGACACAGACACAGACACAGACACAGACACAGACACAGACACAGACACAGCACATACAGACACGGACACGGAACACACACAGACACGACACAGACGCAGACGCAGACGCAGACGCAGACGCAGACCAGACGCAGACGCAGACGCAGACGCAGACGACGAGACGCAGACGCAGACGCAGACGCAGACGCAGACTCAGACGCAGACGCTGACGCAGACGCAGACGCAGACGCAGACGCAGACGCAGACGCAGACGCAGACGCAGACGCAGACGCAGACGCAGACGCAGACGCAGACGCAGACGCAGACGCAGACGCAGACGCAGACGCAGACGCAGACGCAGACGCAGACGCAGACGCAGACGCAGACGCAGACGCAGACGCAGACGCAGACGCAGACGCAGACACAAACACACACAAACGCAAACGCAAACGCAATCGCAAACGCAAACGCAAACGCAAACGCAAACGCAAACGCAAACAAACACAAACACAAACACAAACACAAACACAAACAAACACAAACAAACACAAACACAAACACAAACACAAACACAAACACAAACACAAACACAAACACAAACACAAACACAAACACAAACACAAACACAAACACAAACACAAACAACACAAACACAAACACAAACACAAACACAAACACAAACACAAACACAAACACAAACACAAACACAAACACAAACACAAACACAAACACAAACACAAATACAAACAAACTCAAACAAAGAAAACGCCAACGCAAACACGAACACAAACATAAACACAAATACACATGATTTATTTAGGTGGTAACTGTTTTTAAGAGCACTAACTGTATTGCAAATGGTTTTTACATCTGGGACCTATAAGTCTGAGGTTCCTCGTTTATATCGACCTGGTAGCGTAGTGGTGACACGGCTTTCTTAGTATTCGTGAATTAATGTGTTCGGTTCCCGTTACTGTCTACTTTGTGTGAGGTTTCTTCAGGGTATTTACCTCATACACATGTACCGGCATGGCCACTGCGTAGCTGAGCACCTTGTGCGGCTACTTAGGCGAATTCTAGGGTAGTATTTGCTTCCTAAAAACCCTAACTCCGGTCCCTACGATCCTGTCCTGACCACACCCATCCTTAATCCCACCATGCATATATACGTGATGTGTGCATGTATGCTGGGAATCCATGATTGTAGCTGAAGGAACTCAGGAAGCTGCAGCAGCCCGTCGTCCCTCTTGTGGGGGAATGAAATATGTGGCTTTTTCATTTTCCTTTTTCTCGTTTATTTGTCTTTGAATTTTGCTTCTGCAGATTTAATTCTTTCTACAGGGTGATCGATGTGTTTTGGTTATGTGCGTTGTGATTCATGCTTTATACGTATAAACGTATGCTTCAATGCGCTTTCTAGCAAACATCATGCTAACAAGAAAGCTATTAGGTGGTAATGGATTTGTAAGTAATGCAGCCTTCGACCACAACATTTAAGTGTTGTTTAGTGACTTATTTGTCACATTTGGGGGATTATAGTGCTTATTATTCAATTCTAGGGGTTCTATCTCATGCCTTTAATCATTATTAGTGGCAGTAGTATTGAGTTACCTACCTTTTTTTTGTTTGAAAAATTATGCAATTACTGCTTATTTCATATTATTAAATTATTTAACCTCAGCGGTATACATCTGGCTGGTATACGATTTGGTTAATTATGTTTGATTATTTTATTTTCGTTTGTGTTAAAAGAAACGTGCTCAAGTTTTAAGAGAAGTTTTTCCTAGAACCACGGTTCAATAATTTATTTGCATTTGATGTAAGTTTTTTTTCTAGCTACCGGGTCAACGTTGGATGTCTTACGGTGCTGGTATGCTTTGTTCTGTTTCATTTTCTTTTTGTAGTTTTATAGTGATCTTTGGTTTAGCACTGGAAAGGGTAAGTGGTTTACTGTTTGTTTTTTTTTATTAGCTTCTTGCTATAAGTGTTTTTTTTTGTATTACCTTATGTGGGGTTAATTAGTTATCCTTTTGAACGGTGTGTTTTGTTTTACAATTACCATTAAAAGTGAAATTTACACGTAGATTTACAAGTTTTTGTTTAGGGGCATTAAACAGTGTTGTGTTTATTTCAGGGATGAATTCCCATTGGCAATAGAAACTTGTGTTAGACCACCAGTATTTCTTTCTTCTCTTCAACGTATTAGGATCCGAATCCTAAACTAACCTCCCCTCTTCCTGGTCGGTCAACGTTTGCTTTTATTTTAATTGCACCGTAGTCCTTAGTGTATCTTAGTCCTTTTTTTGGTTTGAGGGCGATACAAGTATAAAGCAAGTGGTGCCCTTTTAAAAAAAATTGTGTATTTCAACTCCAACCGCACACCCACGCATCCAAATGTTTTCTTAAAACGACTGAGCTTCCGGTTATCTTATAAGGGATTACGGCACACCACCTCGTATGGGCATCTGTACCTGTGTGCAGGTAACAGATACTATATCAGATTATATCTCTATGATTAACAGAAATACAACAGTTATGCCTCATTATTTGGGAGCTCATATTCAAAATGAACTTATTTCTTTATTGGGACAGAAGACAAGACACGAAATAATAAATCTACAAAAAGATAGTAAATATTATTCCATAGGTTTAGACTTCACGCCTGATATGTCACCAGGACCAACTTACCGTTGCGGTAAGGTTTGTTCTGTTAAGTAATGAATCAAAGAAAATTGAAATTAGGGAACACTTTTTAGGATTCATTTCAAGACTTACATTTGTTTAGATGATCTGAGGGCACAGTGTTACGATAATTATGCAAACCTGAAGGGTCGCAATAATGGAGTGCAAAAAAAATCTTGACCGTAGAGGTTTCTATGTGCATTGTGTAGCCCACAGTTTATATTTAATCGTTAATGATGCTGCTAAAGCGTCTTTAGAAATAAGTTTTTTCGCAATTGTACAAGAGCAGTACGTTTTCTTCTCTGCATCGGTTAAATATTGGCAGGTAGTAAAAGATAATAAGCAGAATCCATCCACTAACAGTTCTTAGACACAATTTAGATAAAATACAAGATGCTTAATATACGCTATATTCCTATAATACACGAGATTCTGATGCAAGAAATGTGGCAAACTGTTAAAAATTAAAATCTTTTAAGTTCATATCTTCCATAATAATATGATATGTTTTAGTCAAAATCATCGTTGTAAGTAAAACAATGCAGAAAACAACTATTTCTTTATCCAATATTGTGTTATTACTGCAACAAACTAAGGCATATTTACATGGTATTAAATTAGATAAAGGATTTAATAACATTTTAAGAGGCAAGAATATTGCCGATAATATCAATTGCCACCCTTCATTTCCACCACTTAATACTATTTAACCTCGAACGTAAAAACGATCATTTGATTATGAGAGCAAGGACGATACTCCAAGAAATCCACAGGACTTATTTAAAAATTAATTTTTATTTTGTGATGTTGGACACTGCATTAACAAAAATCGAAGAAAGATACGATCAAATAAAAATCATCACACAATTTTTGATTTTCTGAACGACTTAAATAATTTCCTCAAAATAGGTAAAGTAAATAGGTAAATGTAAATTTCTAAAGAACATATTATTTGATCCTTCTAAAAATGAAAAAGGTATTGTTGCCCAAAATTTATGTGATGAAATCGATAACATTGCATCCCATATTTCCCCTGAAATGAGTGCATTAAACGTTATTCTATTTACTGATAATCTTATCTACCTGTTTTTTTCCAAATTTAGTAATTGCCATAACAATCTTTTTAACATTACCGGTGACAGTTGCTAACGACTTCTTTAAATTGTTTGCGACCAACAATAGATCAAGAAAGGTTATCCGACTTATCTATTATTAGTAGGGAAAAGACAATTTCTGAAGTAAGTCCGATGTTATTTCAGAATTTGATTTAAAAAAAGGAAGGAAAGCAAAATTTATTTAAATTTTTCATAATAAGAATATATTAATAAATATAAATATTAGTATAAATGTTTATTCATATATAAAACCACTAGTGCGTCCAAAATTCTCGATAATCCGGGAAAAAGCGGTATTGCCTGAAAACTGCATGAGTTGGTTTTCTCTGTTGGTTAAAATTTAAAAGATTCCGACTCCGAAGGATGAGGGCCCTTCCCTTAACCAACAGAGAAATTCGACGAATGTGGTTTCCTTAAGGAAACAACGCTTTTTCCAGGATTATCTGATTAATTTTGATGCACACGTGGTATGCGCTGAAAGATTTCCAGAATAGAAAAAAAAATAGTTTTGTTCATTATATATATACATATATACATATATATATATATATATATATATATATAATGAACAAAACTAGTTGATTTTCGTATACGGGCGGCGGATACCTTAGAAACGGCCCTGGTACAGAATTTGAATAACAATAAAGAAATGTTATCAATCCTTTCATATTCTTCAATGGTTACTTCCTGTAACAATATCTATTTAATTTTTCATACCTTCAGGCTACGGCCAAGCTTGCGACCTGTTCGAGGTAACATAGACGTTGCGATTCGGACGCCGTATTGTACATTCTTTGCGCATGGCCACGCTTTTAAACCCAAGACAGCGTTTTTATACTCCAGTTCAGATGAAACGATGGAACATGATATACTCTTAGCAATTATTGTGTCGAGGTATTTAAAGCAAAAGCGGAGGAAAAGAAAATACAGTATTCATCCAGTTAACGCACAGAGGCTTACATGTGGAGAGTTTCACACATTTCTTAGTATTCTAACCATGAAGAACGGTTTTTTATAGAACGAGTATATCTTCATTTGAGGAACTTTGTTCTTATGTTAAAGAAGGTTTACAGAGGCAAACAACAAGATATAATAACGCCATTTCAGTTGAAGTGAGGTTTGCAGTAACTTTCAGGTAAGTCAGTTTATTTATTGTACATCTTTATTATTAAGTTTACACATTATTAAACAAGTATATAACAAAAAATTACTCATAATAGATAATATCGAAAATGGAAGAATCTTGCGAATGCGACAATGACAAATCTGTGTATCTGGGAGATCCTACTGATGGTTACGCTGCCGAGGATGGTCGGCTCGGGCAAGTGGATTAGTTTAATATTATTTTGGTGGTGATATGATGCAGACATATTGTAAGGTCCTTTCTCACAATTCTGATATTTGCCGCGGCTAAACTGCAATCGGTCTTTAGATTATAAACTAAAGAGGGGGGTGGGTTCGTCGGAATATTTAATCTTTAGCTCTACACTGTCCACATAAAATAATTATAGTAAAACGGTTCAAAAAAAATATATATTATCCTATTCCATACAGTCCTAATATATTCACACTTAAGCTAAATAGCTACCTGGTTAAAAACTAACATAAACGAAAAAAATGAGGAAACAATTTGACTTTAAGATCTAGACGGCGACGTCGGGGGCGTCCACTCGGTTTGGACGGCGAATTTGGATGTCCTCCTTCCTTCCACTCGCTCGATACGACGGCTTATTGTTGTCGAAGTCGTTTCTATAAATAGATATTAATACTCCCTAGTTACACTCAATGAAGAACGTAATATTTAAATGATTAATAACGTTGCGTTTAATTAATTATTTATGCTGGATACGGCCCTGTCTACAAAAGAAAAGAATGTATAAACAAACTACTGGTTATTAAAACGGGGGTTGCGCAGATCTAGGTCACTAGTGAAAATCGATATCCCGAGTTCACGGTTGTACGCAGGACGAGCGTTCACCGGTCTAATGCTTGCTTACCTTTACCTTCAGTACTTTCTGGAAGACGGACAGGCGTATACTTCGTGAGGCAATTCCCCTTCACGATCTATTACGTTTGAGAATATGAATTATCTTCAGAGGTTTACTCTCGCATTAAATTTAGACTGGGCGGATTATACAAGTTTGGTTGTATAATTAATATATTTGCACGTTATCTACTGGGATGCAATTTTATGGCGATGATTTCTTTTTATGCAAATGAACGAAATCTCACGTAGATACAAATGAACGTTACTTAATGGTATACGCACCAAAACGCGTATTAGTAAAGGCGGTTTATACTTGCGGAATAAGCTGGTGGAAAACAATTAATTGATTGTTTTCTTGAAATTCGTTTACTACGCGCGTAATTATCGGTGTACGGTTTTCTCCTACGACAGGTCTTTGACGGATACTCTACGTTTAATTCATTTGTGATTACAGGCACTTCGGTCTTCGCCAGCGAGCTGGTGAATTCAGGTGTTTAGAATGTAAGTGATAGTACATGATAAAAGCTGCAGGTCTATACAGTCCTACTTAGCTCTCGTCGTCAGGTATATGGTAGCGTGGTGTTTGTGTCTGTACTCCCAACTGCTTCGTGGCTTTGCCCGTAGCGGTCTGGGGGTTTGCGTGTGTATGTGTTTGGTACTCCGGACTGCTTCGTGGCTTTGCCCGTAGCGGTCTGGGGGTCTGTGTGTGTTTGTGTTTGGTCTCCCGACTACTTCGTGGCTTTGCCCGTGGTGGTCTGGGGGTTGGTGTGTGTTTGCGTTTGTGATCTCCCGACTACTTCGTGGCTTTGCCCGTAGCGGTCTGGGGGTCTGTGTGTTTGTGTTTGGTACTCCCAACTGCTTCGTGGCTTTGCCCGTAGCGGTCTGGGGGTTTTAGTGTGTGCTGGTGTTTGAGTACTGAATTATTCTACAGACTTACGTGTCGTTAATCACAAAGATCGAGGATAGTTATTTACAAAAGATTCGCGGTGCGCGTTTGCAAATACAGGGAGCTAAACTCGCAGTGGCTATCACTAGGTCTGCGGCGATTTCCTTTAACGCAACCGTCACGTGCAGGTTTTCTGGAATCGGAGTTAGTCAAACGGACTAACTACTACAGGAGCTGGTGAAACCAACTAAATAATTCTCGGCGGCGGGATGCGTTCACGTGGCGCGACGGAACTCTTCTACGGCTGCTACTGGTCTGGTCGGCTACGTCTACTCGTACTAATAACAATATTAATATTAATAATAATAATAATAAACTAACTACTAAAAGGTGCGCGGCGCAGTTTTTATATGGGACTCTCGGTAGGCGGTGGTGGCTTCTGTTTGGGGGAATCCTATTTGTAATTGGCGGAGATTACTCTGACGTATACAACATTCGATGTTTTATGAAATCTACGTTGGAGGGGAAACAAATTAATTTTTGTTGTGCAATCAAACGAAATAATAAGAAATATTAAGTTAGGTACTGAGTAATACGGAATACTAAGAAATATTAGATCAAGTCTTGTAGGTGTTTGAATACTAAGAAATCTTACATCATTTCTTTTACGAGGGCTGATTGTTAAATAATAATTAATTAAAAAAATTTTGTAGTAATGACTTGGGGTTCGTTACAATATTGTTACACATTGGGGGATGTACCAGGATTTAATAGTCAATGGGTTATAGGTAGGAATAGTATTGAAGAATGGCGTAGATGCAGGAATATTATTAGGTCATTTATGTATAAGTTGGAATAGTATTACCTAATTGGAGGTGTGCAGGATTTTTTGCTTGATGGTTGGTGTGCAGGTGTATTATTACTAAATAAGGGATGTGCAGTTGTGCTATTACTGAATGGGGAATGTGTAGGTATATTACTCGTATTAGATATTGAGGGCGATGGTATGGGCATTCGAAAGGTGATCGCTTGCTGCACCGTACCGTGTCCACGAATTTCATGCGGGCCCATATTTTTGTAGGGTCATAGCTTTGTGAATATGGGCAAAAGGGATAACAGAAATAACTTGTCAGCATTTTCCCCATTAATTTTTGCGACTTAATGTGCTCAAGGACTTCTTGTTCAAAATTTTGTGCCTTTCTTTTAACAATTCGTCGAATTGGAGGTAGATTCTGACTAGCTACATGACCTGTCACAGACACGTTGTATGCAGATTCATGCTCTTCATTATTAATTTCATCACCACTCGCTGCTTGCCCAGTATTGAAGTTTGTAAGGGTCCTCAAAATAACGTTAAACAGGGATGCCCTGGATTACCATTAAACGCTTCTACTAAGGTATGCAGCAGAAACGGCAACTGATCGAAATATATGTAACGTTTCCTCATTTGTTTACGACTTCGACTGGGCTCTATTTGTAGATGTACTTCTCTGGTAAAGGCATCTCGTATGGACTTCCATTTTCTAGAAATTTTGGTTTTCTAGATATTTTGAAAATACTGAGAAACTGCATTTTCGAAAACGTCATGTAATTATTTCTTTATTTAACGAAACATCTCTGAAAACAATTTTAGAGCAACTTTGTATGCAATAATCAATTGTATAGAGTGTAATGTGGATTTCGTTAGATTTACGATAACTATTATAATCTCAACAGGAAATGGTTTGAAAATAAAATGTATACAATGCATGCTATGTATGCTTACCTTCTTTGTTTTTACCAGCATTATTGAGTTCATCATAGTTTTGCACTACAGTACTGCTTGCTTCGATTCATATGTTCCTATTAGAAAAATACTTCAACTTTGTTTTCTAAAGCGGCAGCCGTGTTTGACTTTTATTTATAAATACTTCAGTGTCTTAATATTTTTTAATTATTACTTCACTTTTCATGTATTCTCGCAAGCTGGTCTGTCAACAGACTGAAGACGTGTTTGTTCCAATATTGGAGCGCTAATATAACCATCTACACTAGAAACTGTGGAGAGCGCTTTTGTAGCGACGTCTCAAAAACGCTTATAAAAGCGTTTTCAAAATCAGTCGCTGTCGCTAGTCGCAAGCCTAGGTTAAAATCTTCATTTAGTCTGTATTTTATTTTTTTAACCTTAAAATTTTTATGGTGACCCAATAATCTAACCAAGATAAAGCGTGTTTCTCTCGTAAATTAGCTATTTTCTGAACCTTGTAATTGTACAAACCAATAAAAATGCAATAGGCATTAATCAGTCTTGTAAACACGACTTTGACATAAAAAATCCTTTTGTAAATGCCATTTTAATAAGTTCTAACGTAATAAGTATCACTTAATCTGATTGTGCATTGAAAATGTATATGATGATGAAATGACATATATTTGAATATTTTTCATAAAGCTGGATTTCACCTTACATTTTATTTTAGGCAAGGTTTACCTAGAAATACAAGTATAATGAGGCCAGCTGAGGGAAAACGACGCCCGTCATCACGATGCCCGAGATTCGTGTAATCACCGAGGAGCGTTGGCATTCACACGAGGCCCTGCCCATTTCCCATCCCCATGGATTCTTTTCGGGGGCGTTTTTCAACCCCTAGGCTGAATTTTTAACCACTTGATGATATTTTCACCACCCTTAAAGACATTTACCCCTAATTAGATCCCTTTTGGCTGGGGTTTGGCTTCTTTCGGGCGCGATTATCAACCTCTTAATTGAATTTTCAGCCCTTGACGGTATTTTAACCCCAATTATGGCCTCAGCCCTTGGAGGGTAGACGCGATGGATGCGGGTGGGAATTGTCGCTAAGACTAGATAAGGCCCTTATGGCTTCATTAAGGCGGGGGTAAGACTAGACCACACCCATTCCCTTTACCTGGTTGGCTGTACGAGTATTAAGGCGGGACTAAGACTAGGCCACACCCATCCTTTTACCTGATCGCAAGTACGTGTGGTCCACACTCTGACTTCTGATTAAGTCTCTGCATTGTTTATGGCGGGAAATTTGAATCAGTGTTCTAATAAAAGGCTCTAGAGCTAGCTTATAAGATAGGTTTTAGGGACTTTTTTGAGGACTGCGACCCCTGGCTCTTGGCTGGAAATATGTTCGAGGCCTTCGTACATTGTCGTAAACCCTTGGTGGGAAATTTGAAGTTGTATTCTAATAAGAGTGCTTAATGCTAACCTATAAGACAGATATAAGGATTCGAAACTTGCTTTCAGGTCTAAGCTCACTATTCCCTTGCCGGGAAATTTGAATTTAAGTGTTTATATTCTGATTGCTTATTGCGAGTAATTTGACCCCGTATTCTAATAAAGGGGACTGATGCTAACTTATAAGACAGACATAGGGCTTCGCAACTTACTTTCGGGATTTAGCTGATCACTTGGGGGAAAATTGAATTTGTATTTAAGTCTTTACATTCTGATTGCTTATTGCGAGAAATTTAAATTCGTATTCTAACAAGGGGGCCTAATGCTAACTTATAAGATAGACATAGGGCTTTGCAACTTGCTTTCGGGGCTGAGCCCCTGGTCCCTTGACGGGAAATTTGAATTTGTACCTAAGTCTATATTCTGATTGTTTACTGGGGGAAGCTTGAAATTGTATTCTAATAAAGGGACCTAATTCTAACTTGTAAGAGAGGTACAAGGCTTTGCAACTTACTCTCGGGCATTCGCCCCTTGTGCCCGACGAGCTAAAACTCTGAATATGTTAATTGCGCCATCTACTTGGGTATAGACCAATTAATGTTTTCTGTAATATAGTTGGCGCCACCTAGCGGTATATTTCGAAAGTACAGCACAGTTTCTATGTTTAGTTCAATACTCGCGAGAGAGGGGGGGAGGGAGAGAAAATGAGAGGAGGAGGAAGAGAGAGGGAGAGGGAAGATAGGGAGAGGGGGAGATAGGAGAGGGGCAGAGGGAGAGAGGGAGAGAGGGAGAGGGAGAGAGGAGAGAGGGAGAGAGGGAGAGGGAGAGGTAGATAGGGAGAGAGGAGAGAGGGAAAGAGGAGAGAGGGAGAGAGGGAGAGAGGCGGAGAGGGACAGAGGATGAGAGGGAGAGGGAGAGAGGGAGAGAGGGAGAGGAAGTGAGGGAGAGAGGGAGAGGGAGAGAGGGAGAGAGGGAGAGAGGGAGAGAGGAGAGAGGGTGAGAGGGAGAGAGGGTGAGACGGAGAGAGAGAGAAGGGAGAGAGGAGAGAGGGAGAGAGGAGAAAGGGAAAGAGGAGAGAGGAAGAGAGGGAGTGAGGGAGAGGGAGAGGGAGAGATGGAGAGAGGAGAGAGGAAAGAGGGAGAGAGGAGAGAGGGAGAGAGGAGGAGAGTGTGAGAGGGAGAGAGGGGGAGAGGGAGAGGGAGAGAGAGGAGAGGGAGAGAGGAGAGAGTGAGAGAGGGAGAGGGAGAGAGGGAGAGAGGAGAGAGGAGAGAGGGAGAGAGGTAGAGAGGGAGATAGGGAGAGAGGGAGAGAGGGAGAGAGGGAGAGAGGGCTGGAGGGAGTGGGGAAGTGAGGGAGAGGGGAAGTGTGGAAGTGAGGGAGAGGGGGAGAGCAGGCGAGAGGGAAAGAGTTGAGAAAGCGAGAGAGGGAGAAAGCTTGAGAGGGAAGGAGGGGTGAGGGAGAGAGATACAGAGAGAGACATAGAGGGGTGAAGGATGGAGAGATAGTCATGTTGCGCGAAAGGGAGAGAGCTATGAGAAACGAAAGAGGCGGGAGAGACGTGATAAACGAGGGTGACGAGGGGATGAGATAGATGAGATAGATGTTGGATAGACGAGAGGGACGTGAGAAACGAGAGAGAAACGTAAGAACCGAGAGATGCAGGGGAGATGAGTGACGATGAAGAGACGAGAACGATCAGCTACTATTACAGAAAACATGCGTTGGGTTAAAAATTCACCACTAGATGACGTCACAAACAAGTCTGCTTTTAAAAATAAGTGTAATCACACGCACCGTGAACATCTTATTTCCATGTTTCAAGGGCAGTCCAACTTTCGCATAATTAGTGAATTAGGGTTTTTAGATGTATTTGAATAGTGAAAGGATGTTATTGTGGTTACATAACTGGCGAATTCAGAAAATAATTACATTATATTAATGATTACCTGAAGGATCTAGTTACTTTATGTTATTCAGCTATAAACAAGTGAATGTGTTGTGTGTAGGTGTCAATCCTAGTAAATACTGGTTATTCATTTTAATCTTACCCTTATTTTATTTATTTAATTGCTAGGGATCTGGTTTCAAGTTTGGTTGTATTTGATACTGTATAGGCATTTAACTGTAACGCGTATTTTTATCACCGTATGCGAAACTCCACAATACTGTACACGTTAATTTGCGGGCTATTATTGTTATTATGGTTGTGTAATGATAATGATGAACGTTGTTAGAGTAAAACAGCGCCCTATAGCTGCTTTACGAGAAAACGGTGATCGTTTAAAAAACTTGTGAATTATCCAAATTGTAAATTTTGTTACTAAATGAATTCGATTCTAGTTTAATAACATTTGTGTATTATCAAAATTGTAAATGAAAGTCAGCTTGTTTAATTGATCCCCATTGGGTATTTGCCCCGTTTTCAAAAACGAAATAATACGTTCAAGTTTGTTTATAAATCTAGGCCCCTTTTTGTCAGAGGTATTTCCGAGATTAAGTGATATTATTATCATGGCTATCTAATGATAATTATAACCGTTGTATAAATAAAACACAGACTCGTATAACTGCCTTACGAAACGAAATCGGTGTATTATCAGAATTGAAAAAGAAAGTCAGCTTGTTTATGTAAAACGTTGTAAAGGGACGCCGTCAGATATCCCAAATTTTTATTATTTTTAATTAGTTCCTAAAGTTTATTAGCAAGACGCCGTCCTTTATTCAAAATTTTCCTGTCATGATTAATTATTTGATAAGTAAAATACCAGTACTGTTAATATTCACGGAATTTATTAAGATAAGGTGACTCGCTAAATGCACAGGTGCAAGCAATTATAAAAATTCGTAGAACTTCTAGTAAAAGTTAAACATATTTCATAACGTTGCATAAAATTGCACAATAATTAATCATGCATCCTCCCTCCAGACGTAAATCCCAGAAAACGTTTAAAAGTTTGTATGCGTCAGAGCATCTTCCACCAATACGGGTTTACGGAATCTCACCACCATAGTTTCGTAACCACCCTCGCGAATTCTTTATAAAAACGCGGCACGCGCTGCTGAAGAATTAATTAATTAAGATTGTTTTAATATCGTTGAATATAGTTTAATATCAATTAAGACCAGTTCCGTACATTTACATGTATCTATATCTTAGATAAATAATTTAAATAACCATATTTTAGACGTGTAATATAAATAGGAAATAAAGATATATATATATATATATATATATATATATATATATATATATATATATATATATATATATATATATATATATATATATATATATATATGAACCTTTGTAATCTATTTGTTCAACGTGTTGAGAGCCTGAATAACGAACCCCGATCCTTATTTTGCAAGTACAAAATTCCGACTGAGCTAAAAGGGCAAAGTGAGAATTATTCATTAATAGTAAACACCACGCAGTTCCGTACATTTAGTAAACGAGGGACACGCAGGTCCGTACATTTGGCGCCCAACGTGGGGCTCCGAAAAAACACATTGAACAATAGATAAATTCTGTTACAAAAACAACCGAGGAACACTAGAAGCCGGGCAACACTAAATTAATTTTATATATTTTTTTTAGGAATACTAACCAATAATTTCAGAATGAGTATACCGAAGAATACAGAAGAAACGGACACGAAGGTAGGATGGATCTATCACCTGAAGAAGGAAGAGTTAACAAAAGAAGCCGGTAAATATAAACTAGAAACTGGTGGAAACGTCGAGGCACTAAGAGCTCGTTTAGTGAAATACATACGCACCGGAGAAGGTCAAGTCACCGCACACACACCCACAATTGTTACACCCACCGTTCAAATACCGTCACCACCGACAGATAATATTATCGGCCACCCAGAAACTAGACGCGCAGACGTTTGCGACCGTATACGCAAATGGGGTGTAAAATATGATGGGATAGTGACCCGATTTCGATCCTTGAAAGAATCGAAGAATTACAAGCATGTTACAACATCACAGACAACGAACTTTTACTCGCACTCCCGGAGCTACTAAAAGAACCAACCTTATTGTGGTACCGAAATAATCAAAGATCCTGGACGACCTGGCAAGACTTTCTTAAAAGTTTTAGATTAAAATTTTTACCGCCGCGTCATCAATTCAAATTGGAAGAGGAAATAAGGAACAGATTGCAAAGACCACGAGAGAAAGCTTCTAAATATGTTACAGCCATCCTGACACTAACGCTACGTCACGGAAACATGTCCCCGGAAGCTCAACTACTGCGAATCTACGATAATCTGAAGGTAGATTACAAATATTACATAAGACAGCACGATTTTACTGACCTGACCGGACTCCTGGAACTAGCTACGAAATTTGAAATGCTACCACCACAAACGCATTCTCCGTCTCCCAGCTATCACCGACCGAAAGTACATTTCAGCGGCGTAACTCCTGCAACCGGTAAACCACCAGCCCGGTCCCCTGAAACTACCGTTGTCACCGTAAGAAGACCAGCACCAGAGACGACCCCGTACAATAGACAAGACTTCTGTTGGCGATGTGGAAAACCAGGACACCTGAAGGTTCACTGTAGAGGTCCCTTCAAGGCATTTTGCTCTAGATGCGGAAAGACAGATGTGTTATCCCGTGATTGCCCCTGTCCGAAGTCGGTAAACTTTGCACGCCGGTAAAGACCAACCGGGAAACTTTAATCACCCCGGCCTCCAGACCTGGAAAGAGAGTGTCCTCGACCGAATGGCACGCTTGGCTACAAACCGTGGCGCAATTTAACCAGAGAAAACCAGTTGAATGGTCACACCGTCCCTCTGACGACAGACTATTTCTCAAGATTGTAATATTTGATACACCCGCTAATGCATTAATCGACACCGGAGCATCGAGAACGTATATAGGAGAGAAAGTAAAGAATTTGTTGATCACTAACCAAGTATATCCGAGCACGCTAAATACCGCAACTGTACGCCTAGCTGACAGTTCACTGGCAGAAACCTGCGGCTTGTACATTTTCCCCGCTGACATAGAGAAACAAACGCTCCAGCTACCAGGTTATTACATACCGCATCTGTCCACCGACATCGTGATCGGATTAGACGTACTTGAACATCTCCAGGCGCTATCCATGTACACCAGAAGCAATTAGAAATTTCAGGAATACGTATCCCATTACAAAGCTCCGTCCAAGGAGGCTTGAGCGGAATCCAAGGACTAGAAAAAGACCAGCTGCCCGTGCTCAATGAATTTATAGAAGAAGAATTAGGAAAATTTCGAAACGTGAAGGGAAAATCCAAGGACGTTATACACCGGGTCACACTATTACCTACTGCACTCCCGATAAAACAACGATATTATCCCCGCAATCCAGTCATGCAGGAGATAATTAACCAAGAAGTCGACCGGATGTTAGAAGAAGATGTAATTGAACCGTCTCACAGCCCTTGGAGTTCCCCAGTCGTACTAGTCAAGAAACCCGCAGGTTTGTACCGATTATGTGTGGACTATCGTAAAGTAAACCAAGTCACCGTAAAAGACGCATACCCGCTGCCCTATACTCAAGGAATTTTGGATCAACTACGAGGAGCAGGCTATGTGCGTACATTAGATCTAAAGCAAGGATACTGGCAAGTCCCCTTAGAGGACGAGAGTAGACCAATTACCGCCTTTACAGTACCTGGACGAGGATTGTTCCAATTTAAAGTTCTCCCGTTTGGACTTCATTCCGCCCCCGCTACCTTCCAGCGATTCCTAAATACATTAATCGGTCCTGAACTAGTTGGACGCGCGTTTGTCTACCTTGATGACATTATAGTCCTGGGAAAGACCTTCCAAGAACACTTACAGAATCTACGCGAAGTATTTCAACGACTCCGGGATAACGGACTTCAACTACAGCCAGACAAGTGTTGTTTTTGTCGAACAGAACTGAAATATCTAGGACACATAGTTACGTCCCGAGGAATCCTACCAGACCCAGAGAAAATCGACGCCATAATCCAGATACCCGCCCCCTGCACCGTTAAGCAATTACGCCAGTTCTTGGGTCTCACCTCCTGGTATCGTAAGTACGTCAACGGGTTTGCTCAACTAAGTCAACCCCTGACCGAACTGTTGAAGAAAAACACTAAATATAAATGGACTGAAAGACAGAATCAGGCTTTCGGCAAGATTAAAGAAGCATTAACCGCCCCGCCAGTGTTAGCTTGTCCAGATTTTTCACAACCTTTTGTGTTACAGACAGATGCCAGCACGACCGGCATCGGGGCTGTTCTTACGCAGGAACAAATACCCTACGAAAGAGTGATCGCATATATCAGTAAAGCACTGAATCCAGCCGAGAGAAACTACTCTACTATCGAACAAGAATCCCTGGCTGTGGTGTGGTCGATACAAAAGCTAAAAGGATACTTAGAAGGCTACCAATTTACGGTACTCACCGATCATAGAAGTCTAAAATGGCTTCGCACGCTCGAAAAACCGACATCCAGACTCGCAAGATGGATAATGGAGTTGCAACAATTCGATTTCCAAATAGAATACCGGAAGGGTGCCCTGAATAACGTGGCCGACGCGTTATCCCGACTACACGAAGACACCAAATCCCCCACCGACTTGTCTCCCCTGGAAATAGAAGAAGTAGCCTGCCCGTGGTACCAGCGCTTAATCCGACAAACCCGAGAACATCATGAACAGCATCCACGATATAAAGTAGAAGGAGGACATTTAGTTCAATCCTTTCCGAACCCGACCCCAAAAAAAGAAATGGGAAGCCACGCGCTTTGGAAGATATGCGTACCGCAGGAAAAACGACGGGAGATTTTAAACGAGTGTCATAATGCCCCGACTGCAGGTCACTTAGGTATCGCAAAAACCTTGTGCCGGATATACAGAAATTACTATTAGCCTACCATAAAGAGGGATGTAATAAAATACATAAGATCATGCAGAAGCTGCAAGGCCTATAAGACCCCTACACAAAAACCGCCGGGAGAAATGTATTTCTCACAACATGGACATCCCTGGGATAATGTGGGTACCGACCTCATCGGGCGTCTACCGCGCTCTAAGATAGGACATAAGTTTATACTAGTCTTTCAAGACCGTTTAACCAAATGGGTAACGCTACCAGCCCGCCTATTATCCAAGCTCTGAGAGAACAAGTAATCTATCGTTTTGGTACTCCGCGTAATCTGATATCCTACAATGGTCCATAATATACTAGTAAGTTATTCCGTACGTTCCTAAAGGATCATGGGATTCACCACCGTCTGACTCCACCGTATTCCCCACATACTAATCCAGTGGAGAGAACTAATAAAGTAATAGGAACGATGGTCGCGCAATTTACAAAGGACAATCAAAAGGAATGGGATGCCCGCCTGCCTGAAATATCGTTTGCAATTAACACGGTACAATACAATTCAACAGGATTTTCCCCAGCCCGATTAAATTTGGGTAGAGAACTTGATCCCCCGGGAGCATGGGTCACGCAACAAGAACTACCGCAAAAAGGTACCGCAGTAACCACCACGGAGCAAGAGAAGCACATGAGATACTTGAAAGATTTACAAGAATTAGCCAGGGATCAATTAACAAAAAGTTTCGAAATTCAACGCAAACATTATAATCTTCGTCATAGAGCCTACCGCCCCCGCTTAGGAGATCCAGTATATAAGAAAACACACCATCTGTCAAGTAAAGCTAAAGGGTTGCTGCAAAATTAGCGGAAAAGTACGACGGACCATACCTGATCCGCAAATAAAATCGCCCGTGATAGTAGAACTCCGAGAACCCAGCACGCAAAAATCCGCGGGAGAAACACACGTTAAGGATTTGAAGACAGCAACTGACGTCACGAACCAGGCGACGCGCGTAGCCAATGAAAACGAAGAAAAATTAATGGTCATCGATTACCCGCGCTTAAATGAATATATAAATAGAGAATGTGATAACAGGACGGATATAAGTACAAAAATGGCACCTCTAAGAAAACCAGAGAAGAGACGTCGCCCGAAGATAACCCCGTGGCAACCGAGGAGCTACCGACAACCCGGGACCGAAGGATTACCAGCCGCCTTCATATCACACCGCCCCGTGCCACTAAATAACTCTCCTACGAGGGACCGATCACCTATCCAGAACCGACCGCCCACGCCGACGCCGAGAGGACAATCAGCACGAAAACGCCGAAATCGCCGCCGCATCGGAATCTTCACCCCAACCGGCACCAGAGTCAAGGTGAAGAGGACGGACGTCGAAAACCCCGACGAAAGGAGGGTATGTAAAGGGACGCCGTCAGATATCCCAAATTTTTATTATTTTTAATTAGTTCCTAAAGTTTATTAGCAAGACGCCGTCCTTTATTCAAAATTTTCCTGTCATGATTAATTATTTGATAAGTAAAATACCAGTACTGATAATATTCACGGAATTTATTAAGATAAGGTGACTCGCTAAATGCACAGGTGCAAGCAATTATAAAAATTCGTAGAAGTTCTAGTAAAAGTTAAACATATTTCATAACGTTGCATAAAATTGCACAATAATTAATCATGCATCCTTCCTCCAGACGTAAATCCCAAAAACGTTTAAAAGTTTGTATGCGTCAGAGCATTTTCCACCAATACGGGTTTACGGAATCTCACCACCATAGTTTCGTAACCACCCTCGCGAATTCTTTATAAAAACGCGGCACGCGCTGCTGAATAATTAATTAATTAAGATTTTTTTAATATCGTTGAATATAGTTTAATATCAATTAAGATCGATTAATATCGTCGCGTTCGCGCCGGCTGCTACCTGTTGTAAACCGTCTGCCTGTAACCGCCGTCCGAGTAAAATCGCCACTCCGCGACTTGATAGCATCACCGAAGTCAAAAGGTTAGAGTTGCAGAGATCTAACGTTGAAAGTACGTAAGTTGAGATACCTGGTGATAGTGATATGCAGGGTTGTAAGCCCGACATACTCTTTTATTACTAGACACACATTTACACTGTGGAGTTTGAAGGGTAGTTGCCCGACATTCCATTGACAGAAGGAGATCCTTTTACGTAGTTTAACGGGTGGTTGCCCAGATTACTAAAAAACGAGATCCACCTATACAAATTTACACGAACACTACAACACAAACACCACACCTCGACAAACGTACCAGCAACCGCAAAATACCTGTAATTAAAACCTCGTCGGAAGAGTAAGCCGAACACCTAGTAAACACCGTTAATTCCAGAAGTCTAGAAAACATAACCGTAAAAACTAGACGTGTCCGTCAGTATTAAATTATCGCCTGTAAAATAAAAGAAACCACCACCACCACCAAGAAAAAAACGTAAGTTGCACCGTTGGTAAGTAATAAGATTGTTACCTGTAAGCCAGAAACTATCAGATAATATCTCGTGTTAAATAATTCAAATCATTATTGTTAGACGCGAAAAATTCACTTTAAAATAGAAAACGAAGGTTTTATATTTTAAAATCGGCCAACATCACAAAAAGCTTTTATTTTTATTTAAATAAAAACCGGTACACTAAAATAATTAATATCGTAAAAGGAAACAAATAATACGCCGCTACCGTACACCAGCTACCTAAATAAACGAAAAGCTTTCATTTATTTAAAAAGGGCAAAAATTGAATGTAAACGTGAAGGAGTTTATTTTCATAAGAAAACCAGGTATAAAATTGGATTACTTTTATACACTTATAACCGACCGCTTTAAAATATCGATTATTTCTTTAAAGGCAGAGTATTGAACTCAGTGTCTTATCGCGCACGTGTTTATACAGCGTTATCTTGCTACCGGCTTCTGTATTTTATACAGGGACGCATTCAGGTAAAATTATTTATTTATTTCGGCAATTAACCAGTATAAATTCAAAGTCAAAGGACGTAAACTAAAAGTCAAAACCCCAACCCTTCTATTAATGTTACATTACAGAAACTCCAGAGGACCACCTAACCATTAGTTCCGGAACCCTCCAGGACGGAGGATGTCTACCTAACGATCTTGCAGGGAGAAAACCAGTTCCGTACATTTACATGTATCTATATCTTAGATAAATAATTTAAATAACCATATTTTAGACGTGTAATATAAATAGGAAATAAAGTATATATATATATATATATATATATATATATATATATATATATATATATATATATATATATATATATATATATATATATATATATATATTAACCTTTGTAATCTATTTGTTCAACGTGTTGAGAGCCTGAATAACGAACCCCGATCCTTATTTTGCAGGTACAAAGTTCCGACTGAGCTAAAAGGGCAAAGTGAGAATTATTCATTAATAGTAAACACCACGCAGTTCCGTACATTTAGTAAACGAGGGATACGTAGGTCCGTACAACGTATTTTTATTACTGTATGCAAAAACCGGTACCAGTGTTACAAGCTAATTTGATATTCGTGTATTAACAGTAATGCTGAAGGGTATCTAGTGTATTTTTTAATTGTTGGTTGGCTTCAGCAAGTTGTAAGTTAAGTCAAACCAGTATTTTGAATTGTAATCTGTTCTTGGAGGCTGTAAATTATGATTTCATTGATTGAGATTGAATTGATTGAGATTGATATACTTTTTTCTCACGCCGGTGCCCTCACGTTTAGCGAGAGTATCAGCTCTGAGTGTTGGTTAGCCTTATTTACAAAGTAAGCGGTGGTTCAGAGGAGCTAGGTTTATACAGTGGGAAAATCGTTACTTGAAGGTTATGAAGAATTGTTAGCTCAGCTTCTTGTTTGATTTGATTGAGGTTGATTGCCTGATTGTTTGCTTTTTCCATTTCCAATAACGCCAGCCCCTATTGCAGGAAGCTTTCATGAGTTTTACACTAACAAATTCAAATTTTGAGCTCCTGGTCCATGAAAAGGGGGCGAGGGCCCGAGAACAAGTTGTGAAGCCATATAACTGTCTTATAAGTTAGAGTTGGGGCCACTTATTAGAATAGTCGTAGATTCAAATCCTACTCGCGGCAAGCTATATTTATGGAGTGTTACAAGTTAGCATTAGAACCCCTTATTAGAATACAAACTCAAATTTACCGCCAAGGAGCTAGGACAAGGGGCGAAGCCCCGTTGTTTGATTTGATCGAGGTTTATCGGTGGGTCGAGGCCCAGCTGCACACGTCTTACCTTAAAAGTCAGTTAGATGCCTTATTTCAAATTTCCCACTATAACCATTACAGGGACTTGTATGTACTTTTAAAATATACCGCTAGGTGGCGCCAGCTACGTTACAGAATTTGAGCTCGTGGGGCACCACAAGGGGCGAAGGTCCGAGGGCAAGTTGCGAAGCCCCTCACCTGTCTTACGTTATTATTACGTCTTAAGTTATCATTAGGGCCCCTTATTTGAATAAAAATTCAAACTTCTCGCAATAAGCTATCAGAACGTAAAGACTTAAATACAAATTCAGATTTCTCGCCAAGGGATCAGCTAAATCCCGAAAGTAAGTTGCGAAGCCTTATGTCTGTCTTATAAGTTAGTATCTGTCCCCCTTATTAGAATACAAGTTAAAACTACTCGCAATAAGCAATCAGAATATAAACACTTAAATGCAAACTCAAATTTCCCGCCAAGGCATCAGGGGGCTAAGACCTGAAGGCAAGTTGCGAACCCTTATGTCTGTCTTATAAGTTAGCATTAGACCCCCTTATTAGAATACAAATTCACATTTTCCGACAAGGGTTCACGACAATGTACGAAGGCCTCGAACATATTTCCAGCCAAGAGCCAAGGGACGCAGCCCTCAAAAAAGTTCTGAAGACCTGTCTTATAAGCTGGCATTAGGGCCCCTTATTTGAGTACAGATTCAAATTTCCCGCCATAACCAATCAAAAACTTAATCCTCCAATCAGAGCACCAGGACTAGGTGAAGGGGCACAGGACCAATCAAGTCAGAGGGTGAACCACACCTACAACCAATTAGGTAGAAGTATCGGTGTGGCCTAGTCTTAGTCCCGCCTTAATATGCGTATAGTCAATCAGGTAAAAGGAGTGGGTGTAGCCTGGTCCTATCCTCGCCTCAATGAAGCCTTAGCGACAACCCCCACCCGGCCACCTGAGCGCGCATTTGCCTACCCTCCAGGGGCTGAGGCCATAATTAGGGGTGAAAATACCGTCAAGGGCTGAAAATTCAATCAAGGGGTTGAAAATCGCCCCCGAAAAGAAGCCAAACCCCAGCAAAAAGGGCTCTAATTAGGGGTAAAAGTGTCTTCAAGGGGACAAACATACCATCAAGGGGTTGAAAATGCAGCCTAGGGGTTGAAAAACGTCCCCGAAAGCAAGCCATGGTAGTAGAAAATGGGCACGGCCACGTGGGAGCGCCGACGCTCCTCGGTGATTACACGAATCTCGCGTCGCGACGGCGGGCATCGTTGGCCCTCAGCTGGCCTCATTCTAATAATATAGTAGAACATTTTAACGTTAGATGTGATTTTGTAGCGGAGGAATACAAACATACCAAACGCTAAGTCACTTTTACTCCACGTATAATAAAATCACGTGATAGTGTTTTATCCTCATTGTAAAAAAGGGTTACTTTAGCAACTGTCGCAATAGCAGTTTGTACAATGACAGTAGATATGATGTCCATACCGCACGAGGATAAAGTGTGAGCACAACACGGTAGGCCGAGTGCTCAATTATCCGAGGGCATATGGACATTCAATTCGAGTTGTGCAGTGTATTTTTTCTACGACCTCTTAATGAAAAAAGTGCAAACCTTTAACAAAGTGTATTAAATCAACGAGACACCGTACAATAAAATCACATACCTTAATGTATACGCATTATAAAAAATTTCTTAATGATTTTTTTACTGATTTTTTAGAAGAAAAGTACAGTTGTTAAATATACAGTTTTTATAGATAATAGCCTCTTTTTCAAAGTCTACATAATTATTGTTCTGTGTAAGAAGTTTTCTTTTGAAGTCGATGGAATACTTTCAATAGCTTATTTTCTAAGTTTGTAAAATTATTGTTTTGTGCAACACTGGTATATTTAGAAGTTGATGGCAACATACTTAGTGAAATGTATTCGTTTGAGGTTGATGGAATACTTTCCGTTTGTACTTTTCAAATCATGTGGACGGTGTTGTTGCGAATCCTTTCTTCTTTGTTTAGGGAGTTTTCAATGTAAGTTTCCATCACTGGAGTTGATTTCCACCCAATAAAGTTTTTGAGTGTTAAAGTATCGCCGCCCGCGTCTGCAAGAATAGTAGCTACAGAGCGACGAAAGCAATGCCCGATGAATAATTCGGGATTAGGCAATTTTAAAAACTACTTGTCTAGACTTCAACTTCTTTGGTAATTTACGAAAATTTGGTCCATATCTGGTGGTCTAAGCTGCATGTATTTTTTTGGAGAGCTCGTAAAATATCCCAGGAATTATAAAGGAACGGTCCGTTTTTGTCTTCGTGTCCACCAATTTAACTTGAAGTTCGTTTCCCAAATCTCTCATGAGTTATCTTAAGGTTTTTTAGTTCTTAGCGACGAGTTCCACCAGATATGCCAATGAATTTAAGTACGAATTACTTGAACACCCACCGTATTCACCAGATTTTGCTACCAGCCACTACTACCTCTTTAGAAACTTGACACAATTCGCTCGTGAAAAGCGTTTTTCGTCGAATGAAGAAGCTATTGCACCGTGGAACAGTATTTTTCAGAGCTTCCGGAAAATAGTTACATAGATGGTATAAAATTATTGGAGGATCAGTGGGATAAGTGTATTGAAGTTGAGTGAAATTATATTGAATAAAAAAATTAATTTCATTTAAAAATTCACGTTCTTTTATTCTTGCTTTCAATACCTTTTAACCAACCAGTTATGAAAAATTGTACGTTTATGTTATGTTATATTTTTGATTGGTTTTATGAATATAAACGTTTTTACTAATTTATGACGTCTTTTTGTGAGTTACACTGCCCGAAAGTCATACAGTTAGATAGGTAATGACTAATGAAATATTGGATGATATGAGATACAACAAATAACTACTGATGAAAATGTGGCAAAATTTTGTCATCAAGTGCACCGGATTTTTTAATTAATCAGCATTTTTGAAAAAAGGGAATGGGATCATGGACTTTTTACCACCTTTTTGTTGTAAAACTTTTTCGTTTTCTACCCTAAAGTTAGGCCACTGTGCAAACACTAACTTTGAGTATAATGATGTTTTCTAAATAAATGATGTATTTTAATTGAGAACGTATAAAATGATTGGTTTTCAAGATATTTGTAATTAAATGGAAGCGAGTTTACTTGGACACCACGCAAATCTGAATTTATTGGTTCATATTTTTATTATTGGAGCTACGTTAAATCCTCTGTTTGAATTTACAAAAAGCAGCATTAATAATGTTTACACTTTTTTTTTTATTAAAATATCAAAAACATCTGTTAGAGCAGTATAGTTATCTTTAATTTGAAAGAAATATTAGGTGACTAATTGGTTGCTCTAAGTAACTATCGTAACTATATTTATTTCTGATAATGAGGGATTCAAGTGAAGAAACACTAAATATTCAAATTAAATTTCAGGCTCACATTCCATTAATTTAAGTAATTTCATTGCAATCTCAGTATACATATTTAGAATTCACGTCAGTTCTACATGCGTAAAGGTAAAATTTACAATGATTGGGGCAGGTATTAGTTAGAGCGGTACTCTAGGAGAATGCATGTGGTAAGTTCAAATCCTACTCGAGATAAATTTTAATTAATGTATATAATAAAATTAATAAAAATTTAGAATTACACATTTACTTTTGAACTTATTCGTTCCAACTAAATATTAAAATTAATTAATTCATGACTTAGGTTTTATTTCTATTTTTCAACTTAATTATTATTCCACTGATAATGGTTTTAAGCAAAACTGTAATGTTTTACATCTATTTAAATAACTTAGATATTTTTTGTGTTCAATACTTAAAGTATAAAATAACAAAATATAAATACAAAAACGTGATACTGATAATACTTGAACATAATTATGTACAGTCATACATAATAACACACATTTTTACAGAACAAACATGTTGAATATCCAAGGGAAGTTATTGAAAATAGTTTAATGCAATCTGAATATAACAAAGAAATTGATATACCTATGTCAAAATTAGATGACTGTTACAAAGACACGAACAACTGAGTGGTTCGAAACGATACTCGTTTTGGTGAGGTTTACAAGATAGTTGGAGAGGGGATACCGGCGCTATAGTAGCTTTTAAGGTACAATGCGAAATAGTATATTAAATATTTAGAACAGTAATGAAATTTTACCGACCAAAGACAATTGTTTGGAGGAGGAGCGAAGCGATGACTCCAATTATTGTCTGAGATCAGTAGTCCTTAATGTTCGAGATGCTTATGACGTTTTTTGCGCGACTAAATTTATTAAAGGGTTTAAATATGTACTTAATAAATAACGATATGTAGTATTTTAGTCTCGTTATATAAAGTTGTCTTAATTAAAAATTTGTATTTGGTTGCTATAACAATTTGTAAATAACTGCAGCCATTGCAGTTTTTTTGTGAAAATAACATTGATGACTTGGAGAAGGTTGGATAGTTGGAGGTACGGTATTCCTGAAAAATCTAGGGAACGGTACGAACAAACATACAAAATTTTTAAAGATTGGTGTACGCAGAAAAGTATCAGTATTTGTGAAAAATCTCTCTTGGCATACTTTGCCAGAAGAAATGAAAAACTACAAGCTCCAGGAAGTTTGTGGGCTGAATACTCGATGTTAAAATCAACTATTTTCTTCACGATTCCATTGGTATTACAAAGTTTTTTACATTACGGTAATAAGTGATTAAATCACAGAAATACCTTTTAAATATAATTTTTATTTAATGTTGAACCGTTCTCACATTTATTTATTAATTGTTTTTGTATAAAATTCTTCATTTCAGAAATATTTGGATATGACGGCTCTTTCAATAAAAATTTAGTAAAGTTTAATTTTATTAAATTAGTTTCCTCTGTTGACCATGCCTTTCGCGATTTTTTATTTGAATTTTGTGTTTTGTTTTCATACAAACTTTTCTATCTTTATAGAAGGAGAAAATAGAAATAGAACCATCATCGTCTGCTGTATTCTAAAATGAGAGTAACATAACGTATTTATAAATATTAAAAAAAAAATGTGGTGTCATTTTTAAAACAGAGTCTGATAATGATACATACCATTTGAATTGATAGCTGCAAAAGTTGCTTTTTACTTTTAGGAACCTTCTCCTTCACAGAATGCGGAAGAGGAACATAAGTCTTCGTCAATGTTGACATTTATTTGATTCAACCTTTTACACTTGCACTCAAGCAGTTCCCCTTTTCCCAGTTTGAGTAAAATTTTTAATACTTTGGCAATCATAATAACAGCCAATCAAAGTTTTAATGAAAATGTTCCATTCCTGTCGAGAGAAGTATAGTTCACCAAGAGGCATGGGAATGGTACTTTTGCCGAGATTTGTATACGATTTTATTCACAATTAAAAAACAAACATTATACAGTTCAAGTCAAAAAATTTTGGAACACAACCATCACGGTTTCTTGTTTAATATTGAAGGTCGTGGCAATGCGACTTTTAATTTTTACTTTAATGAGAAGCCATAAATGTTATTCTTACTGTTTTTCTATTGGTTTTGTCGTTACTTGTTATCAATAATTCACTTATTAATTATGCTTATTAAAGGAAACGTGTTGTTTGTTTCCACGTATTGTTGCGTTCACTCACCATCTACGCACGTGACAAAAATTGTTGCATACTCTTGACCCTTTATTAAAATTGGCAAGTTGGAAAGTGGTCCATTACTGACCGTTTCATCTCATTATTGCCTCCTTTTTTTGTTATTGCTGACCGCTGAAAGTAAACCCGTAGCATCATTCTCTTTTCAACCTTTAAAGGGTTAGAAAAGCGGCATGTTACAAACTAATTGTGAATAAATATCTAAAAGTTGGCAAACGTTAATTATAAATTTTGACAGACTCTTTCCATTAATTAATTTAACAATGTTTCTGTCTGAATGTCGTTAACATAGCAATAGCACTAACAGTGTTTCGACGTATTCAGTAAATCGCAAAAGGTAAAATCAGTTTCTTTATATGGCTTTCATGGTGTAGTAGCAATTTGCGGAGTATTTTGTTCTTCAGGAGACGATAATTCATTATTGGTTGTAAAATTGATGTAGATTCTTCGAAACTCTAACCGTCGTATCTATCATCACCTACAGATGATTTTACAGGAAATATTACTTTATTGTAAGGATTGTATTTCAAAATATAGCTGTGTTACTTTTTCTTATAATACTATGCAATACTAAAATAATTTTTTAATAACCTGTGCTATTAGCGTCCAGTATTTAAGTTTCCCTTGGTTTTAACAATTTTTACTGCAACAAGGAAGCGGTTCTTTCAGTAAATTATGTATCGTATTTATTCAACTACAGTACAGCTCCACTCAGCAAACAAGATAGTCGGAAAATTTGTCAACTAAAATAATGTATTTGAAATTTTTGACGCGGCAAATTATCTATCTGTCCAATCATATTTGAGAATTTTAAGGTGGTACGTTCACAGTTAAAAGTAAATTATTACAGTTTACAGCTGACATTTTCCGCGTGCGTTTTATTGCTTAATCCTTTTATTGTGTTAGTCTTGTTTGTTAAAATCAGTTTTTTGAAGACTTCATTCGTTGTTTTATTTGTGAAATAAAGGTATGTACAAGAATTTTAATAAAAATGTAAGTTTAATGTAATTTTTGTGTTTTAAGGTTATCTCTATTTTGGCTAGGACTACGAAAAAAACTATACATTCTGAAGGTATCAAAGATGTTATGCAATAAAAACCAATCACGTATTTCGACGAATTTGTAGTGAATACTGGTTTGTCGGAAGATGACACAAGTTTGGAAGTTGAAGATTAAGAAAGTAACTTATAAAATAATTTTGCCTTGTTATTTTAAACGTTTTCATTTTTATATGATTTCGTTTCGATTGTTTAAATATGCATTCAGTTTATTTTGATATTCACTTAACAATACAATTGTGTTGGGTAAACTTTGCCACACAAATAACTCATCAGTTCATTCGATAAACCATAAAAATTAATTACACTTTAATCAAAATGAATTGTATATCTTAAATTAAAATATTTAAAACTGTTTCTGTCAAACTTAATATTGTTACTAAATATATTATATTAATGTTTATGTTTTTAGGTTTAAGTAATAAAGTTATTTCTAACAAATTCTTCGTTCA
The DNA here is from genome assembly GCA_036346205.1 of Vesta saturnalis. Lineage (NCBI taxonomy): Eukaryota > Metazoa > Arthropoda > Insecta > Coleoptera > Lampyridae > Vesta > Vesta saturnalis. The sequence goes on along the minus strand of JARFJB010000408.1, from coordinate 3,374,376 downwards.
TCGTATATAGATCTGTCCCTTTGTTATTTTGTCAAGAAAATACTAGTTACACTGGTTATGCAGCACACAATACATTTATGTGTATCCAACATTACACATTTAAATTAAGCGCCCAAATATTTTTTTGCACGATTGAGTTTTTTGGTTTATTTACCATATTTGTTTCCAACACAGTAGGATATGTTCACTGGTTGCGAGGCCCAACTCGTCAGTAAGTATTTTACTTACCGACGTCTTTTAGTTACCAACGTAAAATTATATATATATATATATATATATATATATATATATATATATATATATATATATATATATATATATACTACCTATAGTTCACAACAATAAGAACAAAAAATTTGGACGTTTCTATTTAAAAAGTCACTTTTGACTTTTCATTTATTTAGTAGAAATTAAATGATTTCAATTGTGGTAAATTTAATACAATCGTGCAAAAAACAGTATGAGCATCACGAATATTAAGGGTGGTACTGGTCTCCGGCTAAACATGGCCGTCGACGGGTAAACGTCCCTTACTGTTCTTGATACACAATATACCATTTTTGCGCGACTATGCTCTGTCTGGTTGTTTACCTCGTCTGTTTCCACGACAGTAAGTTTTGTTTATTAGTTGCTAAGAATAAGTACGATTTTAACGTTCTAGAACGGTAAGTAAAGGACGCCGCATCCAAGTAATGGAAACCCTACAATTTGTTAATCAAATTCTCAAAAAAATATCTGGTGTGGAACACCGCACGACCTTCCAACCTACAAAATGGAAATTAAAAGAAATGTAACAATTTTAATAACATTGTTTTAGGATAATTATGCAACCTCTTTTATAATAAGTTCAATAGTACGAAAATAATTAACAGTGTAAAAACAAAAACATTGAGTTGTGTCAAACAGACGTTTAAAACTGCATTCATATGAAATAACTTTAATTATATTTTTTTTTAGTGTAACTATGCACCTCTTTCATACATCCATAATGAAAACAGGCGACATAGCAAACACAGAAATTTGATTTCAGAAAGAGATTAATAGACATAAATAGATGTCAACTTAAAAAAAAAAATTCCAAAGCCGCCCGCTTATTCAGATATTGAAAAAAATTTAACTAATACTTAAATTCTACCTTAGGAATTTTTTTGCCGCTAAATTACGCGTCGTATCAAAAAATTGCATAGAACGTTGTTAATCGATACGTTTAAGGTCTATGTTTGGTCATTTATGTATCTTTGAAATATGCATCTGTTGTAATAATATTTGATAAAAACCAAAAACTCGCACTAATAAACCCCCCCTTCTCCGCCGCTAGATTTCTCCCGAATCAGATCTAAGTCCAGCGAAAGTCCGTAGATATTTTAGTTCTGGAGTTATCGTGTATACTAACATACATCTACATACACAGATACACACACATCCAGACATCAATTCCGATCTTGGCGAAACTTGGCCAACAGTTGTAAAATGCACTAATAAGTCGATTTAGCAATAGTGAAACAAAAGTCGATTGCATAACCTTCTATAACTACATATTTATAAGTAGGTTAGAAGATAATTAGGTGAAAACAATTTTGTTCAATTGCGCGTGGGAACCGGAAATCTAGTGTGTCGACGTAGCAAATAGAATAGATTAAACCATATACACGTCGTCGTAGAATATCTGAAAAACGTAACAGGTCTATACCATCATCCATATCTGGCCGTCCAATATATCCATGCCACTTTCCAAAGGGAAGAAAATAACTCAATAGAAATAGACGAACTTATTCATGAACCTGATTGCCGATAGTTAAGAATTTATTCAAGATTTTGGAATCCCTTAAAATATACGATGTAGATAGTGTTTGATAATGATAATAATAAAAAAAACCCAATTTGAGACAACCATTGCATTTTCATATCTAGTGCTGGAACTACAACTATGAAATACTTGGCTTAGAAAACAGGCATCTAGTATTTAGATTATACCTACATAAAAAAATAAATAAGTAATATGAAAATGTAAACTTTCACCATTATCACACATAATAAAATACTTATCTTTTTTGGGCTTTTTAATGGTGTATTTTAAATTATACAATTTTTCAACTTTGACAAAATTGTTTTCAACATCTTGAACAATTTAATAAATATTTCTACTGACGATGATAACTGTAAGTGTTATCGAAACGTTTAGATTGTGTAATTTAAAATGCAACATAAAAAAAACCAAAAAAGGCAAATATTTTATTAAGTATTATCTATATTGCCTAGTGTATAAAAACTTGTCACGTACATCGGAACAAGGTGTGTTATATTTTGTAGGTAATTATAAAACAACCAAATCACCCTGTATATATTATGTTCATGCGTACTTAATGTAACATTATGAAATTAACACAAAAGTCACTCACGAAATAAAAAGTCTCGTTGTAATAACTTCAAAGACTATTTATTTTTGATAGCTGTTCACCCTGTATGAACAGTGTAGATTGCGAAATTGTGAGTGGGTAGATATAAAATTTAAGAAATAAATAATATATATGGCAAAATTGTAGAGATATTAAGTGTTTGCAAAAATCTATTGTAAATAATTCGTGAATCACCCTGTAACAGTAAATATTTTTTGCGGAACTTTTGATGTACATCTAACTAAGCTTACATTTCACTTATACAGGCAACATAAAATCAGTTTAGCTTTTCATTTTGAATAAGAGAAACTAATAAATTCAACATTTCTGAATTTTTGTATCTTTAAGAATAAGATATACTGAAAAAATCGTTACATTGAACAGAGGAAATTTTTAAATACAGGGTATTCATTTTTATACTTTTCTTAAAATACAATAACTTTTAATAAATAAAACACCCTGAATATATTGAAGCTTATATATACAAATATATTAATAGTATCAACCTCAAAAATCAATTTGGAAGTACGTTTTGAATTAAGTCACAAAAAAATAATTGTGTATTGTGGCTCATTGATTCTGTAAAACACCGTGTATAATAAATATTTATTGTGCAACATTTTATCGTCAAAATAGCATATTGGATAGTACCTTTTGAAAAAATGGTTCCCTGAAGTTATACTGAAAATAGTGGGTTTGTGCTATCTTCATATATTTGTGAATCACCCTGTAGTTATATTTTGAATTGTATGTATTTACTAAGGTATTATTTAAATATGCAGTAAACGTTTTTATTCAACAGAAATTAAATCTAGCTCTTAAGTTTGAAAATGCAAATTCCGAAAAACTGGGCATTTTTCAACTTTAACACCCTGTATCTCGAACACTAGTCATAGGATTGAATTGGGCCCATTTTTCCATTACCTATTAACATAAATATTGAAAGTACAATTATTACAATTTTTAATTGTCACCGGAAGCTTATTTTGGAAAACAGATGTCGATGAAAAAAATCTACTGGGACCTTAGTGCGACTCTTGTGCATGGGTCTCCTTGTTGCTATAACTAATGTATCCTTTCCAATAACGTGATTAGTGCATTTCCCATTTCGATAATTTAAAAAGAAATGCAATGATTTTGAATTTTTTGGACGGAGATTTTTATATTTGTAATATATGTCCAAATAGTTAACGTGAAGTGTTAATAACAACAAACATATTCCTAATATGATTCCTACCTATAAAAAATATAGTAATTTACTAATGTAAATTAATATGTAATCTACTACCTTGTGTGCAAGAATTTTTCGCCTGCAGCTTCAAGCAAAAACTTAGTAAAGTTTTCTTCAGTAAAAACACACTAACTCCGTTCCTTCCGATCCCTTTGCTGTCTTTCCTGTAATTGCATATAAGGACTATACCCAGGCAATCCGCTGCAATAAACGTCCAGCCCCTGATGGGGACGCTACTTCTGATTTAGTTAGTGCGTGGATGTCATTGGTTATAGTTTGGGGATATCATTCTGAATTTTATGTGGGGGGAGCTTTAAGACATAAACTCCAAAAGTGTAGTAATACGTGTGCAACAAAATCTTGCTGTAAAATCTTTATACAATTGTGTTAAGAATGTGTAGGTAATAGTTGAAGTATGTATTACCGTTGACTGTTTTTTACTCAATGGTATTACTCTTATTAAGTGTATTTGTCAAAATTAAATATGTAAAGGTGAAGATGATTAATATATTGTTTCCGCATTTTGTAGTACCAGTGTTAGCGTGTTACTCTTATGGACTAAAAATGTCGTAAGCAGAAGTAATTAGTGCTCAATCTATGACTTTATTGCAAATTACTTATAATTTTAAATGAATCAAAAAGTACCTTTCCATATACCTAATAAGTAATCGTGTAATAAAATTTAGGATCCCTGATGAATTTGGTATACCTTCTATGTAAAAAATGACAACATAAGTGTACGGATCCTTGGTAGTGCCGAAATCAAGAACAATTAACATCAGTGTAGAATTTTTAAGCCTACAAATGAAATACATTTGAAGTAAATAGTTTTAATAAACAAGATATAATATTTGGTAATCGTAAAATGCAGATAATGCGTTTTCTTTGATCTTAGTATCCGCTACATGTTTAATTAATGTGGGTATTGTGACAAAGAACCGCTTATTCAACCATATTAAAAAAAAAGTAGGAATGATATTTGTCCCTACTGATTGAACTACATGGTGCAGAAACTTTAAAAACAGATGTATGTACTTGTGTCTAGAGATACCAATTCTACTTTGGCTTTCGAGCTTCTGCACATGAGCAGATATTCATTTCGCGTTTTTTTTTGTTTTGTTCTGATAATTTTTAGGTTAGGTTAGTTAACCAGTTAACGATATTTAACGGCACAAACTTTATTGACCGGAAACGTTTTCATTTCTTGCTGTAATTATTGTTGAACATGGATGCGACCTGTGACATATGTAAAACAACGTTTAGCAAGGAAGATAATTGAAGGGTACACGTAAAACAGTTCTATCCTGGTAAGTAGTTTCGCTTTATTTAATTTATAATTTAGGTATTGGTTATTTACATTTTTAATTTTCCATCTCAAATTCGACGTCTATTTAAGTAATTAATAATAATTACATGTCTAAAACTTATTTTCAGATCAAATAACCAAATTAGCCCCATACAAAACGTACAAACAAGCAGCCAGCAATTAATGACAAAAAAGTGTTGTGAAGTATTCAAATTTAGTACAACACGTAAAGCGATTCCATCCAGGTAATGAATAATATTTTAGAAGCTTTTATGTAACTTGCCGTGTTAGTTTTTTTAATCTTTAAACTACTACCTCTGTAATTATAAATACAATAATTAAATTAACTGTACTTTTAATCTTTCATCTATTACAGATAAAGAAAAGCAGTTGACGAAACCCAAAAGGTACACACACGAATGTGACAAATGTAAAAAACGTTTTAATCATCAAAAAAATTTAAAAACTCACTACAAAAATAATAATCATCAAGAAAGGACTAGTTCTAACAGACAAAAGCCCTAAAATGCAGTATTTGTGGATTTACAGACTTTTACAGTTATATAAACATTTTCAAAACATTCATGATATACTGTATTATCAGTGTTTTGTAATAGTGGTTTACTATTGGTGGAGTTGATCGGCCTATTTCCACAAGTTTTTGCTTTTTGAGCGCGACGATTCGGAAGTGGACTCTGCTTCCGTCATCAGGCTTAGTCCTGAGAAGGACTTTTCGCACTTGAGTCGAATTCATATGTTATATATAATTTTTTCCCAAGCACTTGATTACTCACAGATTCGAACATGGTACCTTTCACTTACTAGTCCGACACCTTTACCACTGAGCCACTGAGTAATCCAATATATATATATATATATATATATATATATATATATATATATATATATATATATATATATATATATATATATATATATACACTTTTCGTGGTTGCGCCGTAACTTCTTGCGCAGGTGTATTGCCCTTAAGATCTTCGCGCATTATTGGAATACATACAGGTTTCATTTCTACACTAGCTTGGCTTATTGAACTTTCTGCAAGTGCGATTTTCGACGAGTTGTGTTCTCGTCCTTTGCCACTATCTGTATGTTGTCCCATTGGATGCGGTGGTCTTCGTTCCAGACGTGTTCGGCGATTCTTGATCTTTCTGTTTCGCCCTTGCGCACGTTGTTCATATGTTCCTGCGTTCTCATTTTGAGTGGTCTACTGCTCTCTCCTATGTATGCTCTACCACATTCGCATGGTAGGTTGTTTACACAATTCTTGGATTCTGATCTTTATTGTATGGTTTGGTTTTGGTTAATATTCCTCTGAGCGGTCGATTTGAAGGAAGTGCGTATCTTGCATTTGCTATCCTTCGTATTTTGTCTGAGGTACCTTGTATATATGGTATTATCGCTGTATATTTAGATTCTTCTTTTTCGGTTACCCTTTTCCTATTAGGTTAGGTGTTAGACCGGAGTAGCCATTTTCTTTGAGTGTTCTAGCGATATTTTCTTTTTTTTTGTTCAGGTCCTCTTGTTTTAAGCATATTGCTTTTGCTGTATCGTACAAGCATTTTGACACGCCTAACTTCACGTGTTTGTAGTAATTGGAGTTGTAGTGTAGGTACCTCCTCGTGTGGGTAGGTTTCCTGTATACACTTGCCGTGAAAGTGTTGCCATTGCTGTGTATAAGTACATCCAGGAATGGAAGTTTTTGTTGCGACTCCAATTCCTCTGTGAATTTTATGGAGGGTGCGCGGCTATTTATGATCTAGGAATTCATCTCGCTTATGCTTGCCATATTGCCAAACTACGAAAGTATCGTCCACGTATCTAGGCCACATCCTTGGTTTCTCTGTGAATTCGGATATCACTTGGTCTTCAAAGTCTTCCATATACATATTGCTCACTATGGGTGATAGTGGGTAACCCACCATCGCCATCCCAAACTCTTGTTGGTAGGGTTTGCCTTCTACCTGGAAATATGTGGTTCTAGTGCATATTGTCAGAAGTTCCATTATTGTGTTTACTGAGAGTAGCGTTTGTTTGTCTAACGTTTCATCCTGTTACAGATTGTCCCTTATGATAGCTAGTGCCTTATCGGTATGCACATTTGTGAATAGACTCACAATGTCAAAACTTACCAGTATTTCTTCGTAGTTTGGTTGCAAGTTTCTGATGGTTGCCACGAAGTGCTGCGTATGCTTGACCATAGACACGGTGTTTCTCGATAAGGGTGTGATGATACCTAGCATATAGTGTGCTAATGGGCGACAAGGTGAATTTTTCGAGCTCACAATTGGTCTCAGAGGGATTCCTTGCGTATGAATCCTTGGTAGGCCGTACAGATGCGGAGGTTTGCTGTAGTGTGGGGTAAGTCTAGTTCTGTGGCAATCGGAGAACTCCCCCTTACGTTTTGCCTGCGTCAGGTATATCCGTCTTTTGATTGATGGTGTGAGGTCTTTTGTATTTGTTTGTACTCGCCCCTCTCTAGTAGCTCCTAGATCTAACTGCTGTAAGTGTCCATATCCATTACTACAGTCGCGTTTCCTTTGTCTGCTGAGAGAATTTCGATCGTTGGGTCATTCTTAAAGAAAATAACCGCTCTCCTTTCTAGGTTAGAGAGGTTAGGTTTAGTTCGCCTAGACGAATCTACTACTGATCTAACTTACTTCTGTATTCTTCGGCTTCTTCAGGATCTAATTTCATAGCTGTTTCCTCGACTGCTGTTATACCTCGGTGTTATCGCATAGTTCAAGCCTTTGTCCAGAACATGCACTTCGTTCAACTGTCGTTTAGAGATTTTTATGACAGTGCTTTTTCGATTGATGTTGGTTGTTTCTTTCTTCTCCTTCATTAGCTTTTCGAGTTTCTTCTGCTCTGAATTTCTTTGTGAATTGCTTTAGTCTTCGAATATTTACTTCTGGTAGCCGTATTTATCCTATCAAAGTCTTGTTCGTTCACTCGATTTCGAATGGTTTCTCCAATCTCGTTGGATTGGTGTTCGAGCTGGTACTTTCTGAAACGGTGATGTCTGATTCGTTCTTTGACTAACATTTCGCTAGCTCTCTTTGCGATTAGTGTATTTTCCGGATGTGTATTGAAGTTTTGATGTTGAGCCCAGTGGGAATTATGTTGTTATCATGGGCTTTTCAGAGAAAGGTTAGGTGGTTCTCCTCTAGTGCGAGCTTGTTCATTGATGTTTCAAGCTTTCTGAAAAGTTGATTTCGGGGTCGTACCGAGATACTAATTCTGTATTATAAGTGTTTTGTTACTATAGTTTCCTATAAATGGAGTTGATCAGCACATTTCCACAGTTTTTGCTTTTTGTTTTACAAACAAGTGTTTGAGATGGCGACGGGTATATATATATATATATATATATATATATATATATATATATATATATATATATATGGTTGATTTTAGGTTTACGCGAGTGTAGTATGAAACACTGTTGTTTATCCGGGCGTTGTCTCGCGTCTGCTGGTGATGTTTCTTACTCCTGCCAGTACAAAAACGACGCTTCGGCAAAGTCTTATTTGCCATTTTCACGTTTTCTTCTTCTCAAACTGATTGGTTCGGCTCCGTGTTACTCGAATCGAACTGAGGTCCTGCTGTCCTGTCTCCTGTTTATATTTGGTGTTGTGTAATTTCCCTGCTTTCACTTTCCCTTCTTTCTCTTGCTCGGTGTTAGATGGTGCTGCTGTTTATGATGTTGGTATGGTTGGTTCTGGTTCGGGTGATCGTTTCCTTGTGTGTTCCCGTTTCTCAATCTCGATCGCCTCTCGAATAGTTCTTTTTGTAGCATGAGTAATGCTGGCTGTCATCTTTGTGTTTTCAAAAGCGATGTTGTGTGATGTTCTACTGGCGTGTTGGACTAACGATGATGTAGCTATATTCTTCTCGACACCATTGTTGTGTTCCTTTCGTCGAACGTTGATCCGTCTGTTTGTTTGTCCTATGTACACCTTGCCACATGTCCCGCAAGGGATGCTGTAGACTCCTTGGTCCTGTAAGTCGATTTTGGTTTTACGTGTTGGGATAACTGATGATATTTTTCTGTCCGTGTTGAACGTTGTCTTTATGTTGTGTTTGCTGAGGATTTTTGCAATCTTGTCTGTCGTTCCCTTTACATAAGGAAGTGTGACCTTGGCTGTTGGTAGTTCCTCCTCTTCTGAGGGTTTCGTATTTCTTGGTCTTGACGCGCTCCGGATGTTTCTCATTGTGAATCCATTTTGTAGTAGTGCTGTTGTGAGAGTTGCCATCTCCTCTTTCTTGTGAGTGTAATCCGTGAGTCTTATTGATCTCGTTACCAGTGTCTTTACAACCGACTGCAACTGCGAAGGATGATGGTGTGAGTGGGCGTTGAGATATCTATTGGTGTGCGTCGATTTTCTGTATACTGTGTGACCGAGGTACCCATTCTTCTTATTGTAGATCAGTACGTCCAGGAATGTAAGCTGCTTGTCCTCCTCCACTTCCATGGTGAATTTGATCTTATTTTGGGCACTGTTTATGTGTTCTAAGAACTTATCGAGCTGTTCTCTTCCGTGCGGCCATATGACCATGGTGTCATCAACGTATCTTAACCATAGTTTCGGTTAGAGGCTGGCGGTGTTTAGAATGTCCTTGTGCATTTCTATTTAGCAATCGGTCTGATGAGGAAATATTGCTTTATTTTTTTCAAGTATAAAAGAAGTTGGGAAGACAAATAAAGCCACGAGTATTTATGTCAGACATGGACATGGATACGTGTCACGGAACTGCAATACTTTCAGTATTTAATGTGTATATTGCTGTGTACAGATAAACATTTTTTTTTGTGTTGCAGAATTTACTGCACATGGCATGTAGACCGCTCTTGGCGTAAGAATCTGAACAAGAACTAGACCAAAGTGCATTTACCCAAATGGTGGATAATTTTTTGAGACTTTTGCTAAATGATGAAGAGACATTTGACTTTTGGTCATGTATGTATGTATGTATGTAGAACATACATAAAGACAAAATTTACATCGATTGGGGCTTGAACCTTGATGGCGCAGTTGGTTTGCGCGGTACTCTAGCAAAGTACAGGTCGCAGGTTCAAATCCTACTCGAGGTAAACTTTTTATTTATGTATTTAATAAAATTAATAATAATTTTTAAAACAAAATTGGTATGTTACAATAAAGTTTTTTATTTTTATTTTTTGTACTTTTTTATCACTCATTTTGAATTTTAGAAGGCGAATTTTACTTAGTTTTAGTTGCCTTACTTAAAAAGATATAAAAAGTAGAAATAAGTCAGCTCTCAATTACTTATATTTTTTGTCAATAATATTTATTCGTTAAACTTGATAATTGATTTAGATTATTTAGCCTTAGAAACATGCAATAAACTAATCAAAAAATCTGTTCAAATTAACACGGCAACTTATTGCGCATGCGAAAGCTCAAACGCCAAAGTTGAATTGGTATCTCTAGACACAAATGATGTATGCACAAGTCTATTTTCTATTTTGTTTATTAACCGACTTCTTAGAACTTACCTAGTAAGCCCGCCGGTTTCCAAAAATTATACAGCCTATCGTAAATACTGTGATATACCTAACATACAGATTTCTTTTGACGTATTTAAACCTGTCTTAATATACTTCTGTTGGGGAAAGTTAGTTAATCATAGTAATACATAAAGGATAACGCTGCAATAGGGCATTAATTGGGAATTATTAAATAACATGTTTATCATCCTAATTTTTGAAAGATGTAGTTAGGCATCTTAGTTGTGTTTAAGATGAAGTGTTTTTTTATTTATCGTGGGAGAAAGTGTTAAAGCGCACTTACTTCTAAAATATTCTACGCCATACTTCTGTACTTACGCTAATACATTGGAATTAATTGTAGTGTTAGGTAGAAAATTTAGTAAGTAAAGTACGTTCGCGTCTAGAATGTACTTCAAAAAATATTTCGAGTAGTATTTAAAAATAAGTTATTTAATATTAAAAGCCACTGTGCTTAAACACTTTGGTGTTCCATATCAAAATAAAATTGCAGTATCCGTAAAATCAGAGATTCATTGCAGGTAATACAGCAACCTTGTTGCAAAGATAAGATGCTAACTGTCGATACTATTTCACAAAGGTCTAGGTCTATTTATACTTCTCAATCTAGTGGTTTATGCGTTACTGTGTAACGAATCAGTTATAGTTAATAAATTCATAAGACCGATGTGTTGCAAATAGCAGACGCAGTTGAAGTTTGTAAACCGAAGTAAAAGCCAAGGGTGAAAACTAACCAAGTCATATATCTGCATATTGGCCATGTGTCGTTCAACTTTTTTCATAATATTGTAATATGCAATGTAATTTTGTATGATATTAATCCTATTTTAATTTCGGAAGAAATAAGAAGCTTGGGAAGCCATGCAATTTGTTTGTATGTCAACATACTGTTAAATTAGTTTTTAGTAGCACCGGGGAGAGGTGTCTCATGGCGGACTCGAGAATGGGGATATAATTATTACTGTGAAATGCATCTGTTTCCCTTTATCTTAGTGCGAAGTCCCACTTAAAGAAAGACGGGTTATAATTTATACGTCTGCTATATGCTTTAACTCTTATCCGAGCAAGCCTATTGCGTAACGTAATCGGTCAGTGTGGGTCCGACGGACCCAACTTCTTTAGATACAGCTTTTTTATTACTCTCTTGTACTGAGTGGCTATTGCTGGAATATATTTACAAATTAAGCTTACATAAACATTATTATATAAACAAAAAACTATTTATTGCAGTTATTACAGATAATAGTAGTGACAGAGTGTTGATTACAAACATTTTTATAGCATTTAACATTGCCTTTGTTTTCTTGCATCCTTTGCGGGCATCTCTTCTTACAAGCAACTTCGGGTTTCAATTTTTTAGGGGCTGGTTCCTCTTCTTCTAAAAAAACTCCTACGCTTTGTCTAGCACCAGGCTGCAGTTTTTTTCTTCTCCTCATGTGTGGCACAACTAAGACCTCACCTACGGACACCAAAAACAACCTTCTTTTCGCGTGCTTATTCTCATTCCATTCAGGATGTAAATTTGTGTATCTAACGTAAGCTGCCACACCGCTTACGTCTAACAAATTCATGAAAAACGAAAATGGCCAACGATTGGTTTTTCTTTTACTCATATAGTTATGAACAAGTTGATCTAGAGTATCTACACCACATTTTGTGTTATTATAATATGAGATTATTTCTGGTTTCTTATCGTCATTGGCTTCACAGCTGTTGGTGTCATGCATAGTGGACAGTAGAATAACACTTTTGCACTTTTTAGGCACGTAAGACACCAAAGTAGCTTTTTCCAAAACCCGAAAATTGATGACCTTTCTTCACGATTCTTATTAGGCAAAAATTCTCTAGGTATAAAACGTTTTTTTCACTGTTCCAACACATGTCAGCCCATTGGCAAGTAATGTCTTTGCTAAGCCCAAGTCTGTGAAATAATGATCAAAAGTCACATTTCTGTGTGTTCTAAAATACGGCGGAACTAGTTTTTGCACTACATCACTAGCTAGTCCTTTTGCAACTTTATTATCCACTTTTCCCGTGTAAGGAATCCCGTTCAACGGATAATACGTCTCGGAATCGCAAAACCACCAAATTTTCATGCCATATTTGTCTGGCTTCGATGGCATGTATTGCCTGAATGGACATCTTCCTCGAAATGGTATCAGCTGCTCATCTACCGTAAGATTTACACCAGGAAGATAGTGTTTTACCAAATTATTATTTATCCTATCCCAAATTTCTCGCACAGGTGCCAGTTTGCCTTTTTCTCTCCTTTGGGTTCGCGTTTCTTTGTCATCAAAACGCACAAAACGTAATAAAGATTTAAAGCGTTTCAATCCCATACCTGCTCTAAAGATTAGAGGTCCATATACCGGATTCCAGAGAACATCATAGCTAGTGTCGTTGGCACTTAGATGTCCCGCAGTTACCAACAAACCAAGAAATGCCTTGATCTCTTTGGCATCACAGGGATTCCATTTGGTATTTAGCAGAACTCTTGATGCCTCTGAATTTGTATGTGATACTATTTTGCTTATCACTTCATCATCGATAAGAAGTTGAAATGCATCAATGGGATCTTCAATGCACTTTCCTGGTGGAATAATAACTTTATGCAGTTTGGATTTTATGATATTGCAAGAACGAGTCTTTCCATTTGGATATGGTTCACTTTTCCACTCCGAATCGTCCTTCGCAGTAAATTTGAAAGTATTTGGGTTTTCTTCAACATTTTCATCTTCTTCATTTTCTTCTTGGATATCTTCTGATTCACTGGCACTTGAACAATAGTCTTGATCAGATTCAGCATCATTTACTTCACCACTGTCATCAGGTACAACTTCTAAATCAGAAAGATTTTCAAGGATTTTGGCAAGCTCCTTATCACATAAACCTTTTCTGGGCATTTTTAGATAATAGCGCTTCGTTTACAAAAATACGAATAGTTACCTAATAATAAATGATTGCATATTTATATAAAATATAAAGCAAGGGAAGGGTACTAAATGAATTCCAAAGTAATTACTCTTCAATTCAAACTTTTATCTTTGCCAATAACAAACATTCCAGACTAATGACATCCTTTGAAAATAAAATCCAAATTCTTGAATAAAATACAATAATTATAAATAGGTATTCTAAATTCGTCACTAATAGCAAATTACTCATAATCCATAAGTGGGTAATTACAAAAGAATATCTAGTTCATTATCTAACTGCCAAATGACTGAGATTAGTCTACAAACATTCCATACTAATTGTTTTTTTCCTGACAATTACACTTGAAAACAAAGTAACTCAAATCCGCTAATGATTCTGATAAATACCTAATCAATTATGAAAATATTATATACATGAGATGCATCAATTGTAACTACCACGCGAGGGTCCACTGGACCCACATTGGACGGTTACGTAAGTTCTATGTAAAGACAAATATTTATTGAAAAGTAGGTCATGTTTAGCAAATTTGACTAAAGGAAAACTTAATTAACACTATTTCCATGGAAACCACAACGGCATTTTGTCAAAAATTAAATATTAACCGAAATATGGCCGTTTGTAACACTACGTGGGTCCGTTGGACCCCAGTTGCCCGGATAAGAGTTAAATGCAGGACTTAAAAACGTAAGTCGATTCTAAAGTCAAAGCGCATGACGCTATTTAACCTCAAATTATTCTTCGTATTGTAACAACTCTTTTTTGTGTTGTATAAAATATACCTCAATTTAGGATCTTTCCTTCATTTAGTTCTAAATACAAGAAAATTTTAATTATTGAAATATGGTTGTGTGGTATGCAACTTAATTTGCATATCTACATAGTGCATATTTTCGTAAAGATTTATATTCCCATAAACTGTTTTCTAGTCATTTGAGTTGCGCAACACATCGTGACTTAATTCTATACGCAACGCGTCTGCGTTAAGTTATTCTGCTAATATCTTGTGCGCAGAACCGTTTCATCTACTTCGAAAACCTCCATTTTTTCACTTCCTGTTTTAATGTCGAAGCAGGGAGCTGTTTCTCTTTGATTTTTACCTAAATTTATGTGAAAGTGCCATCAATTTGGTGGTAAGATATATTTTTAATACATTTACATAAAATTAAAGCATTTGTTCCTTTAAGCGCTTTCTTTACGTATTTTTTATGCCATTTTTTACTTTAATTACACTTTTAACATTACTTCAATTTACAACGTAATTGCATCTTAAGTACGCATTTGATTTTATTGTTGCGTACATTTTTCGTTTTATGATTGCAATTTTTTGAATGGATACTTCCAAATAATGCAATATGAAGTGGTTTTAACAATTTTAAGAAGAAATTTATACGGATTTTTTAAAGATAAATTCAGTTTGGGGTGCGGCTGATAACATTATGTCAAGATTACACCATGATGACGTAAGAATGACTTCATCCAGGTTAACCGCTTCGTATTCATATTTAGATACCAGAGGTTGTCAAAAAGAAAAGTTTGTGTACAAAATTTTTAAGGTATTTATTTAGTGATTTATTCAGTACTTTAAGCATAATTTTAAGACCTTCATTATTTCATCATTACATTTGATATTTAATAAACATAGTCTGTATATTGTTATTTTCTTACATTTTTATAAACTTAATTGTTCCGATATTAAAAAAAAAACAATTCAATAGCTTTATTTACATTTTTTATTATTGATGGTAAGTGAAAATAATCGAGCAGATCTAGTAGTAATTAAGCAAATCATTTTATTTGAACCCACCCTGTTAATCAACCGACTGAGTCAAAGGCACAACTATAAGTGGTGTAAGGTTTGTATTTTTGGAGAACTTACTTTTTATTATTTTAAAATTTTATACACCGTTACACACATTTTTATTACAGTATTTCGTTTCTTATAATCGCATCGTGTTTTGTAGTTATAATAATTTATCTTTCGCTTCGTAATTTGTTTCCATTGCATTTGTAACAACAGTTTCTTTCAAAACTATTATTAATATTCACTATTACGAGGTAAGTCTATGATGTAAAATGTATTTCCAATTGATTGAACGGATTTACTTATTTTGCAGCAAATAATGATGTCATTAAAAGGTAAACCTTTGAAAAGCCAAAATCAAGTAATGTTAATGAATATACTGCACTATTTCGAGATGGAACGCGATAACGGGGGCCAAGTTTACCTTTATCTTCCATTATCCAGGTACGCTAATAATTTTCACTATTTAAATTTATATTTATGTAATATTGTGTTGCAGCGAACTGCGCTCGAGTGCGGCATTTCCGACAAAACCGTAACTCGGACCAAGGCAAGAATGGCTCTCGTTTTAGAATCTGGGAAATCGGCGCCGGATTCGCCGCAAAAATATAGGCTGCGTTTGAAGTCGAAGTCATAGGATGTCGACGAATACGTGAAAGACATTTTGAAACGAAAAATTTACACCATGCATGCAACTGGTAAATAATTCAGAAATTATTGTTGAAATGGAGTTAATCAGTGTTTAATTTTAGGCTCACATATTACTATCGAAAAACTCCAAACTGAACTTAAAGAAGATAAAATAATTACCTTCAGTAAAACGAGTTTGAAACAATTGTTACACAAAATTGGTTTTGAATTCAAAGTTGAGGATGGAAGAAGGCGTTTAATGGAGCGGGTTCATATTTCTGGTACTCGAGCAACAGTTTTGCGTAAATATTTTGCTAATCAAGTTGTGAAATTAGTTACAATCCTGTCTTTTTGTTTAAATTTAAGATGCCGATTTTAAACAATCACCAATCGCATGCCTTACGGTAAGCAACAATAAATTGTGTATTTTCAATCTGATTTCTTTTACACTACTATACATTTACAAAAATTTGATTTTCTTGCAGAACTCGTTAGATTAATTCATAGGGAAAGTGTGTGCAGGGTTTAATCCAGCGCTATAATCACCGATTAGGCCAATCAGTTTATTTTGAGGGACCAAGAAACCCTAACCGTAAAACTCCAAATTTAATTTTTGAAGACGCCCATTAAAATATAATTACTAGTTTAAGCAGTGCTTTTTCAACAAAGTATTTTTGCGAATTCTGTAGGTATAGAACTGACTGCAATAAACGCCACAAGAATTGCCCTTACATTTCTCCGTGTTTTCAGAACAGTACCCTTTGCCAATCTGTTGACTCTACCGTTTGTGATGATTGTAATAGGGATTTCCGACGAAACCATTGTCTACTGAACCATAAACTTTACGGTCTTTACAGCAAACTTGGCCAATTTCTTTAGTGAGTGCATGGAAGACTAACATGCCTCATAAATGTGGTTTTGCACATTGTACTACCTGTAAATCTGAAAAACCCATCCGTCATTTTTGTTACATGTCCAAGAGCGCGGTGGACTCGAAAAAACTCGTGAAAACTTCATTTTTGTCTTTTATGATTTCGAGTGCCGCCAAGATACACCCACTAACAATATTGGCACCTTCATCCACACATCCACGTTGTGCGTTGCTCAGAATTTCAGCAACCACTGCATTAATACCGATCTCAATATAGAGCACGGTTGCGGACATTGCGGGCAACGCCAATACATATTCTCTATTTCACCTGTATTTGAACTCCTTTCTTACATTTCCTCACTCAACACGAAACAAGTAACCATTACAGCTTTAGCCCACAATTCCAAATTCTTTGACTGCAAATTCATCCTCAACGAAATCATGAAGAATTCCTCTGGATGGAAGCCATAGAGAGCTTAATCTTCCTACCCATGGCCCTATCCAAACTCTCGATGTCGACGAAATGTCTTCCTAAGCTCGAACAGACTTTATAAAGTGGTACAATGACGAAATTGCTACGGGCACTCATTTCAATTTCAAAAACGAAATAATGCGTTATTGCCTCAAGACGTGGGTATCCTTAGAAAAGTCTGTCTTGAGTTTTGGAAGAGGTATGTGGAAGAAAACAAGATCGAACCCTTTGGGGAATGCTGCGCTATCGCCGGTTCCTGCAGGCTTGTGTTAGGTAGAAGTTTTATTCGCCAGAATACTATAGAACTCATCCCAAATGATGAATACAGATTGGGCGACAATCAGTCGAGGATTGCCATTCAATGGCTTTTATAGCTAGATCATTCTGAAGACAGACGTATTCAGCACTCCGGGAACTTGTTTGAAGTACGGTTAAAAGGATGTATCCTGGTTGATGGGGTTACCGCGAAAAGGGGTAACAGTAAACGCGAACAGAGTGCAGCGTTTTTAAGTCGTGAGTAAACGTTGGCAACATCACACTGGATAAGTTCTTGTTACTATGGTTTAATAGACATTTGGGAATGTCAATTCACAAATTTTTAAAACAAAATCTGGCCACACAAGCCTTTGTTAGCTCAAAAAACGTACTGAATTAGTCGCCTCTGAATCCGCGCGATAGTTGCTATGGAAGTCGTACTAATGCGATTTAGTTGTATTGCGGAACAAGATGTGCAAATCAGGTATTTGGATGTTGGATTACTATACCCCTATGTGAATAAATATTCCAAATACCTGGCGGCGCAACCTACACTTCAGATTGTGCTGAATGCTTAAACCTCGACTTGCGCACTATCAAGGGTCTCATGAAATGTAGCGTTCTCCTGCCATCAGATTTGTACCATCATGACCTGCCTCTTAAAATGTACGCTAAATTAATTTTCGGTCTGGTGCAGAACCTGTGCTGAACCTATGTTCCAGCATGATTGCACCCATACGCGAGACGAACGTAAATTGGCCGGAATTTACATGTTCGACGAGCTACGAAAAGCTATACACTTAGGGTATCCAGTTTTAGAAGTTTTTGAAGTGTGGGGGTATGAATTTTGCCAATACGACACAGATAGTATAAGTTGGGGCCTTTTCTCAGGTTACGGCGATAACTTTCTTAATATCACGCCTTAGATATATTCCAAAATCATTTTTAAATTCATTTTGAGGAAAGTTCGGACAGTGGGAGAATTTAACACAAACCACAATTGTTACTGATTCTCACAATTTTTTCAGAACTATGTTCGATCATTCCAAGGAATCTATTTGAAAACGTGAACGAAGTTATGGTCGTAAACTGGATTAGACCCGAAGATGGGGTCGAACAGCTCAATACTGTCAACGTGGTCATGGCCGTTTATGCAAACTCCCTGAACGGTAGTAGAATCACGGAGTTCGTAAGTGGGGATCCTAATAATTATGCGTACAAGGTGTTCTCGACACGCAAAAATGAATACATCACAGTGAGTGAAGTGAAGGAAATCGCCCTAAACTAAAAAAATTCCCAAGCAATTAATTTCGACACACTAAAGTCGTTAGTGTTAGATGGCATCGAGCCTGTATTCGCACAAACTGACCGTAAAATTGTTAGAACCCCGTATACGAAGTTTTATCAAAGCCAGAGAGCAAGATTTACCAGGTGCAGTGCAGTTTTTATTTATGTCTTACTCAATGACTTTAATTAATTTGTTCACTTACTGATACTAATAATATTATTACACCTTGTAAACATAACCTTAAACCAGTTTCTAATGTTGATACTGCGTTTCTTCCTGTTACAGCTAATCTTACAAACAGAAATGAAAAAATCCTAATTAAATGTGGCATTGGGACTGTTTTTAAACCTACAAGAAAAATTAAAGAACATTTAACAGTCGCACTGAGATCATGCTCATGCACCCGGAGAACGCAGAAGAGGGGGGTTAACGGTTGACTCCAGGATTTGATCTAGAGAGAACGGGGTGGCGGGCTCAGTGACTCACTCCAAGGATTATACCTGTGAATTCTATAATTACGTGTTATTTAACATATCAAAGTTCGATAATTTTATGTTATGTTATACCGGTTGTCCTATTTTAAAAAATTATGTTGAAGTCACGTGACCGGAAATCTTTTTATGGTAGATCTAAGCATCATTTTTGACAGTTTATATATATATATATATATATATATATATATATATATATATATATATATATATAGCTTTCTTCGATAACTCCCTTATTATTAGTAATTTTAAAAAAAGTTAATAAGTAACTGCTATTCATGCTATTCATTTTCTTATAGGGGCAACCCTTTGGGTGCCCTACAGAACCGTACCTCGTGTTTTCAAATGGAACCCCTATATTTTTATTGCGGATTTAGATTCCCCGTTAAAAATTAAAGGGCCTTTGTACACACTTTATGATGCCTACGAACGATAGTTACAGAGTTAATCGCAATTGTTTAAAAATTTTTAGCGTTGTATAGGTTTACTAAAAGATTAGTAATTAATTAACACTACAGAATGTTTTTTATATCTGAGTTTTATTACCGAATAGTTGTGCTACATTGCAAACTAATTTAATTCCGATTTTAATTACGTTTAACAATAAAAAATATCTGTCGAACTTGTCAATTGAAAATTGAAGAAAACCTTTTTTTTTGGTATAATGGTATAATTTTTATGATTTGTTTAGAACCAGGAAACATTTCTCTTTAAAACGATACATTCCCTATACCTAAAGTTAATATTTTAGGAGATATTTTACAGTTCTTGAGAATTAGCAGAATTTCTGTAAAGAAACGCATGAAGTAGTCTATGGAAACAATTTTTTAGTAAAGCTGCGTGAACATAGCATTAATTATATGCATTGTCTAGTGTCCAATGTAGCATTCTCTAGCGTCTTGAATTTTTAAGTTGATTTTTTTTCTATTCTACCTGGTAAATAATTTATTCTAAAAATAAATTAGTAAATTATTCTTTATTTTTGCATAAGGAAATAGGAATAAAAGTAATTGATTCAATAATCCTCAAGATTATATGTCGGAAAAAATCTTAATCTAGGTATAACTAAACACTTTCCAAAATCGAAGGAATGATTTTAAAGTACAGGAGCATTAAGTTATGGAAAATATGGAGCAAGAAACGCCATGTTAGTGATTTAAAATGAAGTGAGAACAATGACAAGTTTAGCTAATGTATCTATGGTCAAGTCTACAAGATTTGAGCAAGATTTATAAGTTAAGTAGAAAAATAATAGATCATCAAAATATTAAAAAACCGAATTTTATATCATCTACAATTGCACCAAGACTAATCGATTCGAATCGAACATATTATAATATAAACGCTTCAGAATAAGGCTTTCTTCGTGTAGGATATTTAGCGGCATACAATCTTGAGGATAATAAGCAGTTTTTTTCGCTTTCCCCTATACAATACAGCACGTCTAATAATTCTTGTTCAGAACAACGCATTTTTACCACTAATGAAAATGTTGAACGCTAATAATTACTGAAAGCTGGAAGTTATTGACAGCTCTCGAACTAAAAAAATAGTTTCCATAGACTAATTGATACGTTTCTTTACAGAAATTGTGCTGATTCTCAATAAATGTAAAATATCTCCTAAAATATTAACTTTATGTATAGGGAATGCATATATTATTTTAAAGAGAATTTTTTCCTGGTTCTAAACAAATCATAAAAAATATACCATCCCATTAAATAAAAGAGATTTCCTCAATTCTTAATGGACAGGTTCGAAAGCTGTTTTTTATAGTTAAAAACGGAAATTTAATCAGTTTGCGATGTAGCGCAATTATTCGGTAACAGGACGCCGAAAGAAAAAACATCATGTAGTGCAGCGTTATTTAATTATTAATATTTTAGTAAACCTCTGCAACGCTCAAAATTTTTAAATAATTGCGATTAACTCAGGAACTATCGTTCGTAGGTGTCATAAATGGTATACAAGGGCCCTTTTATTTTTAACGAGGAATATAAATCCGCAATAAAAATAAAGGGGTTCCATTTAAAAAAAACGAAGTACGGTCCTGTAAGACCGTTTCTGAGATGCATCGGATAAAACTATTTACAACTTGTAGGGGCGCTATAGGACTGTACTTCGTTCTTTCAAATGGAACCCCTATATTTTTATTGCGGATTTAGACTCCCCGTTAAAAATTAAAGGGCGTTTGTACACCATTTATGACGCCTACGATCGATAGTTCTAGAGTTAATCGCAATTGTTTAAAAATTTTGATCGTTGCAGAGGTTTACTGAAATATTAATCATTAATTAACACTATACTACAGGATGTTTTTTATTTCTGAGTTCTATTACCGAATAATTGTGCTACATTGCAAACTAATTTAATTCCGGTTTTAATTACGTTTAACGATAGAAAATATCTGTCGAATTTCTCAATTGAAAATTGAAGAAACCTTTTTTTTTGGTATAATGGTATAATTTTTATGATTTGTTTAGAACCAGGAAAAGTTTCTCTTTAAAATGGTACGTGCATTCCCTATACCTAAAGTTAATATTTTAGGAGAGATTTTACAGTTATTGAGAATTAGCAGAATTTCTGTAAAGAAACGCATGAATTAGCCTATGGAAACAATTTTGTAATAAATGTCCCGTAAACGTACCACTAATTATAAGCATTTGCTAGTGTCCGATGTAGCATTTTCTAGCGTCTTGAATTCTTAAGTTGATTTTAGCCTATTCTACCTGGTTAATCATTTTTAAACAATTGCGGGGAATCTAAATCCGCAATAAAAATATAGGGGTTCCATTTAAAAAACTAAGTACGGTACCCCTAAACGGGCGCCCCTGAAATTTGTAAATAATTTTATCCGATGCAGCTCAGAAAATGAATGGCAGTTACTTGTTAACCTTTTTTCAAATTCTTGCCACAAATTTGGATCACGCGATATATATATATATATATATATATATATATATATATATATATATATATATATATATATATAACCCATGTCATCTCGTTTGTTAACAACAGAATATTTTACTAGTTTACTATGTGTACTATTATCATGTGGTTCGCATATCGCTAAGGATTACAATTTAAAATCTTGCTTATAGCAATTATTATTAATACTATCAGCTACGTACTTGTTATGTGTACAACCTTAGCGATATGCGGGCCACAAATTTCTGTTATTCAGTTATTATAGTGTTCCTAAGAATTTGTAATCCTATGAACATACTGAAAACATATGTTACAAGTATAATATATAGTTTCCTGTAGATCGTAGATATACATGGAATGAAAATAGTGAAAATAATTAACAGAAAGAAACGACTTACAGATTAAATTTAACAGAACATATTATTGGCATAAAATACTTGTTGTCACTTCTTAGATATGAGACCAATGTAAAGCTGGATTCATAAGTAGGAGCTGTGATGGTCGATTTATGACAAGGCACTTGTACCGTAATGTACATAAACTGGTAACTAGTAAGCTTATGTGTTCGTTTGTGTAATATCTGATACTAAATACTAACGTTCAAATTATTATGTTAATTAACAATTAACTGATATTAATGAATTCTTCTTTTTATTTGGCAGGAAATAATATTATATTGCCAGGATGCAACAAAAAGGAATATGTTAAACAATTTCGAAAGAAAAAACGTAGAATTTACTATTAGTTACTAACTTTCAATAAAGTTTTAAATATAGTTACAGAATGCTTTGTTAAAGGCAAAATTATAAAACTCACAGAGAAGTAACGCTATTATTAATATACAGTTTGTCTTTCAAGGTTGTCATGATCTGAAGTAATTAATAATAAAATAATGAACTACGTACTTTAAAGTGGCTAATTGTTGATTAATTTATTCCGGAAAATTTTGTTAAAGCTCACACTGATTCCATAATTACACACTTTTGTCTATGTAATAGCTTTATTTGTGTATTAAGTAACATGTGTTTTGACATGGCTATGTCAAAAGACTAATTACAATACACTAAAAATTGAAACTGTATGAAAATGTATTTTATAAGAAAAGTTTGACTTTGAACTTTTTCGATTTATTTATGAAAGCGTTCCACATTCCTTTATGTATGATTAATAACAAAATTTACATTCTATTGTAGCTGATAATTAAAAAAATTATTATTATTCGATTTTCCATTTTTATGCTGGTTAAGTATTAAATGTGACAATCAGCGCTGTAAAATACAGGATGATCCAAAACTCTGGTTGCGTTTAGAAAAAATATTTATATAATAAAGCTTGTGTGTATAGGAATAGGAATATGCTATAAAAATATTAAAAATATTAAAAATTATTCTTAATTGTACAGAGTGAGTTAAGAAAGCGTGCTAAATCAATCTTCTGCGTTTTTTGGAGGAACATAATGTATATTACGTTGATGCCAATTCTCTACACTAAAATACTTAAAATTAGTACAAAACATCGACAGTTTGAGAACTATTAAGAGTTGCATTACAAAAGATAATGAACTTCGAACAGTTGTCGATTAACAAAGCAATCACAAAAAAATTCAGTTCAATGTATTTTAAAGTCAGTGTGTTTCATTTTTTCCTTTTTTTTTTGTTTATTTGTGCTCGATGATTTTCATGTACGCATGCACTGATTTTGAAGAATTAAAAGTTGCAGCAATCATATATTTTATAGAGTATATTTCTAAGCTTTATTTGTAACTAACTGTCACCATTATTTTTTAGATATTTTAGTCAAAATGTGTCATTGGCACTATTGCACTTTCATGATATTTCTCGTATTTGTCATCTGTTTAATATTTGTTTTCTATACGCTAGATAATTTTTTTGTAAGAACATTTATATCCATTCGCGAAAATTACTTTATAAAAATTTTTGTACGATGCCATGGTTTCAGCATGCAGAGCTACCTTATTGTCATGAAAAGTTGTGAGATGATTGTGACGCGCTGGGTATATTTAGTCTTATTGTACGAGATGTGTATTTCTGATGTTGCATGAAGGTGAGTTTGTAGGGAAGAATTTTTTTTGGATGTTGCTATAATTGTTACACCGCTAGAATTTCAACAAGGCGATGAATACTATTTAGAAGATCACTTGAAAGCTGTATAAAAAGATTGTAAGTTGAAAGGATTACATTGGAATGAGAAATAATATTTTTGTAAAAAGTCTATTGGGACGATAATTATGCCACTGTGTAGCCATTGCATTTTCAGGAATGCAGGTTCATATTGCTATAAACGTTTTAATAGGGTATGAAATAAAAATATACGTATTTTATTCATATAAATAAGTTGGGATTTCATAATAGAAAATTTTACTTATGATTTAAGGGTAATTAGCATGGAAATTTATTGAACCTTGTGGAACGAAATTACACATACCAGAAATTACATTACACAGTTTTTACTGTTTTATTGAGTGAATTTTAATAACAAATTTGGACATTGCCAAAAGTTATTACGTTTTCCTTAAAAATTGCAGGATGGTGTAGATACGGCATATCGTTTACGTTGGTTATTTTACAATATTTTACAAGTTGATTACAGATGATGCCACTTTTGATCATTTGTCATTTAGAATTTTGCTTATTTATTTGTTCTTATACTATTTGCAGTTTAATATATCCTTGGTTGTGTAAATGTTATTTCTTATATGTGCTATTAATTATATTCGTTGATATATGTGTACGTTTTAGGACACCTTTAAAATCCAAATTCTAAAAATGTAGTAATGTGTGTTTAATAAAGTGTTGCTACAATACATCGTGGTAGGTTTCCAAAAGATAACAATAGGTAAGCTTAACACTAGTTGAGTGTGATATAAATATTTGCGCAGCACTTACACATGCTTGCTTGTCCGCGTTTGTGAGCTGCTGCACAACCTGTAAGTGGTATGGCTTCAATCCTAAATCACGATGCAAAATTTCAACCAGTGCAAAACGTTAGTCTTTAGAGAAAGTCTGCGCATGGACTGGGTTGGGGGTGCTACCATCTCGTTCCTGGACCAGACACAGCTACGAATGTGGAGTAAAACACCTTATAAGAGCCCTGTCTCCACGACTCCGTTAAATCATGATATTTAGTTTAGCGAATGATGGAGAAATCAGTACAGTATCAAATAACCTAGTAATTCGCTTGAATCCAAAAATATAAATATAGTCATAATTATTAAGGAATATGGAGAATTGAGTTTAGAAAATGGAGGTATCGGTTTTTATGAGGATTACATAGAACTGAAAATAATTAGTGAACGAAATAAGAAATTCTACAAGAAATACAATAACTAGTGGATAAGCATAAGAAATTGAATCAAATGAGAGAAAAAGTCATAGTACTTGAACCGCAAATAACAATAACAGGTGTATATTGCGCGCGAATATAACCAAGCATAATACATACAATGTGGTTAATCAATTAAATAGTAACGAGGTAGAAAATCAAAAGAATATTATATTACATTTTATAGAACCCTTTGATAAAATTTTAGAAAAACCAACCGTAGTTCCAAAGTACAATACATAATTAAGATAAGTATCTGGGTGTGATCGTGTATTTTTATTTATACTTCTTACAAAGTTAGGCGTTTCGATAAAAATTACAGTTATTGTCGTCAGAAAATGATAACACTTTAAAAAAAAATTTCAAAGAGAAGTATTTTACTAATTTTAATTTATATCAGTAAATATTTTCTAAATATGTAATAAATTGAATAGTATTAAACCAACTTGCAAATGACATTCCAGATAACGATTTACGAACAAAGACTAACCATGAAACGTGTCACATCCAAAAAAAAAAAATTCAATCACGTTACAGTATCGGTGTGAAATTGTGAAAAAAATTTACTTGAAAACTTAATTAATTTTTTAGTTTATTGACAAGGATAACTGTAATTGTTTGCGAAACGTTTAATTCTGTAAAAAATACAAATAAAATAACACCTAGGAATAAGTATATTGAATAAATCGTTAAGCTTTGCATTTTCATATAATATAGAACATTGCTAAATCGACTCTTTACTAGTATTGTTTATTCGAGGGGTAAAATTCGCCTACTGCAGCCCTAAGAACTCATGGGCCAAAGATAAGGGATAGTTAGAGGAAATGTACTTGCTAAAAGTGAGAGCAAAAGTCTAAATTGGATATACATGCACTAAGAATTATGGAAATCCTACACCCAATTTTTATTTAAATTAATGTTAACTAATAAAATTTTTATTACATTAAAATTTACACGTTTCGGGTATGAAATAAATTAAACTAAACAAAAGCAAATAAATTCCTTAAGGCAGAAGGAGTAAAAGAAAATAATAAGAATTAACACATTACTTGTTATTGTTACTCTAAAAATTCCTGATGGTTAATCGTCTTTGAAGAATGGGCGAAATATGAAGATACAAATGATATGTTAATAGTTAATTAGTCAATTAATTCAATAATGTGATTTGAACATGTGCATAATTAGGCCATAACGTTGCACCATTTTACGCCTTCGAAATTAAACCTTGCGCCTCAATAGGAATAAATTTGTAGCAAAAACTCTACCAACACGGCTAATTTGATGGAGCTGTAAACTTTTGGATAAATTATTTTTAGTTTCCAACCTACATATACATATACTGACTGCTATCAATCAAGTGATCTATAGTTG
>JARFJB010000408.1:3302500-3342500 GCA_036346205.1 Vesta saturnalis | reverse complement strand
AAATAAACCGACTATCTTTACACACCTAAAAATCAATCATCAGTGAAACAACTAATCTTAAAGTGTCCTATCCTCTGCTTTGTTAATCTATTTTCTACGTAGGAGATATGCTGTGTTCCGAAGGACACTATCTTTCGTCGCCCCCAAGGAATCACCTGTAGCTATATTCAAAAATAGCGTAGTAGCACTTTTCAAAGATCCTTCGGAAGTAAAAAAACTACAAGGATACCGTTTGTGTTCTATATTTTTTACGTTTAACCGTTTTCAATACAGTTATAGGCTTGTGCTAGTTTATAGAAGTAATTACAGTTATTGTAAGCTATGTAATTATCTTATCAGTAGCAGATTGTTACAGTTTAAGATACTGACAAAATAATTAACTCAAAGTATCGAAATCAATTCACAACCATACCCCATTATTCTTCATTTGTATGTATGCGGATTAATTGTAATGGAATACATGCCGTTCTTTAGCATATTCTCTGTTATTGTAGACGTGTGACCATAACGCTACTAAATTGGGACATAAATAAAGGAATAATTATTTTCCAACAAATGACTACCTATCTTTTCCTTTAAACAAGTAAGGAATTTCTTATGTGTTCCTGTTAAGGATTTCCTGTTATATACATGCAGCCCCTAACAAATCAATTCCTGATTTGTGTGAATCGAGTAAATTGCGTTATCAAGTAAAATATTTTGAATTAGAAATTTTAGCATAATCTCAGAATACAATTTGCTACTGTCGTCAGCAAAACAATGAATAAAGCTTGCTAGGGATAAAATACGATCATTTGTGAATAAGACGTACACCCGAACCGGGTGATACCACAGAATCACATAAGGATACTGCTTTAATACGTTGACCTTTCCGAAGTGACGTACAGAATTATGGACGATTATTGTATCTGACAGTGAAAGACTGAGAAGTTTGGCAAAGTTTGTCAGTTTTGATCAAAGGCTTCGGTTAGATCAGTAAGAAACTCGACTAAATCCATGAAAAGTCATTAGTTACTCCTTACTTATAAATAAGAGAAATCTTCATAAAAACTACGTTTCAGAAACTAAACTATACGCTTAGATAGATAGGTTTTTAGCGTAATTGCTAATATATTATCTAGATTTGCTTTGCATGAAAAAGTAGATATTTCTTACATTTCAAAAATTGATATCAGCAAAATACTTATTGTTTAATACTTCAAAACAAATTTACAAATGACGTTGTTATCAAATTTTTTCCTAATGGTATAAATGAGTGTGCTTAGAATGCCTAATAATTCATTATATCTTCTGAACTACTACACTATAAATTTATACGATCTTTACGAGCAATTAATAGTCCCAGTTTTAATTACAGTCAAACCTTAAATACACTGTTTAGAATATTATAGAGCTGTAGGCACGTTTAAGCGGTTTTTCAGGACTTAACGACCACGTTTCCTAACATTTTCCATTTCCATTCATTTCGGCGGAGACAGCTACCATTATTTACTTTAATCGTGTGAATTTTCTTTAATAATTCTGGGAACTATTAGAAATTTAAAACATCAATAGGAAATGGTTTATGAAGATGTATAAATGTATAAATGTATAAATTTTGTGCAATTTATATTAACGTACCTATGCAAATAAAAGGAAAATAAGTAAGATAAAAGTGTGGCTAAACAGAACCCTAGTGGAGCGAATTTCATACCCATACTTTCTAAAAAGCATCCAAGAATTTTTGTAATAAAGCAGTAATTTTTAAAGTAGATTTCATCAGATTCTATTAAATGTTATTCTCTAATAGGAATGCTCGAATTTATGAGAGTGTTAGGAATTTAATCCAAAAATTCTTTCAATAGCTGATGGAGTAAAATGCAGTGAATTACAATTTAGTTTGTTTTTTGGCTAGTAAATTTCTATACCAATAGATGTACATACATTACTTAATATTAATCTAATGTACATAAAAATATCTAAGTCTCGTCAGACTTTAATTAGTATATTTTAAACGTTTTATTTCTATAAAAAACAAAAGATTTAAAAATATACGTACATGAGCACGTAAAGTTAGTCTGCATTAGCTTAATTTGAAGAGACTATTTTATTTGAAGCTTGGAAGGGGATCTACATAGATATAAAGCTTGCTCGTTTATTCACTAAAGCATTCAATGTAATCTAGGAATGTAGGTACGTTATTATTACATGTGGTAACAATACCAGCTACAAAAGCGCTTTGTGCAACACTATACTGAATTTAGTATTTTTGTAGATAAACGTTCATTTATGTTTAGATTTATACAAACAATTTTAGGAGGATTAAGGAATTTAAACTTATGTTTAATGTATTTTACTTGCGAGCCGTCAGATGAGTACGTAAATTCTTGGAACCAGTAAAAGTCGTACTTAGTTACATTCGTAATTAAAAATAAATAACTGGTGTGGAACACCACAAAATGGAAACCAAAAGAAATCAAATAATTTTAATCACCCTTTTTTTAGGATAACTATGCAACATCTCTAATAAGAAGCTTATTATAAAAATTGGCAATATTGTTAACGCAAAATAATCTATGTCAAACAGACGTTTAAAACTTCATGACAGACAGAGGTTAACTTAAACGAAATGTAATAATTATAATTTCAATTTTTTTTTTGATAACTATGCAACCTCTTTTTTATACGTTCATAACGAAAACAGGCAACATTGTAAAAACAGAGACAGCAATCTATGTCAGAATGGCGTTTAAAACTTCATAATATAGACATTCATAGACTCTAATACGTATAAAAAATTTCGCCTCTATAAAAATATCGATAATATAGCTTCAGCATTTTCAATGATATTTACGTAATTTTTAAATTTATTACGCTTTACTTTAAAAAAACTTTTTACAGAAAATTCACATAAAGTTAAATTTTCCTTAAAAAATACGTCTCCAATTTTTTTTATAAAATCAATCGTTACTCAGATAATGAAGAAAATTCAGCTAACACTTACCTTAGGAATTTTTTTTCCGCTAAATAACGGATCATATCAAAAAATTGCATACAACATAATTAATCGATATGTGTAAGGTCTACATTCAGGTATTCTTATATCTATGAAATATGCAGCTGTTTTAGAACTATTTGATAAAAACCAAAAACTACCCATAATAAACCTCCCCATCTCCACCATTGCATTTCTCCCAAAATTTTAAGTCTGTAAGTATTTTCGTTCTGGAGTTATCGTGGATACTAACATACATCCATACACGCACATACACACACGCGCACATACGCACGCATTCACGCACGCACGCATGCACGTACGCATGGACGCACGTACGCAAGCACGCACGCACGCACGCATGCACGCACGCACTGCACGCACCACACAACACCTGCACACACACCACAACACACACCCACATACACACAACCACACACACACACACACACAACCACACACCACCACACACCACACAACATCCTAACACCACACACACACACATCCTCACACACCACACACACACACACACAACACACACACACACACCACACACATACACACAACACACACACACACACACACACACACACACACACACACACACACACACACACACACCACACACACACCACACACACACACACCACACACCACACAGCACTCACGACACACGACACCACACACACACACACACACACACGCACCACACGCACACACACACACGCATCACAGCAATCACTCACACGCACTTCATCGACACGACACGTAGAACGCAAGCCACGATATACAACAATCGTACGTACGACGATACACACACACACACACACACACACACACACACACACACGCACACGCAACCAAGATTTTGAATTCCCGCCCATCCGGTCATTTTTTTTACGCTTTCTGTCTTGGACCGACGTTATGAAGAGATGTTTTCCGGTATTATAATTCCAAAAAATGTCTGTTTAGTTGAGTTGATTATATCACTTATTACTTCTGGATGTATATACAAAATAAATTAGGAACAAAGCTTAACTACATATTAGACCATTTCGGGAGTATCTTTGGTAAGTTAAGTTATCTTATTTAATTTCTGCAGTATCGGAATCATTTTGAAGGTTTGTTTTACATTTTTGTATGTTAATCCTAATTAATCTATGGAATTAGTTACTTCTCCAATAATGCATAGAGTATTATTATTATCCTGCATACAGTGAGGACCAAAAGTCAGTCAACCCCCCGCCCTCCTTTTAACTGTTGAACGGTAATAGCTTTTATCGTGCAATTTGGTGTGTTATAATGAAAGTAAAAAAACATATTTTTACGTAAAAATGATAACCGTAGGGGTCGAGTGGCACCTCATCTTAAGGGTATCTTCATTCTTAAATAAATTGCTGAATTTGAAAACATTGTTACGTGCACAAAGGGATATTGGTAGAAATTGTGGCTAAGGTGCTGTAACATAGAATAAGGAATTAGCCGGAATCTCAGTCGGTCGGTTAAGCACTTGTATGCATGGGCGTTTTGGCAGGAGAAAAGAGATACATATAATTTAAAAAGGGCACCACTTGATTTAATTTTATATCGCCCCTCTATCAAGAAAAGGGCTACGGCCACATAGGACAAAATAGACAGCTAAAAGAAAATGGTGAACTAAGTCCACACTGACAAAGGACTGGCTAGGAAGTTGATCGTAGATCACCGGGTTAACGAAATAACTTACGATTGTTTAACACCACTTATTTAATATACCCCAACGTAAAATAGTATAAATGTTATAATAATAATTAAATTTTCGTAAATATCTAACACAAAAACATTTTTATAGAGCGCCAACTCGCAGACTTAATACAATTCTATCAGGAAATATTCCCAATACATTAATCAATATACATCAGAGACAATATATCTATGAAATAAACCAGCAGTAATCAACTTACCTTTCACCAAAACTAAAAACAAAACTATGAATATACTTAAAATTTACATACTCAGACACTATACGGTTCGGCATCTAGTGTTGACCCTAAAGAAAAAAATACCCAAACATATATCTGTACTCATCCGAAATTGAATTCTTGTACACCGATATTCCACGTCCACGTTGGACTAATTTATCAGTTTCCAATCAACCGGACGCAAATAAACCCCAAATATAAAGCGAAAATTAGCACTAGATGTCTACCCTGTTGTTTACTTATGTAAGCACAAAATATTCTTCAGTAAAATTACTATGAGCATTACAGACAAAATAATAAGCATGAAGCGTTTAGCAAATTTAGAAAGGCCAAGTTTATTACCGATTTGGCAATTGCAGTACAAGAATTTAATAAAGCGCAACACAAAATGACACATTTATTGGTAAGCATAGGGCTACCAACAAAAAATTCAAATTAGTAAATCCTACTTCAAACAGTTTTATACTAAACAAATATTAAAATTGTAATCAGAAAAAAAAATAACAAATGTTATACAACCCCAGTGATAATAAATAAATATTCAATTTGATTTACACAGTAATTGAAACCTCAGCAGTTAGCATAATTTTTTGACATACATTGTATATTTAAACTCAACTAGTAGCATTCAGTCAACTAAACAGCTGATTGCATGTATAGTAAACACAGGTAGTTCTAACGGTTGAACAACTACGGTTATTTATCAGAATAAAGCTAGTACATAAGAAAAGCTAGAAATTGATAGACAAAATACAAATTCTATTGCAAAGTTAAATGTAAGTATAAGCGAAACTTTAGAATAACCCAAATTATCTTTTACAGGTACAAGTGTATAGTATTACTCTCGATTACTAAGCAAATGTTTCACAGTACAGTATAAGCATTAATTTCAGGGTTAAGATAATTGCGGAAACACACTAATACAAGTAGCAAGCACAGTAATGTAATTGTTATAAGAATTTCAGTAAAGTACAGATAACGAGAGCCTCGTTATGTAGAAAAGCTAACAAAAGTCACTCACCATAGGTAAATTTTGTATGCGTGTAACAATAATACTTATCCGAAACTAGTCGTAGGTGTAACGTATATTTCTTCAGTTAATTCGGAAGATACTAGGAGAAGGAGTCATCGTGAACTGTTTCAATTCAGGTTCGAAGATCCATAACTGTGCTGTCAGAAGCGGTGTAATTATTCCTTATGGAAGCACGAGATATGTTAATCTTGAGTGAATGTGTAAAGGACCAAAAAGAACCTATATAAGATAACTGTGTTAGAATTTAAATCGATACCCAAATTTTATAAAATATGATCTTTATGCTGTATTAAAATTTCAAAACATATACGCATGCATTTCAAAGCTATTTCTAGTAAATAAGAAAAGAAAGTGAGTAGCTTACCTCTTGAATGAAGCTGAGGTGTAGTAGAAACAAAAATTAAAGCCGAACTCAAATTCGAAATCCCAACAGGATTTATTTATATGGAAAAGGTCAAATCCAGCAACAGGCTGTGTTCAAATTTTACTTGAAAAGTTCAATCAAATTTTTAAGGAAAATTTTTCCAAATTTTACATGTGCTTCTAACTACGCATTCAATTCCTTTTTGCCAAAATGGCGTTTTCCTTCTTCTCTGAAGGTACCAGAAAACCAAAAAAAAAAAACAATAGCGTGATTATTTTCACTAATCCAAAGGTTTTAAAGTAGTCACATGTTTGAAACATTTTAAATTTAAAACGATTTTTATTGGCAATGTTGCCATTTTCCAACAACCTACAGGATGAGTCGTAACTTAAAGACCATAAATTTACAAACTACATTTACACGTATCAACATTTGAATAACTCGTATTCACGTGACGCCCAATTTCGATTTCAACCCCCTATTACGTGGTGACTTTAAATGAAAAAACTGAAGCAGTTATCTTTGGTAAAGCTATAATCGTAATTAACTAATGTCAAAATGTCGAGAAAGAATAAATACAATCTTAATACTACAAATAAAAAAACTTTGCAATACATAAACAACATTAAATTATACGTTGACGAAGTTCTTCCTTTCTGATTTGTTATATAAACTCAAGATTTAAGGTAACCCCACAGAAAGTAATCTAGTGGTGAAAGATCCGGCGATGGGGTTCGCCAATCCAACTATCCGTATAAGTAGCAGTCAAGTGATTTCTAACGTCTCTAAAGTAATGCGATGGGGCACCGTCTTGTTGGAAAGTGACGTCCATGCTGAATTCTTATTGATTTTTCGCTATAATGTTATTTATGAGAGGAGTAATTCTCTCTTCCAATACTTCGAAGTACATGGGGCCATTTAAATTGCCATCTAAACGTACGGGTCCTACAATATAGTTACCAAAAGTGTCCACCCAAACATTACATTTTTGGGGAAACTGTTTATTTACTTCACGAAATCCATGTGGATTTTCATCACTCCAGTATGTGTAATTTTGAGTCTTAACAAGTTCCGTTCAGATAAAATGTGCTCTCGTCGCTAAAACATACATGCTTTAAATAATCAGGATTACTTATGATCCTTTCTGACATAATCTCGCTAAACTCGGGTCGCCTATCTGGATTATCTTCTGTCAATTCATGGAGAAGTTGCATCCGGTATGGATGAAATTTATACTTTTTCAATATTCGCTTGAAAGAGCGTTACATGTGCTGGCCACCGATTCCGTACTTTGTTCAGGATTCACTATCATTTCAGCAATTACCTGCATTTTCACATTTTCTGCAATGCTCGGTCACCCGGATCTTGGTGCATTCTTTTCAGTCCCTACTGATCAAAATTTTTACAGTAGACTATAAAAAAATCTACGTGTTGGCCGTTGCGGAAAGCGTTCATTAAAGATGCTGACGGCAGGATGGTAATTGCTTCAGATTTGTCGTTTAAATAAACGAGACAGTGCCATTTTCACACACCTTATAATTTGACAACTAAATGTCAGAGTCTAAACAGTATAGCAACAGTTAACAGTCACATTTTGTACGTAGCACGTTCAGAATCAACTCTTGAATGTATTACCGTAACAGGGGGTTGAAAACGAAACTGGCCGTCACGCAAATACGAGTTGTTCATATGCGTTAAAATTCTACGGTTGATTTAAGGGCAGCTGTTTTACTTGCACAGTAACACACCAAATTGCACGTTAAAATCTGTTACCGTTCAAAAATTAAAAGCCTTGCATTTTGCTGTGTTATGTTTTGGCTTGCATTGTGTTATTAATGCGTTATTTTCGTATTTTGTTTTAATGTGCCTGCGTGTTCCTTGAGAAACACGTACAGATCTGACAAGTTCCTATGTGTAACTAACGAGTAACGAATCGATACTCAATTAATAATGTCTACTTCTTGTGATTACGTACAATCTTGTCTGAATACGATTGCTGAGTGTGTCTTTATGTAACTTGTACTGTTTCCTGATTTCGGATTGTTTTTAAATTTACATTGACCGAAATCAGTCCTAGTTGTTACATGCACAAAGTGCGGTCGCAGCAAAAGTAGAAAAAGGTGTGAAGTAACTAGAAATATGGATTTAACCGGAAGCTCAGTCGGGTCGTTAGGTACTTTTATGCGTCGGTGTGTAGCTGGCGTAGAGATGCAGTAAGGATAAAAGGGCACCAATTGATTCATTTTTATACCGCCCTTACATCTAGAAAAGAGCTGCAACACAGTAAGAGATACACTACAGTTAAAATAAGATTCGACCACCTCCAGAAAGATAGTAGGTCTGGCTAGGAATTGTGATCCTAGTCTGGAGGAATAAAGAAAACAACTACTGATAGGTTAACACAACTTGGTTTAATTATAAACACGAATAAATAAAGTATTAAAAAAAGAATTACCCAATCGGCGTTGTCGTCATGAATCCATATTTTAAAAATAAGAACAGATTTCCCCCAAAAATATTTTTAGTTAAATTCAACAATTTACATAAGATAAATAACATTTACACAATCGTTATCGTAAGTTCGGATAGCTATAACGTCTGAGGACGAAACTTAACGAATTAAAACTAGGAACAAACAAATAGGTATCCGAACGTTATAGTAGAAACACACACCTTGCTGGGTATTATGGACCCTATAATATAAACTGACAAACAAACAAAAAATTGTGAACATATAGTACTCAAAATCAAAATTATTTTGAATTGTTCGACATCCAACGTTAACCCTAAAAAGGATAAGCACAACACAATCTCAAAATTAATTAAAACTAAAATAAAACCGAAGTTCTAGGAAGAGCTCTCCTTAAAACTGGTTTAAACAGATTTAAATCAACCATAAAAATCAGTTAGCCCAAAATTAATAATCAAATTTATTTCGCTTAGATGTCTACCATTGCGTCTTTCTTAAGCACAACAACATAAATTTAAATATAAGTAGGCAGTACAGGCAAAAAAAATTTTGCCGAGAATTTTCTCACCGCAATCAGAAAGTGTTAGGTTGCTATTATTTATATGAACCTAATAGCAAAAGCGCAATTTAGAATTATTACAATTACTAAGAAATTTAAATAATTGGATGAGTGGATGAGGGCAGAAATAGTTATAGACAAAGAAAATTGAATTGCTTCCTTATTATGATAGCATTTCTTGACACGTAAAGTTTTAGCGTACATAAATATACAAAAAAATTAAGTATAAAACATGCTTTAATCACTAAGCATAAACATCCATAAAATTTAGGTATCAGTAACCCTATCTATAAGAAGTCTAGTTCATATAGGCACAAATATTAACATAGTTCGTGAAGCACTCTGTGTATTGTATAACGGTCTAGTTGAGTAAGTGGCAACATTCAAATTTACCAACAGCTGATCACTCCCAACAATAAGTTTACAGTTATAACAGATGCAATTTTTGTCCTAATGCAAAATTATTACACATGAAAGTAGCCAACAGATTGAAGCTAGTATTTGTGATTTATTCACAAGGAATATTGGTGCAAGTAAAATTCATATTTCCCCTAAAGCGTACATAATGTTTATTGTTACAGGAACATAACATCGGTAGATGTAAGACCATTAAAACAACGAATCAAAGAAATCATCCGCATAGAATTTAAAAGAACAGTACTATACTCAGAACTGCAATTCATTATAGTAACGAATTGTTCTTAAAATTCTACAGATTCACTACAGCAATTGTCGATATAGCGAGAGTTTCGTCACGAAAGCCTAACAAGTAAAAGAAACTCCCCCGGACGTTGCTTGTGTATAATTACTATATATAAACCTATTTGTTTATAGTAAGAAATTGGTCCGATAAGAAGTAGTAATCATAACGTATCTTAGACTTAGCTATCGGAGCCCATTTGTATGTTACATCAGAACCCGGAAGAACGTTGATCCATTATAGATGTACGGTCACAGCAACATCTTGAAGAACGAAGAAGGGCGATAATAACCAATACCATAAAAACCTAGATAAACTCTTATTTTAGAAACGTGCCGCATACAAAGTTTCGAAAGTGTATTTTAATGTATTTTAAATTGTATTGATTTAAAAGTTAAACAAAGGTGACCAGTGAAAAGAGAGAAAATAAGTGTTTTCGATTACCTCTTAATCTGACGAGAACTTTGTTGTTAATTTTAAATCGCACAAACGAAACTAACCTTAACTAGTATCCTTTTATAATGGGCAGATAAGGTAAAACCAGTAATCACTGTGTACAACTTCTATTAAGTAAAGATTTCATAGCAGTTATAAACCATCTATCCCATATACATTTTCTAACAACGCAATTTTTCATGCTTGCTCAAAATGGCGTTCTTCAGTCACCGAAGAAACCAGAAAGAAGAATCACATGGCCCTTTTTAACAAATAAGGCAGTTCGACGTTATCGCATTTTAAATTTACTACAAAAATTGAATTTAGGTAACCCCATTGTTGCCAAACTTCTAAAAGTTGAAACCGTAAAGTGTGTTGCCTAACAACAGGTCAGTTTGTACTAAACTTCGATGCTAAATTAATGGGTTACACAGTTTCGAATTTTATTTTATTTTGAAGGTAAGTTAGCTAATATCAACTGATAATTCAATGAAATCTGAAATTTATCTATTTCATTTGCAAATTTGTATTTGTGTGAACTACCGATCATAATTTTGTTGTATTATTATTATTACCAAATTTATTACCTGTTGATTTACTTTGCTATGTAAATTCGAAACCTAATGGTCATTTAGATAACCACTTTCAAAGCGTATCTTAAATAAACATACATATACATTTTCCTACATTATGGCATAATGACGCATGTAAATAATTCAATTATTTCAAAATTATTATTAATTTTATTAAGTACATAAATAAAGATTATTATTTATATTATTAGTTTTGTTATGAACGAACAAATTCAAAAGTAAATATGTAATTAAAAAAGTTCACCTCGAGTAGCATGTGAACCTATGACATGTACTTTGCTTGAGTACCGCGCTCTAACCAACAGAGCTATCGAGATACAAGCCCCAATTGATATAAATTTTTTCTTTATGTATGTAGAATTTACATCAGTTCTACATACATAAAAATATAATTTACATCGCCTTCTAAGTATTATGAATTTATTCCAAAAAAGTGGTTTACGAATAAATCCTAGTATTGTAACAAAAATATTAGTACCGCACTAATAAAGTATTTGATAGTCATTGTCCTAACTCTTATCAAGACAAATTATAACACTAGAGAATTTCTTTTCCTACACAAATATATTTATGAATAAAAAAAGCAGTAGATCAAAAATTTAATATAATGTAATATTTGGGTATTAATAAATAGTATATAAAAATTGACGCAAAGAAAAAGTTTAGAGAGCTTGTACAAGATGCCTAAATTCTGTTATTAAATTTGCAATTTAAATTTAAAAACCTTAATTTCAGCTTTATATCCGTCATCGTTCAGATCCTCAATTAAAGCACACATATTTGAATAACAAAAAAAGTCTGGTAGAATTTGAAAATACATAACTGAATATTTCTTTAGAATATATTCTGAATCACTCCACTCATATTTAAATTTGGCAGTACTTCTTTTTATATAGATAATTTTTGATATGGGTTGGATTTTAATGAACGTGTTCAAACATTTCAAGTAAAATTCTAACGTTGGTATAAGCAAGGTTCTATAATTCTTGATTAGAACATTTTTATTTGAATTCTTAAATAAAATTGTTGTTTACATATTCTTTAAACAAATACATACAGTACTAGTTAAAAAATGCAAGATACGGTTCCTTTAAATTTAAACGAAAATATTTCAGCACTAAAATTATAGTTTATTTTTTAAATAAGTATTGTGACTGCTAAAAGTCTATGGTAATTACTAAGAGCACTTTCCGTTTACTGATCTACTTCAGAAATTTTCTTGAAATTTAATTGGTTAGATTTTACATTCTAAATTTTTTAACCAAAAGGCGTACAACAAAATTACTCTATACTGGAGTAGTGCACTGAATGCAAAACGCAATCAGACTC
Organism: Vesta saturnalis; assembly: GCA_036346205.1. Classification (NCBI taxonomy): domain Eukaryota; kingdom Metazoa; phylum Arthropoda; class Insecta; order Coleoptera; family Lampyridae; genus Vesta; species Vesta saturnalis. The sequence continues at coordinate 3,330,082 of JARFJB010000408.1, read as the reverse complement.
AGTTGTTACTATGTCACAAAGCTGTTATCGACCTTTTTAAATATTTAGAAAGTTAAAATGCATTTTTATCTGGTTATACAGACCGTAACATGGGATAGGCTTGATTTGTTCATTTTGTTTTGGTCTAAATGTCCAAAATTAAATCTTACACTAACATTTGTTCAACTAAAGCATAAGCATGCAATCCGTCGACCAAAAACGCTTCAAAAATTGTTGAAAAATGTATGTATCAAGACAAAAAATAGAGTAGGAGACGCTACCAACACGTATCTGAGGAATGTTCATGTTGATGTCAAATCTGCCATACAAAACTATATTTCCTCGACAATCAAATTAGGTATAATGTATTTGAGTTAGATGTAAACGAATATTTTAGATAAACTAGTAAATTTAAGTTATTTTTGTAGTCTAGTCGTTTAAGGCGTTTGTGTTCAAAATAACATTTGGTGAAGAAATTTTCGTTGGGGCTTCATTGTTTTGGTATTGTGAATATTGCATCAAAAGACTCAGGCTAAGTAATTGTTCTTGTTGCAAAAACAGCTGTTCAAGGTAAAAGATCGAGAAGATCAGTTTTCTTCAAATATCTTGTTATATATTGGTTTTACACGAATTTTAATTATTACTATCGACCCAAGCCGGCTTCCCAAGCATACAATTTACTAATCAAGATTTGACTTTTTGCAATGAATTTAGGAACGTTTTGCCAGTTTCGCCAGGTGCATCTAGTAAGAAAACTCCTCAGTACACGTGGTTAACTGCTATAATCAATTTGTCGTATGCGGTTTTCTGCTGCTGATTCGTACTGATTGGCTCAATGCATCTCGATCGAAATGCCGCTCTGTACGTGTGTGCGTGTGTGCGTGTGTGCGTGTGTGCGTGTGTGCGTGTGTGCGTGTGTGCGTGTGTGCGTGTGTGCGTGTGTGCGTGTGTGCGTGTGTGCGTGTGTGCGTGTGCGTGTGTGCGTGTCGTGTGTCGTGTGTGCGTGTGCGTGTGCGTGTGCGTGTGTGCGTGTGTGCGTGCTGTGTGTGTGCGTGTGTGCGTGTGTGCGTGTGTGCGTGTGTGCGTGTGTGCGTGTTGCTGTGTGCGTGTGTGTCGTGTGTGCGTGTGTGTGCGTGTGCTGTGTGCGTGTGTGCGTGTGTGCTGTGCGTGTGTGCGTGTGTGCGTGTGTGCGTGTGTGCGTGTGTGCGTGTGTGCGTGTGCGTGTGTGCGTGTGTGCGTGTGCGTGTGTCGTGTGCGTGTGTGCGTGTGCGTGTCGTGTGCGTGTGTGCTGTGTGCGTGTGTCGTGTGTGCGTTGGTGTGTGCGTGTGCGTGTGTGCGTGTGCTTGTGCGTGTGGTGCGTGTGCGTGTCGTGTGCGTGTGTGTGCGTGTGTGCGTGTGTGCGTGTGTGCGTGTGCGTGTGGTTGCGTGTCGTTGGCGTGTCGTATGCGTATGGCGTGTGTGCGTGTGTGCGTGTGTGCGTGTGCTGTTGTGTGCGTGTGTGCGTGTGTGCGTGCGTTGTGCGTGTGCGTGTGTGCGTTCGTGTGCGTGTGTCGTGTGTGTCGTGTGTGCGTCGTGTGTGCGTGTGTGCGTGATGCGAGTGTGTGTATGTACGTTTGTGCGTTTGTACGTGTGTGCGTGTTTTCGTGTGTGAGTGCGTGCGTGTGCGCGCGTGTGTGCGTGTGTATGCGTGTTTGCGTGTGTGCGTGTGTGTGTTTGTGTGTGTGCGCGTGTGCGTGTGTGCGTGTGTGCGTGTGTACGTGTGTGCGTGTGTGCGTGTGTGCGTGTGTGCGTGTATGCGTGTGTGTGTATGTGGGTTTGTGCGTTTGTGCGTGATTTCGTGTGTGCGTGTGCGCGCGTGTGTGCATGTGTGTGCGTGTGTGCGTATGTGCGTGTGTGCGTGTGTGCACGTACGCGTGTTCGGAGAAACTGGCGAGATTCGTGGCAAGAGCCTCATTCGTTGTCCAAATATAATTGCTTCCAATCAGGAGGATGAAATTTTAGTCGAAATTGCTGAAAATCCTTAACTTTACATGAGTAAGTAAATGTTCCATATTTAGACTACTTCACAAAGAAGATTTGAGACCATTTCGTTTTAACCCGGTGTAGAATTAATCGTAATTTTAACGAAAACGTTTTAGGGAATCACATCTTCAACAATAATTCAGAATAAATGTTTGTTGTGGGTTTAGGGGACATCAGTTATTATGCACTCTTATGAGAATAATAAAATAACAATAATAATAATAATAATAAAACATAGATTTGGTTTTTACTACCAAATGTGCTGCAGATAGGCAGAAAAATAAGTTATTGCTATGTTTTCACATCTTTAATGGTTAATATCTCGATAATTATCCACCTTATAGGTTATCAACAAGAGCACATATTTTACGTACAAGACCTTGGAAAATAGGAATTTCTAGTTAAAATTGATATTCACTCAGTGGTGTAGTATTTAGAAGGGGTGAAGGGATTTATCTTTCATGTTGTACTCCACTGGCAAAAGCGATTTAACATATTGTTCTACGCTTGTGTGCGCCTTAGGTCAGTAAACCTCTCCACTAAATTGGTCCAGGTTAAACGTCATTAATTTTGATGTGTGATGGAACAACAAGAAAATATAAGACTTTCATAAGAAAACTTTATTCAAGAATATTTCTTAACAAAGATACAGGGCGTCAAAGTTATAAAAAAGGCTGGTTTTCTCATCATAACTTCTAAACCACTTGATCTCTAATGGGGTAGAGACTGGGGGTCGGCACCGTCTTCGTCGCTCCCAATCTTTGGGGCCACTGGATGTTTTACAAGGAAGATTCAATTTATGGGCTCCCTGATTGATTTATAAAAAAAATATATTTGCAAATTTTTTATTTATGGCTTCGTTTTTGAGATACTTATTTTCAGTTAAAGTGTTATGAGCAGGTCAAAACTTACGACTAAACTACCACGATAATACGACATGAGAGGTCAAAATTTGTTTAAACATTTGATTGCTTATTACACATAATGTACATGAAAGATGCAAAAAAATCAAATAAACAATTAAATACACAAATAAGTTCTCAAAATCTAATCCGCCAACCTTATGGTGGTAATATGAATCTATCAACATATTACGGCCAGAATTGTATTAACAACTCTTTTTATAAACTAGTGTCTTCCCTGAGGATGAATCACATTCAGGATTTGAAACTTATACTTGTATACAATGTGTCCCAAATTCGGTTCTCTATAAAGTGATCTCGGCTCCTGTTTATACTTACGGCAAAGGTTAAATGCGGAAAGTTTTAGAGGAAGCTTAGAGCATTCGATATCCGGTTTCAGATTTACGATCGGTCAATTGGTTTCGAAAATATCGGCGAAAAACCGAAAATGGCGGATTTCGTTTTTCGCCAGTAAATCCGAAATGGTTAATTTGACAGCTAGTCCAGTCAATGACGACATTTGATGGCGCAAAAAACACAAACAATCTAAAAATTTGGAATCGGATAGTTAAAAGTATACACTTTAAAATAAAAAAATATCCCTACTACCAGCTTGTCCATTTCCCGGAAAAATTTTGGTGTGAAAATTTTTTTTTTAGTTTTCCTGCAAAAATTGCTTAAATAATGATTTCATAAAAAAATGTTTCAAACAAAAGTTGTAGCTTACAAAAATATCAGTAATTTTTGTTTGAAAAGTTTTTTTCTAAAATGACTAGTTTTCGAGATATAATTAAATTTTCATTTATCAATTTATTAGCGTGTTTATACACGCGATGTAATTAGATTTTTTACCAACTAACTAATTAATCTTTAATTTTAATACTGTACGTAAATGTGAGAATTATCAAAATATCGTAGTTTGTAGAGAAAAAACTCAGCTTTCACCTGATAATAATTATATTTCTTAAAAAATAAGTTATATTGTTGTAAATTTCGTTTAAATAAAAAAAAAACGGTTATAAAAGTATCATTTACATTTTCGTTCACTGTATTTTTAAAAATCGTTAAAAACGAATGTACTCTTGTATTTAGTAACTTAATTGTTCACTCAACATTATTATTGAAGTTTGGTTTGACACTTATGTACGTAGAACAAACAATTCAATATTTAATTTCATAATTTTTTAACCTCATTATTTTACGTGATTTTTTCATCGGTAAATTATTAACAACTTTGCTTAGAATGCATAAAACTGGATAAAAATTCATATGTAAGTACATTAAAGTATGATGCTTTTAATGTAATATTGAGTTTTACCATAAACAAAAAAATTTTTAAATGACAATAAATTATTATTCAGAGGTACACAAAATACACGTGTTTTAAAGAAATTAAAATAACGTTTTACATTTTAAATATGGATCAACGGGGACTGCAGGCTATACTAATGTATACCTGTACGATCTTTTACACCTATATAGATAACTCGTTTTGTACAGGTAAAAATGAATGAGGCTCACAAAGAAAGGTGAAAACGCAGGTAAGGAAGGTATAGCAGCTGGCTTACTCGCGCGGTCACTATTGCGCAGACTCGGGTAAGAAAATGCCACTAAAGAAGATATCTTTAAAAATGGAATCATTTTGCTTTTGCATCTATATAAAGCTCCGAAAAAAATTCAGTCCACTGATGAACTTCGCTACATAAAATTTTCACAATCAGTTGTGAAAAATAAAGTAGTAAAATTATCTAATCTTCCACCTACAGCTGACGCTGCTAGGCTGCATTTCTTTCGGGTTTATTTTCAAATTCAGTTATGGCTTTCTTCAAAAATGTCTCCTGAATCTTGGGGTTGGAAAAAAGATAATAATATTTTACTGCCAATGACAATGGCTCAAGAGGCTGCTCCAGAGATTTTAAACATGATTTTTGCAACTGCAAAACTGGTTGTAAGAAAACTTGCAGTTGCCGAAAATCTGGATTGCCTTGTTCAGCTGCTTGTGGCTACTGTCAAACCGGCAATTGCGCAAATTATAAAAAAGAAAAAATAATCTACGATGATGAAAATGATTCATTAGATGATCTAGATCCTATTAGTGATAAAGACTTTGATTTTATTGATAACTTAAGTGATCATGAAGACAATTCAGATGTATCTTTAACATCAGACGAGGAAGAAAATTGTTTGTGCTGATATCTTTTTAATAAATTCCAATATTTTTAAAATATTTGTGATTCCTTATTGCTTTTTTATGTATTTTTATTATAATAAAGATTTCAAAATAATTTTATGCAATGAATTTTATAAGATTATTTCTTTTAACATTAATTATTTTAACTCTGTAACCAAAAAGAAAAGATTTTGTCGAGTAGAAAATGTGGAAAACTGTGATAATATTTTCCCAAGGTTAAGATATCAATACAATTTTATATGATTCTAATGAATAAGTATTAATGCTACAATTTTCATTTGAAAAAGTTTTTTCTATATTGTGTTTTTAATACTCTATAAATTAAAAATGAACGCTCGAAATTGCAATGCTTAAAAAGCAACTCGTGAAAATTCAATGTATCTCGGTAACAAATGCAAATATAGAAAAACTTTTCAAATAAAGCTTATTCACGTTTTTGTAAGCTACATCTTTTATTTGAAACATTTTTTTATAAAATCATTATTTAAACAATTTTTGCAGGAAAACTAAAAAAAAATTTTTCACATCAAAATTTTTCCGGGAAATGGACGGATATTTTTTTATTTTAAAGTGTATACTTTTAACTATCCGATCCCAAATTTTTAGATTGTTTGTGTTTTTTGCTTCATTTTAACAAATTTTTGTCGTCATTGACGGGGTTAAGCTGTCACAATGTGAAATTATTCGGACAATTTTTTAAGACGAATAAGATGGCGTGTATGACATGTTACAATAGTCTTTTGTTATTCCACAATCTGCGTCCACTTTCATTTTCTTATGGCCGCCATATTGGATTTTTCGATTTTTGGAAAGAGCGCAAGTTTAGTGATGTCTCACAAGTACATAAAAGATTAGAGTTTCATCGAAATATCACACTTTCTAAAGTTAGGTCTTATTTATTATTATTAGTAGGACATGATTTATTTGTCAGTAAAATTGGGTTTCATTTTTTCCATATAAGGTGGCTCTGACTTTGACGTTAAATAATTCAAACTAGTGTTTTCATAAGTAGTATGCTTTTCTGTCATTAAAATCATAAACGTGACACACAAATTGTAAAAGCCTCTTGAAAATGGCCGGTATTCCCTATTCAAATGAAGAAAATTTTGACATGTTAGCGCTTTAGTTGCAGTCAAACAGAAACGCCGACATTACCTCAGCGAGATATTTGGAGATGTACCCCGAACGACGGCAGCCTCATAAAACCCACTTCAGAAAAATTGTAATTAATTTAATTAACTATGGGTCCTTCGAACAACCTAAAAGCGGATACAATATTGATAATGACAATCGTGACAGAAACATTTTACAAGCTGTCAACGAAAACCCCAGTGCATCGGTAAGAACGGTAGAACGGGAAATTCGTGTGTCAAAATCAACGGTACAAAGAGTGTTAAAGAAGAATAACTACTATCCATACAAACCCAAAATAGTTCAAGGACTTAACGAAACTGATTTTCCAAGACGAATGCGCTTCTGCGAGTGGTATACTAGAATGTGTAATGAAAATCCCGATTTTGTTAATCATGTCTTGTGGTCTGATGAGAGTAGGTTTACGAATTGTGGAGTTTTTATAAGCACAACATTCAACAGGGCTGTAGAAAACCCTCGCGAAGTGGCAGAGAGACGTCTACAGACCAGATTTGGAAGTAACGTTTGGTATGGGATTATTGGTAATTTAATGTAACTTACCTATTTTAATTGGGCACCTATGTATTATAAATTATTAATCATTGCAGGAAATCGACTTATAGGACCATTCTTGTTTGACTATAACTTAAACGGACTTAAACTCACCGAACCTGGTTTCAATAGGATGGATGTCCGGCACACAACACCATTCAAGTCAGGAACTTCTTAAGGGAGCAGTTTGATGAAAGAATTATTGCATTAAATGGTCCAATATCTTGGCCTCCTAGATCCCCTGACCTTTCGCCCTTGTATTTCTACCACTGGGGTCACACAAAGAATGAGGTCTACGAGTTTCATCCTCCTGCGACCATAGAAATCCCGAGACAGAGAGTTTTGGATACATTTAGAAATAGTGTAAACGGAAATACACTTGCTAGGGTTGTACGACAAACAGTCACCAATTATCAAAAACGTCTCGATGTAAAAGGACGTCATTTTCCAAATCTGTAAATTAATTGTAATTGTAATTTTATTGTAGGTTGTTCAAAGGTTCAAGTATTAATTAAATTAATGACGATTTTTCTGGCTTTATTTTTAACACACTCATAGCTGGGAATTTGTCCCAAAACATCTGTCTTGTTGCGAGGTCGTTATTTAATTTCATGTTTTATTGAAAATTCAAAGAATTTTATACATTATTTATTAATGTTATTTTGCGACAAATAAATCATGGCCTACTAATAATAAATAAGACCTAACCTTAGAAAGTGTGATATTTCGATGCAACTCTAATCTTTTATACAGTTGTGAGACATCACTAAACTAGAAATATTGCTCTCTTTCAAAAAATTGAAAAATCCAATATGGCGGCACTAAGAAATATGAAAGTTGAGGCAGATTGTGGGATAACAAAAGATGATTGTGACATGTCATACACGCCATCTTATTCGTCCTAAAAAAGTGTCCGAATAATCTCACATTGTGACAGCTGTCAAATTAACCATTTCGGATTTAATGGCGAAAAACGAAATCCGCCATTTTCGGTATTCGCCGATATTTTCAAAACCAATTGACCGATCGTAAATCTGAAACCGGATATCGAATACTCTAACCTTCCTCTAAAGCTTTCCTTATTTAACCTTTGTCGTAAGTATAACAGAAGCTCTAATGGGCTGTATTGATATTTTTTGTAATACATTCATACAGGGTGTTCAAAAATGGACAATAATAAGTAGATTCAAAAAAACCTATAAAGTCATTTTTTTTATGGAAACCCCCTATTTTTTTAATTCTATCTTATTTAGCATTAAAAATTAGGGTGACTTTGTATAAGATCCCACTATCCATCCTCCTAAGTGTTCCTGAGTGCTTTAGCATGACAGGCCTAATTTAGCCTGTTCAGGTCCACAATCATTGTAGTTTTTGAAATAATGACAATTTAGCATTTTTTTGTTGTAAAATGGCTATACGGCTTTCAAGTTTTGTTGTTAGTTGACCGTGACGGCGGGGCGCGGCGAAACAAAAAAAATCGAGCACTTCAGATAGAAATATTACAATTTATTGAACCCCATATAAATAATTATTTCATTTAACGAACTTAGCAAAGACAATATTTTTTTGATTCAACAAATTATGTCCTAATCCTAATCATAAACTTAACACCTCTAATGTAACTAAATCTGTAACTAATTATACAGATAAAAGTATTAGAAACATGTCAAATACGTACTACCTAATAAGTTGTTCGAAATGTCCGCCTCTTTCTTGAATACACAATGCAATACGTCTCTCAAATTGGCTGCTTAAATTTCTACACATTTCAACACTAGTGTTTTGAAAACAGTTTCTAATCCTAATCTTCATGTCTTGCTTTGTTATAGGCGGTATTTTATAAACCTGCTCTTTGACGTACCCCCATATGCTAAAGTCCATTTTAGCAAGATCTGGGGATCTAGCAGGCCAAGCAACAGTCCCTTCCTTCCCAATCCAACATTCTGGATATCTAGCATTTAAAAAACTTATTATCGGACCTGTATGATGTACTGGGGCCCCATCATGAAGAAACCACATTTCTTGTTGCGTATCCTGTGGCACTTGACGCAACAAATTAGGTAGATGGTTTTGCAAAAAGTTTAAGTATACTTCCCCTGTTACTCGTTGATCAAAAAAATATGGTCCAATTACATGATTACCGACAACACCTCCCCAAACGTTTAAAGACCATCTAGTTTGAGAAGTATATCTTACAAAATGTGGATTTTCGGTAGAGTAGTAATGAAAATTGTGTCTGTTTACACTTCCGTTTCTGTGAAATGTGGCCTCATCTGTAAATAAAATCAAATGAACAAAATTTCTTTGTTGGTTTATTTTGTTTCGAGCCCATTGATAAAATTCCAGTCGTCTTTGATAATCTTTAGGAAGCAACTCTTGAAGTAGTTGAATGTTATAGGGGTGCATTCTTTGAGACTTCAATATACGCTGTACTGTACGTGGTTCAACACCAACCTGCTGAGAAATGGGTCGTTGTCCAATATATAGATTTTCGGTAACTGTTAATAGTACATTTAATTGATTTTCCTCAGTCTGTGCACGTTTTTCCCTAGTATTTTTTTCATATAACACATTTCTAGTTCTTTCAAAACGCTCCAAAAGCTTTTCAAATGCCCTTCTTTCAAGTTGCCGTCTCTCTGGAAACCCTTGTTGATACAATCTTCTTGCTAAGAGCGTATTCTTATCACTAGCTCCCAAAAGAAAAATCATATCAACCATCTCGGCTGGCGAAAAATTCATTATTTACAATTTAGTTCAAGTGTTAAATCAATTTGCTATAAAATACACTAATGCATCACACAAATTATCAACTGACAATAAATAATGACGTTTCTGATGATCTCTATTATTTTTATATGCCACGCCTCGCCGTCACGGCCAACTAACAACAAAACTTGAAAGCCGTATAGCCTTTTTACAATAAAAAAATGTTAAATTGTCATTATTTCAAAAACTACAATTTTTTGGAATATACATTCTTATACAAGGTCACTCTTATTTTTAATGCTAAATAAGATAGAATTAAAAAAATAGGGAGTGTGCGTGTGTGCGTGTGTGCGTGTGTGCGTGTGTGCGTGTGTGCGTGTGTGCGTGTGTGCGTGTGTGCGTGTGTGCTTGTGTGCGTGTGTGCGTGTCTGCGTGTGTGCGTGTGTGCGTGTGTGCGTGTGTGCGTGTGTGCGTGTGACGTGTGTGCGTGTGTGCGTGTGTGCGTGTGCGTGTGCTCGTGTGCTCGTGTGCGTTGTGCGTGTATGCGTGTGTGCGTGTGTGCGTGTGCGTGTGTGCGTGTGTGCGTGTGTGCGTGTGTGCGTGTGTGCGTGTGTGCGTGTGTGCGTGTGTGCGTGTTTGCGTGTGTGCGTTGTGCGTGTGTGCGTGTGTGCGTGTGTGCGTGTGTGTGTGTGTCGTGTGCGTGTGTGCGTGTGTGCGTGTTGCGTGTGTGTGCGTGTGTGCGTGTGTGCGTGTGTGCGTGTGTGCGTGTGTGCGTGTGTGTGCGTGTGTGCGTGTGTGCGTGTGTGCGTGTGTGCGTGTGTGCGTGTGCGTGTGTGCGTGTGTGCGTGTGTGCGTGTGTGCGTGTGTGCGTGTGCTGTGCGTGTGTGCGTGTGTGCGTGTGTGCGTGTGTGCGTGTGTGCGTGTGTGCGTGTGTGCGTGTGTGCGTGTGTGCGTGTGTGCGTGTGTGCGTTGTCGTTGCGTGTGTGCGTGTGTGCGTGTGTGTGCGTGTGTCGTGTGTGCGTGTGTGCGTGTCGTTGCGTGTGTGCGTGTGTGCGTGTGTGCGTGTGTGCGTGTGTGCGTGTGTGCGTGTGCGTGTGCGGTGTGCGTGGCTGCGTGTGTCGTGTGATCGTGTGTGTGCGTGTGTGCGTGTGTGCGTGTGTGCGTTGTGCGTGTTGCGTATGTGCGTGTGTGCGTGTGTGCGTGTGTGCGTGTGTGCGTTGTGTGTGTGTGCGTGTGTCGTGTGTCGTGTGTGCGTGTGTGCGTGTGTGCGTGTGTGCGTGTGTGCGTTGTGCGTGGTGCGTGTGTGCGTGTTTTCGTGTAAGCGTCTGTTCGTGTGTGCGTATGTGTGCGTGTGTGCGTGTGTCGTGTGTGCGTGTGTGCGTGTGTGCGTGTGTGCGTGTGTGCGGTGTGCGATGGTGCGTTGTGCGTGTGTGCGTGTGTGCGCTTGTGCGTGTGTGCGTGTGTGCGTGTGTGCGTGTGTGCGTGTGTGCGTGTGTGCGTGAGTGCTTGTGTGCGTGTGTGCGTGTGTGCGTGTGTGCGAGTGTGCGTGTGCGTGTGTGTGTGTGTACGTGTGTGCGTGTTGCGTGTGCGTGTGTGCGTGTGTGCGTGTGTGTCGTGTGTGCGTGTGTGCGCGTGTGCGTGTGTGCGTGTTGTGCGTGTGTGCGTGTGTGCGTGTGTATGCGTGTGTCGTGTGTGCGTGTGTGCGTTGTGTGCGTGTGTGCGTGTGCTCTTGTGCGTGTGTGCGTGTGTGCGTGTGTGCGTGTGTGCGTGTGTGCGTGTGTGCGTGTGTGCGTGTGTGCGTGTGTGCGCGTGTGCGCGTGTGCGTGTGTGCGTGTGTGCGTGTGTGCGTGTGTGCGTGTGTGCGTGTGTGCGTTTGCGTGCGTGCGTGCGTGCGTGCGTGCGTGCGTGCGTGCGTGTGTCTGTGCCTGTGTGCGTGTGTGTGCGTGTGTGCGTCTGCGTGTGTGTGCGTGTGTGCGTGTGTCTGTGTGCGTGTGTGCGTGTTTGCGTGTGTGCGTGGTGTGCGTGTGTGCGTGTGTGCGCGTTGCGTGGGGCGTGCGTGGCGTGCGCGTGCGTGCTGCGTGGTGCGTGTGCTGTGCGTGTGCGTGTGCGTGTGCGTGTGCGTGTGCGTGTGCGTGTGCGTGTGCGTGTGCGTGTGCGTGTGCGTGTGCGTGTGCGTGCGCGTGCGTGCGCTTGCGCGTGTGCGTGCGCGCGCGCTTGCGCGTGTGCGTGCGCGCGCGCTTGCGCGTGCTCGTGCTCGTGCACGTGCGCGTGCGCGTGCGCGTTTCCGTGCGCGTGCGCGTTTCCGTGCGCGTGCGCTTGCGCGTGCGCGTGCGCGGACGCGTGCGCGGACTCGTACGCGTGCGCGTGCGCGTGCGCGTGTGCGTGTGCGTGTGCGTGTGCGTGTGCGTGTGCGTGTGCGTGTGCGTGTGCGTGTGCGTGTGCGTGTGCGGGCGCGTGTGCGTGCTCGTGTGCGTGTGCGTGTGCGTGTGCGTGTCCGCGTGCGCATGCTCGTGCGTGTGCGTGTGCGTGTGCGTGTGCGTGTGCGTGTGCGTGTGCGTGTGCGTGTGCGTGTGAGTGTGGGTGTGAGTATGAGTGTGAGTGTGAGTGTGAGTGTGAGTGTGAGTGTGAGTGTGTGAGTGAGTGTGTGTGTGTGCGTGCGTGCGTGCGTGCGTGCGTGCGTGCGTGCGTGCGTGTGCGTGTGTGCGTGCGTGCGTGCGTGCGTGCGTGCGCGCGTGTGCGTGTGTAGATTATATTGTGGTGTGGGAGATAAAATGTTATATACGTAGAGATGACTACCAGCAGTATTAAAGAAAGGTATTCAAAGCATTTGAGAGCTATAAAAAGTAATAACGTGACTCTAATTGTGCACTGCATAGTTTCCAAACTAATCATAATGCGAACCATAACGTTAAAATCGTACATATTAATAAGATATAAAAATTTAATTATTCCAGGGCAATTAAAGACTTTTTAAAGCTGCTACTAATCCTAATTGGGAATGTTTGTAGTATTGAATTTCTATGCATGCATTTTGTCCAAAATTAACTTTTATGGAAGTTTTAACCTGTTTCGACAATGTCAGATTGATTGTTAAGAAGACATTCTAAATTGGCAGGTAATTATAATGAATCTTATTAAGTTGCGTTTGGTGGCACTGTTTTAAGCATGTTAGTTATATAATTTTGGGGTTTTAGTATTAAATTGCTTCTTGCAAGCTTTGAAAATCGCTTTCATTTTAAAGCAGAGATATGTACAGTAGAATTTTTAATTCAATAAGTTTTGTGGGGACAACTAAGGGTTATTTGTTTCTTAATCACAATAATCCACATATGATGAAGTGTTTCAACTGCCAGTATATATACTGCTTCGAGATTTCAAAAAAGTTATCCAAAAACATGTATGTTTTGCCAAATTTCTGTTTCTTGGTCTGTATTGATGCAAGCTGATTGTCATATATATATATATATATATATATATATATATATATATATATATATATATATATATATATATATATATATATATATATATATATCAATGCCAAAATAGATGTGGATTACTTCTTTGGAGTAAATGTACAGAATAGACTAGGATATTTAGTCTCCAACAAATTTAAATTATAATTGTTTCTGGACTGGGTGATAAATAGAATTGTAAGTCTGTCTTTCAGGAATTATATTATGTCTTTTAATGCTTTTTTTATGAATATTAAGTACATGCAATGTTAGTGAATAGTTATTTTGTGTTAATGGTAATTAGATTGGAATTTTATGCAAAATATTTATTAATCTTGATTTCCTAATACATGTTAATATCGAAATGAAAAAAATCTTTCCAGAAGTTAGTAGAAATACCTGACGTTAAATAAATTAGATACTTGCAAGATCTTCGTAAGTTGATGTATCAAGATATACGCAGTTTAGTGTTTCGTACTTACAAACTTCAAGTTTAAATAATAAACAAATCAAAATAATTTCTTTGGTTTATTAAATTTTCATACTATACTTGGTTGAATGTTAAAAACAAGAAGTAAAATGCACTCTGCTTGCGCCTTCGCGTATGACTATAATCCATCTTGCCATTACGGTGGACTCCGTTTTGTTGGAAATGTAAATAGGTAAGGCAATTAATGACCCGTTGAAGACAGTATTAGATGAGTAGTGAGCGGCTTTTAAATGTTGAAAGTTAAATAAAATAGTTGTTCTAATGGGTAGCATTTGAAAATCAATAATTGTTTTACGAAACTCTCCATATAATCGGCTACAACACAGTACTATCCAGTTTTTAGATGTTATAAAACTCCAAGCATATGGAAGCAAAATATAAAAGCACAGTGCAATTGGTGCTTTAGTAAATATCGTAATCGTAATTGAGTATATAAGCAATAGGAAGCGTTTCATGTATTTCATCTTAACGCAGAATTCAGTGCCCTGTATATTTACGTTAGAGTTGCAAAATATTTTGTTGTAGTGTTAGAACTTTGCTGTTTGATACAATATATTTACTAAACAGGGCAATTGTTTTTTATGCTCGTGCCTCTAAAATTTTACACTTTATTGCCCCTTTCAAATTTACGGTTAAACTAGGTGCATTAGTAATGAATCGTCTATTATCCTGTGTCAAATAAGGTGAGCCATTGATGACAGGAAATTCGATGGATTAAATAATTGTACCAGTTATGTAAATTAATAGATATTGGATTTTATTACTTGACATAGCTACGATTGATTTATTTTGCCGTTCCTTAGTGAAACCCTCGTCATTCAAACAAGATGATGTCAAAATTTTAAAAGTTAAAACGCTGATTCTATTAAAGTCTTTACATATACTCGTACGTTCAGTTGAACTATTATATTTATAGTTACATAAAACATTAAAAATTGTACGTAACACTGTATCGTAAATTTGTATTTCAAACAAACATACTCGTACATTCAACAAAGTTGAAATCGTCAATCGTTTCACAAAGGCGATAGTAATAGCCAGAAAATGGGTGTTTGAGAGTAAGATTAAACTTTGCAAATGTATGGGTACTCGCAAACCAATTTAGGGCAAAGTGACACACAACATTTTTTGTGTCGACGTCAACAATTGTTATTAAAATCAATGAACAAAATTCTGGTATATAATTTCATACCTGTTGAAATTAAGTTGGCAGTACCGAAAACTGACAGTAACCAATATGACCTAAAAAATACAATTGCGACATTATTCATTACTCAAATTTTGTAGGTGTATTACCAACTTGTTTACTTTATAATAATTTATAGATGTAATTGTAGTTTATAAGGAACTAATACGTACATGGTAACAGGATTAAGCTTTGCGTTATGTCAAATGTCGAATATTCTGTCACTACAACTAATAACAACTGTAATTTAGTTGTAATTTTTTCCGGTCGACTTGATCAAAATAAAAATGAAATAATTTTTTTAATTTAATAATACCTTGCATAAACCTTTAAATTTGACGATAAATCCGTAAACGGTCTAAAAATTAGGTTAGTCCATTCCAAGTAAGCAAGTTATTGAAGATTGAAAACATGCAACTTCGTTTGAATATTTCGCTGGTTATAGAGGACATATTTTTTAATTAAAATACCTCAAAACGTAGCTTATTAGGTTTTCTTAGAGCCCCAGAGTACCAATTCCGAAATTCTCAGTGGTCAGGGCTCAGCGTCGATTTTTGTGGAACCCTGCAGCTGTCAAAATTTTCATATTCTTCCAGATAATTCGAAAACGGTAAATTTTTAAGGTAAAACATCTTAACATTAAAACTTGACGAAACTGGGGGGTTCTAATTTAAAAACGCATAAGTTAGTTCTAAACTTCCGGTAGAGTTTTAGAAAATATCGACGATTCGGACGGAATGTGTGTAACTGCTCGTAATATTTTTTTGCTCTTAGCGAACATTTGTTATTTACCAAACGCATTCATAAGAATTTTTGTTGTATTTTGTGTATATATATATATATATATATATATATATATATATATATATATATATATATATATATATATATATATATATATATATATATATATATATATATATATAACTTTGTTAATATCGATTTCTGAGAAAATTGTATTCCATATAAACGGTGATGCACCACGTAAAACACAGACTCTATCAGTGGCGTACCGATTAGTGGTAAATGGCCGATAATTCAAATTTTCTCAATAAAATGCCCTTATTCTGCAAGATATCAGCTTATACCCATAGTATTGAGACGTTTTAAAACGTTATGTTAATTGACAATAGAATCAACAGTAAAATATGATAAGATTCTTTAGAAATGCTAAAGTAATTATTGAAACAGAAAAAAATAAGCGTTTGAAGCTCTAACTCTAAATTAAAACAACTAAATCTCAATCTATCTAATAGTTTCTGTATGACGTCCATCTCTTTAGATGCTACCCACAGTAGCACGTAAAAGATTTTGAGGAATTTCCCTTGCCCAGGCAACTATTTCCTGTTCAAATTCATCCAGTTGTTCAAAATGTATATTTTTATGCACGTTTTGTTCTAAGTAGTCCCATAAGAACAAATACAGGGGTGTCATGTCGGGTGAGCGAAATATATACCATTCCATATATATATATATATATATATATATATATATATATATATATATATATATATATATATATATATATCCACTTCCCATCTTCAGAACACTTAATAAAATTTCTAAAGTTAAACGATCTACATATAACATTATATAGTGTTACATTGACTTAAATTTATTAACCTATCTTACCAATAACAAACGGAACAAATTGTTACCATCTTTAACACTTAAAACTAATTTACTAAACTAACTTACATTAAAACAGTGTGCGGTAATACGTACAAATATAATTTCGCTGGATTAAGGCTCTAAACACATAGTAAACGAAAGAAAAATGTCAAGGGGTATTCTTTAAAATTGATAAAGCATAAAAAAATAAAAATTCACCGCAACAAAATGATATTCCTTATCCGTTGTTACGTGTCTAGAATAAAGCATAAAGATCTTACAAGCACATTAAAGTCCCAAGTAGCAATTATTTTTTATTTTAGTAAAGAAAACGGAATGAAGGTATGAAACAGCAATAAAATTAAAAACACGTCTTTTACATTGCAATAAATTTATACAAATTATACAAGTTAGCTATTTACATTTTTCTTTTACCCTTAGGAGAAAAAAAAGAAAACAAACATTAAATCAAATATTTTGGTGTCTTACTTATGTGCATCGTAAGGAGGCCCATGCCAGCGGGAAAGGTGCCACCATCCTTACCATGGCCTCCTTAATATTTAATATTTCTCGTCCTATTTTTCCTCTGACCCTCACTGTCTTCCCATCGGATTGAAGGTCCAAAATTAAAAAGAGGATGCCTGTGGTTTCTAGGTAAAAAGTACTGGACGTAAAATCCTGTCCGGTTTAGATGTTTGGGAAGGCAGGGTTCACGGGATCTCGCCCATCAAAAGTACTCATTGTCTTATCCATTGCGGTAACATATGCGGTATCAGGTCTAATCTTAATGCTGTTCACCAACATGTTGAACAATTACAAACTTACATTTTGTTTCTAACTGAAACATAAGTCTACTCTGAAAACATCGGTTCCAAGAGGATTTCTTCTTTGGAAAATATAAACTCGACTTAATTTGGTTCAAATATTCTGGTTCAAAATTTGTGAAATTCTACTATTGCATTTCTATATATCCGTATAACAGCAACTCTCAAGACTTCTTCGATTACCTTAGTTTGAAAGTTGACTACCTTCCGTATTAATTTCTATTCTCAATTCTGGGAAATTTCAATGTTCATAACTCTAATTGTCTTCAATTTTCATCTATTACTTATCCCGCTGGTCATCGTGCAGAAACATTTGCTATTTTATGTGATGTCACATACGATTTCAGAGACCAGATGAATCCCTAATCATACTCCATACCTTTTAAACCCCACTTTCCATCAAATTTACTGGATTATAAAACTTTAGTTCTTTCGACACTAGGTTTATCTGACGACTGTCTAATATTATTAACTTTTACTGCTCCTAATTCGCTTGTTCACAATATAAAATAGTGGTGTAAAATTTAATAATTAAATAAATTGGTTGTAAAAATGTTCTCCAAAACAAATCGTTAAACTAACTGGAGATACAAACCATTCACCAAAAATAATGCCGTTGGCTCAGTCGGTTGATTAAAGTAGGGCCGACTCATTCTTTTAATTTGCTTAATTACCACAATTTCTGCTGTGTTATTTTTACGTAACATAAATAATAAAAATGCAATGTAACACTAATAAAAATAATCTCGGACGCCAAGTTATTTTTTAACTATGCTCGAAATAACTAAACCGAGGTTTACAATAATACAATTTTATCAAAATGTAAAAAACTAAAAATATACAAACAATGTTTATTAACAGTTAATGATAGGGTTAAATAAAATATATCTTAAAAACTAGTTATAGCCTTAAATTACTAAATAATTGTTATAAATATAAATACCTGTTCGTAAAATTTTGTACACAAACTTTTTGATAACCTGTGGTATCTAAACGATTACGGTAATGTCAACCAAGGTGATGTCATCTTTGCACCAATATTGCGCAATATCTCGAAATAACACGTTACGTTGTAAACCACACCCAAAAATGGAATTTTCCTTCTTATAAATTTATCTTCATGAAATTGAATAATCCGTTTATTGCATTTTCTTGAAATTTTCAAATGTAATTAAAGTAGAAAAGTAAAAGTAATAAAAGTGTAACTCAAAGTAAAAAAAAAAGAAAGTGCCTGAAAAGAGCAAATGTTTTAATTTTTATTATAATGCGTTAAAATATATCTTACCATTAAATCAATGGCATTTTCACAAAATTTAGGTGGAAGTCCAAAAAATGCGTCCTAAACAACACAATATTCATCAGGAAGTGAAAAAATGGATGCTTTGGAAGTTGGATGATAACGCCTACGCGAAAATATAGGCAGAACAAAATAATTTAAAGTGGGAGTAGAAACCATTAAGAAGTATATGCACTTAAGTTACACCAAAATGCAAATTAAATTTTTCTTATATTTACAACTAAACGAATGAAGAACCCAAATTACAGTATATTTTAATACAACTCACAATGGGTTGTTACAACAACACTGACAAAACCTTGTTATATCTTAGGTCAACTAAATGGAGTGCTTTACGGGACTTCGTTGTAACTTTTCAATTGCGATAACATCGTTTTAAGTCGTCTTCTTCTTCGGACACTGCTCTTTCAATAAACAAAGTCGTATATGACATTCTCGTTCCCAACCTTAGATCAATAGGACTTACGCTGATGCCAACTTTGAAAAATAAATCTTTATACCAAATAGAAATATAATAAAATAGTCGAGAGACGTGCAAACTACGTTGGTGCTAAAAATACCTGCAAAAGTGTTATTAATAAATCTAAAAGGTTTGAACAACGGTAATGCGTTGAACTACCTGCATCTACTTTGGGCAATCGTAAATTTTGGTCTAAAGCCATCAGTAAAAACTTTGGTTCATCGTTATTTCCTCCGAAGACATCTTTTGACGGATCTGTAGATACAGCCACTCTTCTTTATTTGCATCAAACTCGTGTTTAATGCTTCTGGAAAAGATGTACCCCTAGTCAATTTGTCTTCATACGTTATGAAACCAATTAACTTTTTATACAAGCTCCTAGGGTCTATCATCAGTAGGCTAAATCCCAATAATGCAACTACCCCAGACGGCATTATAGCTATTGTTCAAATAGACCCATTTTTCCCACCGCATGAAATCATTTTGAGATTTCCACCATACTATCAGTTCCAACATCTTGTCCATCACGCATAGATTCACACACACACGCTCATGCCCACGCACAAGCATACGCTATAACGGGATAATTTTTGACTATCGTTACCTTAATGCAAGTTTTTGGATTTGTGTTGTTATTTGTAAATATATTTAAATTATTTGTGCATATTCAGACATATGGTAGTTTTTCTCCCAATAATTAAATTTTAGTGGATATGTTGATATTTTCTCCTTTGCATATATAATTACTAGGGACCGGGTATTTAAGCACATAAAATTTAAAAATAAGTGCTTAATAAAGCACAAAATTTGTAAAAAAAAAAAACGCAAACATGAGTATAAATTAAATAATCAAAAAACATTACTGGGTGGCCCATTAGTGTGTGGAAGTGCAATAACTTACTTAGGATCAAAAATACAAACAGATGTTTTAAATAAAAGTTGTTATGTTTGCGCAGGTACACATTTCTAAAATATTTTGATATATACAGGGCGTTCAGCCTAAGCGAGACAATACGAAGTTAACTTTTTTTAATAGGACACCCTGTATATTTGTTTACCATCGAATTCAGCGTAAAATTCTGTATCCAGCCCTATCTTTTCTTTTCCCGTGAATTGCGACGTAGCCAAGCTGGAGCGAAAAATATGAAGATTTGTTGAAAATTAGTGCACTATAAACACTGCCAAATAAACGTTATCAGTGATAAGCAACTAAACTTATTTGCTAGGTACGAAGGTAAAGGATGGCTAAAATGCCTGAACATAGTAGAAGTTTCGTTTGGGGTTCGGGGTGTTTTTTTGGATAAGCATTAATTTAGGAGATTTCAATTAGCAAAATCTTCATTTTTTTTAAATGGAACACCCAGTACATTATTTTACCATATTGTAAAGCTATTTTATCCCTTCGAATTATGACTGTATAATGTACTCTCTAAAATTGATTGTTTTTAAGAAAATTGCATTTTTAGTTTACGATTTAAAGATATTCATGTTTCTGACAAGAAAGCTCCGAATATGACAACTACTTCAGTAATTACCTGCTCATGTTAGGCGGCGAATTTGGTACCTACATGACGGGACACAAGTTCACCATACCCAACTGATCAATACACATTTAAATAGTGAATTTCCTGGACGATGGATAGGTAGAGGAGGGCCCCATAAATGGTCACCTCGTTCACCAGAACTTACAAAAAAGGATTTCTTTGGTGGGGTTATGTCAAAGGACAAGTATACAAAACACCCGCGACTACTAAGGAAGACATGAAGAATAGAGTTGGAGAGGTTTTACGAACTACTGATGTCGATATGTTACATTGTGCTAGTAGAGCTTTTGAAGATCGCATACATTATTGTATGGAACTAAATGGTGGCCATTGTGAACATTTAATAAAATAGTTATATAACGTTTTTAGTTCTTCCTTATTTGTTGTTAGTTATTTGTGTTTAATTTGTTTATTTTGAGTTTTGTAGATACCTTATTTATTTTATTACATTTTTTAAAGGTAGAAAATTACTGGTTTGATTTTGTCACAAAAAATTATAAAACGTCACATTCAGAGCTTGCTTGTTAAAAATATGAATATTTTTAAATCATAAACTAAAAATGCAATTTTCTTAAAAACAATCTATTTTAGAGAGTAGATTATACAGACATAATTCAAAGGGATAAAATAGTTTTACCAGATGGTAAAATAATATACTGGGTGTTTCATTTAAAAAAATGAAGATTTTGCTAATTGAAATCCCCATAATATCCAAAAAGCACCCCGAACCCCAAACGAAACTTCTACTACGTTCAGACATTTCAGTCATCCTTTTCCTTCGTACCTACTAAATAAGTTTAGTTGCTCATATCACTGATAACGTTTATTTGGCAGCATTTATATTGCACCAATTTTCGTCAAATCTTCATATTTTTCGCTCCAGCTTGGCTGTCGCAATTTATGGGAAAAGAAAAGATATAGCTATATGCAGAATTTTACGCCTAATTTGATGGTAAACTAATATACAGGGTGTCCTATTTAAAAAAGTTAACTTTATGTTGTCTCGCTTAGGCTGAACACCCTGTATATCTCAAAATATTTTAGAAATATGTATCTGCGCAAACATAACAACTTTTATTTAAAACATTTGTTTGTATTTTTGATCCTAAGTTATTGCACTTCCACACACTAATGGGCCACCCTGTATGACCGGGTATTTAAGTACAAAAATTTTTAAATAAGTGCTTAATAAAACACAAAATTTGTCAAAAAAAGCAAACATGAGTATAAACTAAATAATGAAAAAACACTACTCTGATCAAGAACCCTGCTTATACTTATAATGCAACAAACTTAACTTTTATTATCTAATTGTATAGTATATGCAACTATAAGTAACAAATATACAATTAATGTAAGTGTTGAGTGAAAACGATATGTGTCTTATACACTCCACATTGTGAATAAATGCTGATATTTATTCTAACAAGAAACGGTTAAAGTTATTCTTGCTGAAAGAATTACTAATTAAATATTGATTCAAATATTCCACTGTTATGGATGCGTACTTAAATTTTGATGCAATAACTGGATCAATATTCAAAAGATCAGATACATCGCCACCCAAAATTTTTTTACATTTTTCGTAATATTAGAAATCTCTCATTTTTAATTAGAACTTCTTCCATATTCATTCTGACTACAATTTCAATATTTCCGGGGATAGTCGAAATGGCGTTCTTAAAATCAGTAATTATTTTTACATACTCCACTAAACTTATACTTTGGGTCTCTCGTGACTTTGATTTTACTCATAAAGCTATAGTGGCACCCCACAAAACCTACCAGTTGCTCATCTACTGTTACATTTTCGTGACATTATAGAGCTTAGGTAGAATTGCAACCCAATCATCCCATAAGTCCCATAAGGGAGCTAAGTTATCAGTTTGGCGTTGTTGTGGTCGAGTTCTTTTATATCGTCAAAGCGAATTATTCGTGCAATTATATGAAATCGTTGTAGGGACATCGTTGAATATTGGACAACCTACATTTCCATCCCACAGACTGACTGTTGCCTCTCCATGATATTTATCCACTCGAGATAGAAACAGTAGGCCAAAATATGCTTGTAGTTCAACTAATGCTAGTTCTTCAAACGTGCTGCCACAAAGTCTTTTGCCTTCTAAACTTGACATTCTCAAAATTAGGTGTACAATTCTGGGTGTAAAATATAAGGCGTACGCGGATTTTATATCAATTACTCGCGACGTAGCATGCCTTGTTGCCCAGGAAGCAACAAAATAATATTTGCTTCTGATAACCTTCGCGATTGATGTATCTTTTCATTCCATACTATATTGCATCTTTTGAAGTTACGGTGATTATCCGTATCAGCTTCATCTGAAATCGTAGCTTCCCCTTTATCATCCGATTAGCTATTATATTTCTCGGTTTCAGACAAATGGTCTTCTTCTTCAGAAGCATTAGAATCACGCATGCAATACACGCAATATTGCGCAATAATGTGGTAGTATTACCCACACAAGTCACCTGGTCATGTAGACCCAAACAGTGAGTGTAACAAATGCATTAAAAAAAAACTAATTATAATTTTCTAATATCAATCTAGGTATTAGAGTAATCAAATAGAACTCATGCAGTGGCAAAGAAATATTTAAATAAATTAACGGATTATGCACATTAGAAGAACGCGATTGGGTCATATTGGCCCGAACACAATAGGAGGGTTAATAAAACTAAATATATGTATGTGGGGAGACCTTCAGAGGATCTGATACTAAATGACGGTGGTGCTATACAGGCACGCGGTGAATACACCTACTTAGGGACTAGAATAACCAATTTAGAGAGAACAGAAAAAGAAATTGAAACAAGTATCGAAAGCAAGGGAAACACAAATGTACAACTCATTTACAAAAGTATTGTACTATATGGATGTGAAGTATGGCAGATGAATACTATTACAGAAAATAAGTTGAAAGTAATTGAAATGGATTTCTTACGACGAGCGACTGGTATCTCACGTTTAGATAGATTCCGAAACTAACTGATAAAAAATATGATGGACATTGAAAAAACAATCGTGTACGACGTAAAACAAGATAACTTTGCTGGCATGGTCACATTCAACGAATGGACGAAGAGAGAACGCCGAAACAAGTGCTACAATGGATACCGCTAGAACGAAAGAAGAAAGGAAGACCGAAAACGGCGTGGTTGAGTGTGTAATCATATACAAAAAATCTTTGGGCCTGTCGACAAACTATATCAAATAAATAGACCTTATCCTGTAATATGGGATGAGGCCATGAGTACGCGAAGTGAAGAGGATTTAATAATCACCTGTCTTTTTTCAAGTGGAAAAGGGCTGCTAAGGTAGTAATAATAATATTGCTAGACAACTGCATAATTCAGAATAAAAATGGGTTTTGTTTACCTTTTTATCTAGAATAGTGAACTCTACTGGAATATCAGCCACACAAATATTTTTAATTATCTTGAACGTGGTCAAATCTGCATGTCAGCTTACAGCTTTCACCATCAGATGGAGTTGTCAATGTAACAAAGGCAAAAAATTTATGACTATGATGACTTTGATGAAGCTGTTCGAAATTCATGCCGTGGTAAGCTAGGTGTTAAAAAAATTTACCATTGGCGAGATTTCACATCAACCACAATTATTTATCCGACATTGTGCAAGTTGTTGTTAATCGTGGACACCATATGCCAGGGTGTCCCACTAAGGGAGGCGAGGTAGGATATATGGGATACTGTAGATGCTACATCGTCGCGCAAAAAAAATTTCATTACTAAAGTGGCCAAGAGAATAGCCAGTATTAGGGACCACTTTAATAACAACACCGTGACTACTTCTGCGTCAGTTTGGTTAATAGTTGTCGTATCTTCAACAATAAGGGTGAGGGAAGATGATAAATAATAAAATATTCTCCCACTCCTTGTAACGAAAGGTAGTCAAGTGGAAACTCGTCTTAATGAGAATTTAGAGCTCGTTCAAATGCTGACTTTTTTGGGGGTCATTAATTTGTCTTATACGCACAAGACTACGTCATTTAAAGAAGGTTCAATTTTTTGAGATTTTCTCGGAAAATTTAAATAGAATAATAGTATGCTTTTTAAGGAGTAGTTTTCAAGAGGAGAAAATTACCTAAATTATAGCGAAAACCGCAGTTTAATATCTTCATTAGTTTTTGAGTTATTTCGGAATAGCGTTTTTCAATTGACAAATAATAATATTAGCTATAAATCAAATGTTATTACGGAGTAACAAAGTATTTTTAGTAGTCTTTGGAAGCGAAACTAAAGCGTTTTCTCCATTTAATAATTGTGAAGTTAACTGCTAATATTTATTATACAAAAATAATTAAAGATAATTTCATGCTATTTTTTTATTTGCTGTAACAATAAAACGGTAACACTATTAGAACACTAATAGTACAAAAGAGCAATAACGATACGAAACATAAGCCTTAAAGTAATCATGACAATATCTTTAGAAATATTCGAAACGTTTCCCGTCGTTCTCAATGCAAAGATTGAGTCTACGCCGGCGACTTAAATTTCAGCTCTGGAAATGTTTGCTGTAGCATTTCGAATTGAACATATATTCTTGGGTAGTGGGGCGTGTTTCAAAAACAATATCAATAGTAAAAATCGAACACAGTAAGCTCCGGGATCCTAGCTGGCCATGAAGACAAACTACCTCGTCCTATCCAGCAGGATAATTTTTCTTTTAAAAAGTAACGAACTCCCAGGGAAAACTGTGCCATGCAGCCATCATGCTTAAGCCACATGTCTCTTCTTGTTTGCAAAGGAACGTCTTCCAAAAGTGCAGGCAACTCATTCATTAGAAAATTTAAACGAACCTCGCCGTTTAGGTGGCCATTAGAAATAAAGGGCTCAATTATTTACCCGTTTAGAGTGCCACACCACACATTCACACTCCATCGATTTTGATAGTTAACTTCACGCATCCAGTGACTGGTTACCAATAATGCATGTTATGTAAGTTCACTCCTCCACTGCTTGTGAAAATGTCTTTATCAGTCCATAATACGCGAGAGAAAAAATGTGAAACCTCATCAATCATAGATCTTAACCTGTGCAGTTATCTAATCTTCGAGCAAGCTCAGTTTCTCAGAGGGGTTGGTGTAGAACAACGTGATATGGATGTAATGTACTATCCTTCAAAATTCGATGTATCGTCGATTTACTGGTTATCAGATCTAACTAAATTTTTTTTTGTGCTTACATGAGGATTGATTTGAATATACGCAACATTGATAAAGTTTTTTCCTTTCTAATTGCACGATTTCTTCTAGGTACTGGAATAGGATGTACTTGTCCATATTCACGCAAATTCCTAGCTACACGTATAAAAACTCTTCTACTAAAATGTCTTCTATCGCGATAGTTAGCTGCATATACCCGTTCGGTCATACAGGCGTTTTCATAACACTAGAAGTACACGGCTAACATATCATAAGCTTCCGTGGTAGAATAAAACATTTTTGAAAACACTTTTGAGAAAATTTAGGAGAATTTGAGATAAAAACTGACACTAAACTTATTGTAACAAAGTGTTAGATAATCACCAAACGATAATTAGAACAAATGCCAAATTATAACAAAGTTATGACAACGCAATCTAGTCATTTGTTAGATTCACAAAATTTTGTTTCATACGTATCTCGATGAAAAACACTTTGTTACTCCATAATAACATTTGATTTATAGTTAATATTATTACTTCAATTGAAAAACAGGTTATTTGGCAATAACTCAAAAACGAATGTAGATATCAAACAGCGGTTTTCGCTATAATTTAGATAATTTTATCCCAAACCTTATTTAAATATTGCCTTCTAGTTCGTGTATGACAAATTAATGGCCCCCAAAAAAACAGTGTTTGGAAGAGCTTTAAATTCTCTTTCAAGCGAGTCCCCACTTGATTATCTTTCGTTACAAGGAGTGGAACAATTTGAATATTTAATTATTTATCATCTTCTACCACCCTCATTGTTGAAGATACGACAAAAAGCCATAAACCAAAATGACGCAGAATTAGTCAAGCTGTTTGCTGATGTTATTAAAGTGGGTATTTTTGGAGAAAAAATTGTTTTTATTATTTCTTATACAGTTTCGCCATCTTGTGGTAGTTCTAGAAACTTAAAAATATTTTCTAACCATTTCTCTTGGCCATTTTAGTTATAAAATTTTTTTACGCGACGCTGTAGCATCTACAGGTTTCCATATATCCTACCTCGTCGCCCTTAGTTGGAAACCCGGTGTATTAAAATACAAAACTTCTATTGCCGAAAAGAATTTAGATTTCCATACGAAGATCGTAATGAAAAAAAAAATGCAATTCTGAAAGACGTTCCAAATCTCTGTGCACCTCATGGTTTTCCAAGAGATAGAACGAATGCCATTATACAGTAACTTGCTGGACTATTACCTAAAAATTGGAAAGTATTTTGGAATAATCTACCAACACTAACAGAACAACTCGAGAATCATTGAAAATAAATTTTTAAAAGCTCAAGATTTCGTTGTTTATAGGTGTAATTTCACATGTATTTTCTTTTGTACTGTAGAAATATATAAAATTTGTTTTCACAACTACACGCTGTAGTGCTATTCTTTAATTTCAAATGCAGGTACCTCACATTGATTAAGATGCAAACGTGACGGTTGCATGTGCAACCTAACTGAATACGCACTAAGGATGTTTTGTGTTTAAAAATAAGATATTCGTGATTTTTCCAATAACTTTGAAGTCTCCTGTACTGTGAAACTATATGCTGACCTAACGAAACGGTATTATACAGAAAGGTTTTCTTTACTGTTCATTTGCTTGATTTCGCACTACATGTAAATGTTATGTCTCATAAATTCGTTTGGAACAATGCACCTGGTATTTTAATTACATAGAAATAAATTTTGTGGTACAGCTTCATAATATTATGCATTTTAAAGCACTGGTTATTCGCAACTAAGTACAGTTAATAGTTGATAGGTTATTTTCATTAAGAAAGTTTGTTATTTAATGGAGACTAATTTATTTCCTGTAACATAAAATTGTAATATTGAATTTATTCGATCATATAACTTGATATGAATAGATGTCGTAAAAGCAAAGTGTTATTTACGGTTGACATCCAGAGAAACAGAAATTATACAGACTGCGCAAATAAAACCAAGAAGTAGTAATGAATGAGTAGCAATAATTTCACGTACATCATAAATAAAAC
>JARFJB010000408.1:3210000-3297500 GCA_036346205.1 Vesta saturnalis | reverse complement strand
AATTTGACAGTCATTCATTAAGATATTAATTTACACGTCCAATAGTGAATTTGTTTGTGTAATTAAACAAAAGAAAATAAATCTATTTCTTAGGGCTTTTTGGGAAATAGAAGAAAAGCTCAAAATCAGATGATACACTAACTTGATGAAAGAAAAGTTTTGTTTGAATATTCCATACTTTTATCTTTAAATGTCAACTATACTTTAAAATGTGTCCACAGATAATCCTATATATCAGACTTTGTTGAAAATGGATGCATTAGATTATTGCTCTCGTCAGATGTGTGACGTGTTGTATTAAAAAATTTAACTGTAGGGTGCTGAGTTGTAATATGGATCCTTTACTGAAATCCATATTTTATAGAATTAAGGTTTGAGAGTTTTAAATTTCATTCTAAATTTTATTACATTTAATTTAATATTTGATTATACCAGAATTAAGTTAAAAAACATGGTATTCATTTATGTTAAGTTTTACAACAAATGAGATGAATAGTTAGAACAACAGTGGAAAATATGTAACCTAATTTTAAAACCAACCTCCAATCAAATGACTCATTAAAAAAAACATAGATACATTTCCTAAAATGAGTTTCGTGAAGGTAATTGTATTTAGAAAGCTATAAAAGGTATATCACAATTTGGTTCACACAGGGTAACTAAGAGTATAAAATAATCTAAGCCTAAGAAACATGCTTTTATTACATTACATTTATCTTGTATTCTTTTATTATTATTTATTTTTATGATTTTGCCTTTAGCACTTTATTTTATGTTTCAAAACATATTCAATCGTATATTTTTATTATTCCTATAAGTAAGTTCAAAGTTGTAATGGTATATCACATTACGATCACAGAAAGTAACGTGTTGTGCAACATTAATGAGTGATGCGAGGCTGAATTGCCGCATGCGTAAGGTTATGAAAGTAGTAAATACATACATTCATTCAAAAAGCGAACACTTTTTGCATTATTTTTAGTCTAAACGGTTATCGTTTATTGCTGTAGAACAATACAGGTTTTATTACAAACTATGCATTCCTATTAAGGTGCTTTGAAAGATTCAACTGCAGATTTTTGGTTATTACGCTCTCCATTTTATTTTTTAAACTAATGTTTAATTAGGTGAAACGTAGTTACGTTATTGCATAATTGATGATCTTTCAAGCATTCAAATTTTTCATTACATTTAAAATTTTGACAAAAATTTACGTTAGTTCCGATCCAGTGTGCGAAGGTTATTTCATGCGCACTCTATCTCTTAACCACTCATTAAAACTGATTCTGGTTTGTCAGTTTAAGTAAATGAAAAAAAAGTGCAAGTGCTAAATAGTTTTATACCTTAAAATGAGAAATATTATTAAAAATATGAATGACAGTAACGAGATGATTTTTTGACAACCAGCCAGAAATCCTTGCACTGGTGAATAAAGAATCTTTAAATTTGCTAAATAGCAATTCGAGTTAACAATGATAACAAATCATAGTAAAATATTTATTATTACATTATTAAAAACATTTATTATCTACTGACACTTATAGCTACCTCACAAAACCGTTTCGTTGTGTATGAACGTAAAAACAATACTGTATGCAATCCTACTTGTTGTTTGTACTTGTTACATACGTAACTTTTGTTGTTGAAAGAATAGTAAAAATGACTGTACCACATGTTATATACACAATAGTAAAACAATCAAACCAAAGTTGGTTATTTACTAAGTTCGTTTTACGTCATAAATTGTAATTTTCTGAATTCCTACTAAATTTCGCCAAAATAAGTGGTACCAAAAATTAAAATTATATTTTTAGTTTGATTTTTATAATGTCAACTTTCAAAATGTCCAATTGACCATGTTTGTTACCCGTATTCATTCACTGAAAATAGGTTATAAGTTTTTGTCGAAATTTTCCAATATCTGCTGGCGGATCTTCTGATTCAAATACTCCTTCTTCATCAAGCCCCAAATTTATACATAAGTGTTCTGTTAACCTGCATACTTCGTACCCCGCAAAAATTCCTTAAATATCACACAGAAGGTATAACCCTGTATGTAACGCTCTTGGTTAAAAGTGGCTGGCCCAATGATCTTATGTCCCGATTCAACACAACAAATGGTAATTTGTGCAATGAGGAGTCGTTGCTCCACAATCACGTTTGGACTATATTTACTCAACAATAATGAATCAATACACACTGATTCTAACGTTCCTACCTATATGCACATACATTGGTATAGACAGCTATGCAATAGACGTTCTTCACTATTTCTAATTCGACTTATTTTACAAACTTTCGATAGGATAGCATATGCTTGTGCGTGCGTTCATGCAGGCATCATTGTGAGCACACCTCCGTACGTGCTTGCGTCTGAGTGTCTGTGTACCTGTGTGTATGTGTGTCTGTGTGTCTGTGTGCCTGCGTGTATGTGTGTCTGTGTGTCTGTGTGTCTGTGTGTCTGTGTGTCTGTGTGTCTGTGTGTCTGTGTGTCTGTGTGTCTGTGTGTCTGTGGTCTGTGTATGTGTCTGTGTCTGTATGTCTGTGTGTCTGTGTGTCTGTGTGCTGTGTGTCTGTGTGTCTGTGCCTGTGTGTCTGTGTATCTGTGTATGTGTGCTGTGTGTCTGTGTGTCTGTGCCTGTGTGTCTGTGTGTCTTTGCCTGTGCGTCTGTGTATCTGTGTATCTATGTATCTGTGTGTCCGTGTGTCCGTATATACGTGTGTCCGTGTGTCCGTGTCCGTGTGTCCGTGTATCCGTGTGTCCGTGTGTCCGTGTGACCGTGTGTCCGTGTCCGTGTGTCCGTGTGTCCGTGTGCCTGTGTGTGTGTGTGTGTGTGTGTGTGTGTTGTGTGTATGTATGTCTGTGTGTATGTATGTCTGTGTGTCTGTGTGTCTATGTGTCTGTGTGTCTGTGTGTCTGTGTGTCTGTGTGTCTGTGTGTCTGTGTGTCTGTGTGTCTGTGTGTCTGCGTGTCTGTGTGTCTGTGTGTCTGTGTATCTGTGTGTCTGTGGGTCTGTGTGTCTGTGTGTCTGTGTGGTCTGTGTGTCTGTGTGTCTGTGTGTCTGTGTGTCTGTGTGTCTGTGTGTGTGTGTGTGTGTGTGTGTGTGTGTGTGTGTGTGTGTGTGTGTGTGTCTGTGCGTCTGTGTACCTGTGTGCCTGTGTGCCTGTGTCTGTGTGCCTGTGTGTCTGTGTGTCTGTGTGTCTGTGTGTCTGTGTGTCTGTGTGTCTGTGTGTCTGTGTGTCTGTGTGTCTGTGTGTCTGTGTGTCTGTGTGTGTGTCCGTGTGTCTGTGTGTCTGTGTGTCTGTGTGTCTGTGTGTCTGTGTGTCTGAGCGTCTGTGTGTCTGTGTGTCTGTGTGTCTGTGTATCTGTGTATCTGTGTGTCTGTGTGTCCGTGTGTACGTGTGTCCGTGTGTCCGTGTCCGTGTGTCCGTGTATCCGTGTGTCCGTGTGTCCGTGTGACCGTGTGTCCGTGTGTCCGTGTGTCCGTGTGCCTGTGTGTATGTGTATGTGTGTGTGTGTGTGTTCTGTGTGTATGTATGTCTGTGTGTCTGTGTGTCTATGTGTCTGTGTGTCTGTGTGTCTGTGTGTCTGTGTGTCTGTGTGTCTGTGTATCTGTGTGTCTGTGTGGCTGTGTGTCTGTGTGTCTGTGTGTCTGTGTGTCTGTGTGTCTGCGTGTCCTTGTGTCTGTGTGTCTGTATGACTGTGAGTCTGTGCCTTTGTGTGTCTGAGTGTCTGTGTGCCTGTGTGCGTGTGTCTGTGTGCCTGTGTGTCTGTGTGTCTGTGTGTCTGTGTGTCTGTGTGTCTGTGTGTCTGTGTGTCTGTGTGTCTGTGTGTCTGTGTGTCTGTGTGTCTGTGTGTCTGTGTGTCTGTGTGTCTGTGTGTCTGTGTGTCTGTGTGTCTGTGTGTCTGTGTGTCTGTGTGTCTGTGTGTCTGTGTGTGTGGGTGTGTGTGTGTCTGTGTATCTGTGTGTCTGTGTGTCTGTGTGTCTGTGTGTCTGTGTGTCTGTGTGTCTGTGTGTCTGTGTGTCTGTGTGTCTGTGCGTCTGTGCGTCTGTGTGTCTGTGTGTCTGTGTGACTGTGTGTCTGTGTGTCTGTGTGTCTGTGCGTCTGCGTGTCCGTGTGTCCGTGTGTCCGTGTGTCTGTGTGTCCGTGTGTCTGCGTGTCTGCGTGTCTGTGTGTCTCTATGTCTGTGTGTCTGTGTGTCTGTGTGCCTGTGTGTCTGTGTCTGTGTGTCTGTGTGTCTGTGTGTCTGTGTGTCTGAGTGTCTGTGTGTCTGTGTGTCTGTGTGTCTGTGTGTCTGCGTGTCTGTCTGTCTGTGTGTCTGTGTGTCTGTGTGTCTGTGTGTCTGTGTGTCTGTGTGTCTGTGTGTCTGTGTGTCTGTGTATCTGTGTGCCTGTGTGTCTGTGTATCTGTGTGCCTGTGTGTCTGTGTGTCTGTGTGTCTGTGTGTCTGTGTGTCTGTGTGTCTGTGTGTATGCGTGTCTGTGTGTCCGTGTATCTGTGTGTCTGTATGTCAGTGAGTCTGTGTGTCTGTGCGTAGGTGTGTCTGTGTGTCTGTGCGTCTGTGTGTCTGTGTGTCTCTGTGCCTGTGTGTCTGTATGGCTGTGTGTCTGTGTGTCTGTGTGTCAGTGTGTCTGTGTGTCTGTGTGTATGTGTATGTGTGTGTGTGTGTGCGTGTGTGTGTGTATATGCGTGCGTGCGTTCTTGCGTGTGTGCATGCGTGCGTGCGTGCGCGTGTGTGTATAAATATGCAAGTCATTGCTTTTCTGGGAAGGGCTGGATTGGTATTATATATATATATATATATATATATATATATATATATATATATATATATATATATAACACAATTAGATTAAGTGATGTAAGTGTAAAGATTTTCAATATTTGTTTCAATTCATAAATTATCCTTTATAAGTTAAATTTTATAAGTTTTTATTGAAAATCAGTACATTTGTAACATAGTAAGAAAGCTGCAAAATGGAAAAGACCAAAAATATGAGTGTAAATGACCTATCTCAAGTCGAATTGACATACGAGTTACAAATTCCGGTAATTACAAATGAGGATAACAGTGAAATGCGAAAAACTTTTTGACAAATTTTAAAAATGCATAAAGAGGGGGATACTCTAAATTCATCTGCTTTTTTCCGATTAAAGTTAAAACTAATCCATTTGAATAATCGGATTTATAATAGTAAACCGTCATCGACGGCCGAGAATAGAAATAAATCTGCATTTTTAGTAAAAACCCTTAAATTATCATCCGAATTAGATAGCTTAGCAAAAACTCAAATGAAAGAGAGCAGTACAATTGGTCATGTATTAGATTAAAGCACACAAAATTTAAGTTCTGCTATCGCATCTGATTCAGACGATTATAATAACGAAAGTGGGTTGAGCGCAGAAATAAACAGATCTTCTTCAATGATAAATTCAAAAATTATTCCGGTAATTAAATGGAAAATTCAATTTTCAGGTAATAGGAACGAATCACTTAATTCATTTTTAGAACGAGTTGATGAATTGCAAGCAGCTCGAAACATTTCTAGACAAACTATGTTTAAGTCTGCACTAGATTTATTTGACGGAAAGGCGTTAATATGGTATACATAGAGCTAATAAAAATTTACTTAATGACTGGAAGAACTTAGTTATGTCTTTAAAAAGCGAGTTTCTTCCGTATGATTATAATGAGAGGTTGTTTGAACAAAATAAGTTTCATACACAACACTCCTCAAAGTCAATACGAATTTAGTTAGCTTATATGTCCAATAGATTAAACATTCCCATCCCAGAGCAAACAAAATTTAAGGTTCTAAAGAAAAACAGTGCAACTTTATTTCGAAATCAATTGGCTTTAACTGACATTAACAGTGGAGAACAATTGAAAAAATTATGCAAACAACAAGAAATAAATAAAAGAATATAGAATCATATCAACGTCCCCCACCTAAAAACAGTTCTCCAGAACCAGAAATGAAGCAAATGTAAGAGATAACAAACCAACGCATTCTGGCCTATACAGATCTGCTTTCAATAATCAGTACCCAACTCATTTTATGAAAAACAACCACATAGACTTTAATAATCCTAATAATTACAGCGGTCGCAAAAATCATTATTCATTCAGAAAATATTGTTATAATTGTTAAAATTCAGGATTTACAGTAAGAACTTGTCCGAATTTCAGCTACAAAAATTCTCACATAGTAAGTAACAAAACATGTCTTAATAGGAATAATACAAGTTATCATAATCAGGGAAAGGAGGATCAGAGGCATTAAAAGGCCGGTTAATGCTCTCTAAGACATTCTATAATATGGAAAAATTTTTGGATAATTTAAACATACAGGAAGAACAAAAGCTAAATAAGTCAAAATCAATTTTAGATTTTTTATTCGCCAGCCAAGAACGCGATAATAGGCCGTACTTAAAAGTGTCTATTTTTGATGTAAACTTCATAGCACCCTATGTAATAACTCTATTCAATACCATTCTATGATCAGTTAAATAACACAATTCTATGATTATTTAGAAATGACCTTTTATATTGGATTGATTGCGCGCGTGTTTGCTTTTTTTATTTTTTGAATACGTCCTGGTAGTATGTTACGGGTTTAAATTGTATAATATATCAAATATAAAATAAACAATTGATTTAAAAGTATAACCTTATGTAATAACTCTATTCAATACCATTCTATGATCACTTGATCAGTTAAATAACACAATTCTATGATTATTTAGAAATGACCTTTTATATTGGATTGATTGCGCGCGCGTTCGCCTTTTTTATTTTTTTAATACGTACTGGAAGTATGTCACGGGTTTAAATGTTACAACATATCAAATATAAAATAAATAATTGATTTAAAAATATAACCTTATATAATAACTCTATTCAGTACCATTCTATGAACAATTAAATAACACAATTCTATGATTATTTAGAAATGTCATTTTATATTGGATTCGATAAATTTTCGTAGAGACGTAGATTGGGTCGATTTTTCACGTGGCTGACGCAGTATAAAGCATTTGGGTACTCCAGTAAATTTTTTATATCTGTAACTTAAAAGTATATACATTATTGGAAGTTTCCCAAAATTGTTAATTTGTGTTCGTTGGGGATATTACAAAAAAAAAACCTCTGGAGTAATAAGAAAGAGAAATCCATGTGAATATTTTATCT
The DNA here is from genome assembly GCA_036346205.1 of Vesta saturnalis. NCBI lineage: Eukaryota > Metazoa > Arthropoda > Insecta > Coleoptera > Lampyridae > Vesta > Vesta saturnalis. The sequence continues at coordinate 3,290,306 of JARFJB010000408.1, read as the reverse complement.
TCCGTTCGGGATTTTCTATCTGCTTACGACAGGTAACGCTTAATAAATTATTAATGCTTTTGATTATCTTGTTAAATTCTATCAAGCAAAAATAAAACAAGTTTTATTGTCATATTAAGAATTTCTTCATTCAAAAAAAAAATAGGAAAACTCACAAGAATCTATTAATCAGTTTCCCTCAAACTCAATGTGGTATGTAGTAAATACTTAATGATATTAGTAATTACATTACTATTATTTAGGGTCCTAGTATATATGGAAAATTTATGTAAATTATAACAAGCATATGAGAATCCAAAATAGAAGATCGTATCATAATCCCAAGAAATACCAATGCAGGTATACTGAATCACGTTTAAGATCGGTTTCCTATAAAAAAAAAACCGTTGAATGATGTATGGTATTTGGATACAATATTGACCCAACATACTCCCAGTACGTATTAAAAAATTAAGAAAGCGAACGCGCGCGCAATCAATCCAATATAAAAGGTCATTTCTAAATAATCATAGAATTGTGTTATTTTCCTGATCATAGAATGGTATTGAATAGAGTTATTATATAAGGTTATATTTTTAAACCAATTATTTATTTTATGTTTGATATATTATACAATTTAAACACGTAACATACTCCCAGTACGTATAAAAAAAATTAAAAATGAAAGATCTTAAATTGCGCTCAACACTGTACTCTTTGAATAATACAACAAAACTATTTTAAACGTATATTACCTATTGTTTTATAAATCTAAGATAACCTAACCTACTGGAAATAACATTAATATAACGGAAAATTACAATAGTATAACAAAACAAATCTGATTGGGTGTTCCTCGGGATGTCCTGGTTAGCAGCGCCCGTTTGGCTGGTCCCCCGTGGACGGTAGTGGTTCTCACTGGATCCTGAGCCGTTTCTGTGGAAATATAAATTATTGTGGTTCAATGGTTGGTGTGTTATGACCCAAAAATCCTACTAATGACAATTTAATTTTGTCTGTTACGACTGCTCAGGCCTGCCCTGTACACGGTAGCCTGGGTTTTGTTCAGGTGGCGCTATGTAAAATTCTATATATTTTAGATAAGCTGGGGCAACGAACGCGTTGGTGTCTTTAAGCAGGTCAACGAGAAAATCAATAATTTAAAGTAACCTTGGCGCGCATGACTATTCTTATACGTGATTTGGCTTTCACACTGGTTGGATGAGCTCAGTACTGGGAATGCTTTATACAGGACAGGTTATTATTTACATGTATTAAATGCAAATTGTACGTACGCATTTAATTATTTAACCTAACTAACAAGCTAATCTCAGGATTTTCTAATTAATGGAGAACGTATTTACAGTAATGAAATGAATATCTAACACTTAATTGTGCCCGAAAACAAATGTATTAATTCCTTGTTATTAGGCAAAACGTCTATTTTTGTTAAACGCGTATCCTTTTCGTATTAGCGAAACTTACTCTAACTAACAAATACAGGGAAGATGGAGTTTATGACGATGTTTTACGTTAATAATTATTAAAGATTGCTTCTTTATTAATTGTTATAAACGAATTAATCGGAGTCGAGTTTACACGACCTTTTAGGACTGGGCGTAATAAATTGAACAATTCTGAGAATTATTATAAGTTTTTGTTATGAACGAATAAGTTCAAAGGTAAATATGTAATTAAAAATTATTATTAATTTTATTAAATACATAAATAAACAGTTTACCTCGAGTAGGATTTGAACGATTTATAGTTATGTTCATGGTAAATTGTTTATGCACATGAAATATAAATTACATTACTATATGAATGCAAGTATGCATTCACACATTCCAAAGCAACTTGACTAATATTAAATTATTATAAGTTTTTGTTATGAACGAATAAGTTCAAAGGTAAATATGTAATTAAAAATTAAAAATTTAATATTAGTCAAGTTGCCTTGGAATGTGTGAATCCTTGCGATATTGCAGGCTCACATTCCATTAATATAAGTAATTTGATTGTAGTCTCATTATATTTAGAATTTACATCAGTTCTACATACATAAAGACAAAATTTACATCGATTGGGGCTTGAACCTTGGTGTCGCAGTTGGTAGCGCGGTACTCTAGCAAAGTACAGGTAAGTTGCTTTGGAATGTGTGAATCCTTGCGATATTGCAGGCTCACATTCCATTAATATAAGTAATTTGATTGTAGTCTCATTATATTTAGAATTTACATCAGTTCTACATACATAAAGACAAAATTTACATCGATTGGGGCTTGAACCTTGGTGGCGCAGTTGGTAGCGCGGTACTCTAGCAAAGTACAGGTCGTAGGTTCAAATCCTACTCGAGGTAAACTTTTTATTTATGTATTTAATAAAATTAATAATAATTTTTAATTCTGAGAATTGTTTCCGACGGAATGCAGGTGTTTCAAGTAAGTGATTTGAATGCGATTGCGAGACGCAGGAGTACGTTTACTGTAATTTATCACGTGGACGCACCACGGGTTCGTCTTTATATCTGGAGGATCACGCGGGTGATCTCTACGAATGCGGCTTCTGGTATTGAGGTTACCTCTAGGTCAAGGCGTCGCTTGTTTGTATTGCTATTCTCCACAGGATCAGGTCGGTGTATTGTATGTGTAATGAATGTGTAATATCTGGTTAATGGAGAGCCCTTGCTAAGATTCTGGGTCCAAGCCTGTCGGCTGCTATATCAAGGGTTCTACCTGGGGGAGCGTTAGAATTTGAGCGAATACCCTTCTTTACGCTGGAGTAAATGGAAGATGCGTTCTGGGCGTTAGCCCGAAGTAGCAACGTCCTGGTTTGTGTGTATGTGTGTCGACGGCAACTTCGGTCTTTACAGCCTGTCGTCTACTTCTAGTGTGTGTACTGGTTGCAGAAGGTAACTTCAGGCTATACAGCCCGGCGTATACTTCTAGTGTGTGTGTGTGTGTACTGGAACGGGTAGATCACTTCAGGCTCTGCAGCCCGTCGTTTCTCTAGGTGTCTGGTGTAATGTTTTAGAAACGTAGTGCAATAAAACTTACGTGCTGTTAACCCTAGCGTAACTCAACCAGCAGTTTGATTGTACAAAGCTAATTGACTGGTGACGGCGGCGAAGTAACGCGACTGGAAATGCACGATGATTCAGGATAAACGGATGCGGTAATCGGCAGGTCGGCGACGTATACAACGACACTAACAACGGCAGGCGCGCGGTCTAGGTCTCGGTTCTGGCTGCTGAAGACGCGAGCGTATCAGGATAGCGGAGTCGCGAAGTAACAAGTAGCGGCAGGTAATCGCGAAGCAAGTAGCAAAAAAATAGTCGCGAAGCGAAGTAACAGAAAAGTAGTCGCGAAGCGAAGCAACGGGAAGTTGTCTTCTTCCGGTAGCGCCGCGGTTTTTATAACTGATTCGCGGTGGGTGGATCCGGCTTCTATGCAGGGGTCCTCTCGCTGTGATTGGCTGAGGGTTCTCGGACGTAATAGCATTTTATGCTTTTTAACATCTACGTCGGAGGGGATAGAAATTAATTATTTATGGTGCAATATCGCGCAATCTTTTGTAATGGGTTTTAATTTTAAACGACTGTACCTATCTTAATTACTGTAGGGCAATTAAAAAAAATTAATTACATAAATTTTAGTAAAGTTAAGGTGGATCTTTACAGGGTCAATATATTTTTGCGCTAATTTGGCATTGTAATATTTACGAGCGTACGACAAAGTATAATTTGATTATTAGCTACCGTAACTGCCTATGATTGACATTTATTAATTGCTAATTTAATGCTTCAAGTAGTGCTAGACCCTCAGATCCCAAAATTGTTTGGTTGGTACCGCTATCTAATAGTGCTATGAAGTTTACACTTTTAAGTAAGGCCTATTATCGCCTTCTTGGCTCGCCAATAAAAAAATCGATTTTGACTTATTTAGTTTTTGTTCTTCCTGCATATTTAAATTATAAAAAAATTTTGCCGTATTATAGAATTTCTTAGAGAGCATTAACCGGCCATTTATTGCCTCTGATTCTCCTTTCCCTGATTATAGTAATTTGTATTTTTGCTATTAAGACGTGTTTTGTTACTATATGAGAATTTTTGTAGCTGCAATTCGGACAAGTTCTTACTGTAAATCCGGGATTTTTACAATTATAACAATATTTTCTGAATGAATAATGATTTGTGCGACCGCTGTAATTATTAGGATTATTAAAGACTATTTGGCTGTTTTTCTTAAAATGATTTGTGTATTGATTATTAAAAGCAGATCTGTATAGGCCAGAATGCGTTGGTTTGTTTTCCCTTACATTTGCTTCATTTCTGGAAGAAGGTCCAGCAAAAGCTAAATCTGGTTCTAAAGAACTGTTTTTAGGTGGGGGAGGTTGATATGATTCTATATTACTTTTATTTATTTCTAGTTGTTTGCACAATTTTTGCAATAAATTTTTCTCCACTGTTAATTTCAGTTAAAGTCAATTGATTTTGAAACAAGGGTGCAATGTTTCTCTTTAGAACCTTTAATTTTGTTCGCTCTGGGATGGGAGTATTTAATCTATTGAATAATCCGGACATATAAGCTAAGTAAATTCCTATTGACTCTGAGGAGTGTTGTGTATGAGACTTAATTTGTTCAAACAACCTCTCATCATTCGAGTCATTAAATAAATTTTTATTAGCCCTATACTATATTAACCCCTTTCCGTCAAATAAATCTAGTGCAGACTTAAACATAATTTGTCTAGAAATGTTTCGAGCTGCTTGTAATTCTTTAACCCGATCTAAAAATGAATTAAGTGATTCGTTCCTATTACCTGAAAATTGAATGTTCCATTTAATTACCGGAATACTTTTTGAATTTATGATTGAAGAAGATCTGTTTATTTCTGCGCTCAACCCACTTTCGCTATTACTATCGTCTGAATCAGATGCGATAGCAGAACTTAAATTTAGTGTGCTTCAATCTAATACATGACCAATTGTACTGCTCTCTTTCATTTGAGTTTTTGCTAATCTATCTAATTCGGATGATAATTTAAGTGTTTTTACTAAAAATGCAGATTTATTTCTATTCTCGGCCGTCGATGACGGTTTACTACTATGAATCCGATTATTCAAATGGATTGGTTTTGACTTTAATCGGAAATAAGCAGATGAATTTAAAGTATCCTTAAAATCATGTACTAATGGTTCTAACTCTGACATTTTTTCCTCAATTGCTTTCTTATATGTGACAAACTCAATATAAGAATCAATTTTTAGTAGTTTATGGCCCTCTATGTATTTTTAAAATTTGGCTAAAAGTTTTTCGCATTTCACTAACGTTACCCACATTTGTTATTCCCCGAATTTGTAACTCGTATGTCAATTCGTCTTGAGATAGGTCCTTTACCCTCATATTTTTGCTCTTTTCCATTTTGTAGCTTACTTACTATGTTACAAATGTACTGATTTTCAATAAAAACATATAATATTAAACTTATAAAGGATAATTTATGGAATAAAGCAAATATTAAAAATCTTTACACTTGCATGACTTAATCTAACTGTCTATAAATGGGTTATCTTATCACAAAACATGTAAATATAAAATTAACTATAAAATACAAAATATTGTAATTAGTAAATTAAAGTGATATTTCTATTCGTCGGGCGCCATTTTATAACGAGTTTCTTCGTAAAATTTAAAAAATGTTTAAATACAATACTAACAGCGATTTCAAACAATTTAAAACGAACGAGTTAAATATCACCGGGAACCAATACAAAAAATGAACAATTTCTTTTAAAATCATACTTAACCTTCGCTGTAACTTAATTATTATTATATATATATATATATATATATATATATATATATATATATATATATATATATATATATATATATATATATATTTCAATGGCTGCCCGCCAAAGTATCGCAAGGAACATAACCTAAATTTTAATGGAGAGTGTGATTATTTGTTTTTATGTCAACCTTAACATATAAGTTTCTCAAAAAGTTATTTTGAAGGTTTTTTGATGATCTGAATTCAAAAATAGTAGTATTTTTTACCTAAAATAAAATTTCTACTTAATTCATTGCCTTGCGATACTTTGGATGGTTTGGATTTTACATAAAAAATAGCGTAAGTTACCGACTTACGATAATTTGGTCGTATTATCCAGACACTTACGTTAGTCTGGCTAGGCTTATTGTTATTTAGCAAAAAAACGCAAGTTGTAATTATTACAACCCTGAAAAAATAATAGTAGCCACAGGATTAATTATTTTTTGTCAATTATACCTAATTGAAAGAGTTTTTAAATTAAATTTGACAAAATGGTGAAAAGCAGAATAAACTACCAATACCTCTAATATCTATCATTTTATTGAAAATGATATTTTACAGTTGCTTTGATAAATAAGATTTCGTGCCCCCTGCATTGTCTTATTCTCCCTCATTTTTTGCCAATACATCCCTGATAGAAGTTTTTGACTTCAGACTGAAATATTCTTCACAGTATTTAATAGGTATTACATTTGTCTTACATAGTTGGTCGAGATTCGCTTTCTTCAAGGATGATATTGGCAACTTATGGTCGTATAGAGGTGTTGATAACACGTCAAAACAATTTACTCTGCGGGATAAGATTTCAAGAAGATAATAAAGCTTATAACGGCTTGGAAACAGTGCGCAATCTTACCCTTTGATTTTGCTGGAATAACATGTATTATTGTCATAATTATAATTTACTCTGAATTTTGACTCGCCTTTTTCAAAATATGCTTGGTGAAGTTGGATGGTCTTGAAAATTTTATCGTCTGTCGTCTTTGAATTTTTTGGCATATATTCTTCACCAATTTTTTTCCAGTTTCTGAAGTCTGGGAATTACATACTTCTGACCTCTATAGATTTGGGTTGGATTCTGCCATTAGTAAGAACGTTATCCCATTCTGATTGTGCCCAAATGATTCTATTTATAATGGATCTTTCAATGGTCGCATGGACAGAATCGACTGGCATGTAGGTATGTCCAGGAATTAAGTAAGAATACTATTCTTAATTTTTTAATATCAATTGCTACTTCCTGTAAGAATTTTTGTAATATGGCTAACATCGCACGGTTTCGATTTTGGCCCAAACAGCTGTCACAATATAAACATACATGTTGTATACCTTTTTTATCTGTTACGTTTTTTTCGTAGCCCACCTTTTCCTACCAAATCGATTTCATTGTTTTCACTGCTCTCGAATTCAGAATCGTAATCTTTACTACTTGCCTATCCTGGAAAAGTATGAGACATCGGAGTTCATACGTTTTTCTAATAATAAATTTCTTTGGCGTCTTGCATACTATTATTTTCTTGTGGCACAGACTTCTCACTATCTGTTGAAAAATCACTGTCATAGTCAACTACTTTTATTGGTGGTTTTTTATTAGATGCATCGTTACTTGAATCAATAGTACAAGCAACATTAAAAAATACAGAAGCCGGATCATGCTGAAACTCATCGCCGCCGGTCTAACTTAATTCTTGTATTATCCATGCGTTGTCATTATCAATTCTCGTCCTTTCTATTTCGCGCAGCTGCTAAAATTTTTAACGTTCTAGTGCTTACTGACATTATTTACGAAATCCTATTTGATTACATTTGTCATACCGTAATTAGTTACAAAGGTTTTGATTCAATGGCCAAGTTAGTTTTGTAGGTTAGAATTATTCTTTTTTAGTGTAATTGAATGTAAAAGCATAAAATTATTTCATCAGTGAGTTTGAAGCAATTAATCTCGATAATTTTTAATAGTTTGATGGTGAAAAGGAAACATTATTACATAATTTTATTAATAAAAATGCTTACCAGTAGACACAGCTAAAACGTATAACACATTAAAGTAACGTATGCAGAAAACTTATTATCGCAAGCAACATCACGTGACTGAACATGAGATACTTAGCCGGGGCGCATGTATGTCTGTTACTTAAGATAGTCGGAAAACCCCATTTTCTCAACAAATGTTAGTTACGAGGCTTTGGAAACCCATCGATATATATATATATATATATATATATATATATATATATATATATATATATATATATATTGTGTGTGTGTGTGTGTGTGTGTGTGTGTGTCGTGCGTGCGTGCGTTCGTGCGTGGGTGCGTGCGTGCGTTGGTGCGCTCGTACGTGCGTGCGTGCATGTGTGCGTGCGTGCGTGCGTGCGTGCGTGCGCAGCACATAAAATATATTTTATACTTAAGCGGAGGAGCCTTATATACTTCACCCTGTTTCCACAAAAAAATATTGTATCCAAATACCATTCATCATTCAACGGTTTTTTTTTTTGATAAGAAACCGAAGTCTGCCGTAATTCAGTATACCTGAATTGACATTTCTTGAGATTATGATAAGACCTTCTATTTGGATTCTCACAACATTATCTACAATATGCTTGTTATAATTTATGTACATTTTCCATATATACTAGGACCCTAAATAATAGTAATGTAATTACTAACATCATGAAGTATTTACCACATACCTCATTGAGTTATAGGGAAACTGAATAATAGAAACTTGCGAGTTTTCCTTTTTTTTTTGATTGAAGAAAGTCATAGTATGACAATAAAACTTGTTTTATTTTTTTTTGTAAAGAATTTAACAAGATAAGGCAAAGTATTAATAATTTATTAAGCGTTACCTGTCGTAAGCAGATGGAAAAATCCCGGAAATCCAGAGTTTTTTTTTTGTAATATCCCCAACGAACACAAATTAACAATTTTGGGAAACTTATAATAATGTGTATAATACTTGTAGGTTACAGATATAAAAAGTTTACTGGGGTACCCACATATTTTAGACTGCCTCACCCACGTGAAAAATTTACCCAATCTACGTCTCAACGAAAATTTATCGAACGCACCCTCAGTCAATCCAATATAAAAGGTCATTTCTAAATAATCATAGAATTGTGTTATTTAACTAATCATAGAATGGTGGTGATTAGAGTTATTATATAAGGAAGGTTATATTTTTAAATCAATTATTTATTTTATGTTTCATATATTATAAAATTTAAACACGTAACAAGCAGTTATCATATCATAAATAAGAGGAAAAGTGGGACTAGGAAGATCATTCCGGAGGGTAGAAGCGTTGTAGGTGAATACAGGTTGCGCCCATTTGATACGACGAGTTTAGATTTGTACAGTACATGGATGTTGTGAATGAGCAAACCGAATATCCCTAGTAAAGGTGGCCCGAGATGATAACAAAGAATGTAGTTCAGCAGCACAGTACCCATTGTAAAATCGATGGTACAAAGAAAGAATTCAAACAAATCTTCTATGTTCAAAATGCCGTATGTCTGAAGCTAAGACCGGGTCCTTTATAGACCTAGTCGCTATATTTGAATACAGTTACCGATATCGAGAACGTGTTGGGAGCACCAACCCAAACGTGAGAATTATATTTTGAAGTAAAGTACTGCTCAAGTTTTAAAAAAAAGCCTGTTTTATGAGCAGCTGCTATAGTAGCTAACAGAAGATGGTCAACCCATGATAGATTTGAAAATACAGTCGTTACTGACGTAGTAATGAGTCAAGAAACTTAAGATCTAAGCCGTTCATACTTATAACTGCAAGTGATTGATTTTTTGGCGAGAATAACGGAGCAGTGTGTTTAGTTAGTATTTTAAACTAGAGAATCGTTTCCCCATTCAGGGTTACGCTGTACGTCTCTATTGACTGAAATTGCCGTTTTAGCATATCATTATCCTTATGAGGTAAAACGTTGGTTTAGTATTGTAAGTAGACTGAAATGAACTGCAATGAAGACCGCTGTCGTCTGCAAAGCAATGTATTGAGTTAACTGTTACAGAAATGAGACCACCTATTTACAGCCGAAAAGCCACTGATCCCTTAATGATAATTTCTTTTTTAAAAAAAGCGATTAACTATGACAAATATTCTTTTTTTATCAATAAAATTGGAAACTCAAACTGATCAACACATCATCTAACCCAAACGAGGTGAGTTAGGCAAGTAAACTCTTACGCTAAACTTGGTCAAATGATTTGGAAATGTATAAAGACATACAAAGATACTTCACGGGAGTCGTTCTCATGTATTGTTTTCAATATGGGTTACCTATTGATCGACTCTCTTTATAACTATATTGGTGGTCACTAAGGAATTTGTTAGATTCAAGGAAAGAAAATAGTCCCTGACTGGTGGCTTTTTCCATCACTTTGGAAGCGATAGAAATTGGTCAGTAGTTAGGAGAATCGATGCTTTTACCTTTTTTGGGAATAGCTTGAATATTTCTTAACTTCCTCGATGAAGAAAATTTCCCAGAAGACATAAAGATTGAATAGAACTTAGGACTAGGACCAGTTCACTGTTATACAATCTGGTGAGTCGCCTGATTGGAATCAGGCTTACTGGTGACCTTTTCCATTTTTTCCAGAATCATTGATACAAGATTAATGCAAATAAATCCACAAAAAGTTTGGCTCTGTCTACTACAGAGCAGTAGCTAGGGCAGATCAATAAATATCATAGGGGGAAATGAAGATGTACTACAAGGAACAAATGACTATTATTTAAATACTTAACATATGAACCTAAATAATTTTTTTGATACATAATACATTAACTTAATAGTAAGCTTTCAATATTTTCTTCAATGCTGTCCAAACTCAAACATGCGAAACACTAATACGGCGGCAACATTGCCAGGATTGAGAAATACCAAAGAACATAATAGTTTGTATAAAAGGCGAGTCCAGCAGTCTGTTAACATATCGGAATTGATATGATACAGTTTATAAGTATAATTATGTGTGTTTTATCCAGAAAAGGTCAGTTAAATTCTAACAAAATTCAATACAAGCTAGATAACATTTCCCTTTCTAAGTTGAATTCTTAAAAAGTACTCCAGGTATTATATTTAAGACAATAGGTAAAAGTATACAATTAAAACACGACCTTAGTGGAACTAAGCTTGACATGAATTATCGATAGGGTAAAGGTATGAATGGGAGAATCTTTGAGTAGGCTAGTGGCAAAGTTTCAAATACAAAGCGTTCTCGTATTTGATTTAGTGCAACTACAGATATACGAGGGTTGTCCAATAAATAATGCCCCATATTTTTTTCCCCAAAAGTATTTATTTAACAAAATTGAAATTTATATATATGAAAGAATAATGTTTTGTCTGGTCACTAAGTTTTATAAATAATCGCCTTCAAGTTACACGGCCTTTCTCGAGCGACAGACGAGGGCATGTATATCCTTTTAATAAAGATCTTTACTCTGCCTACGTATCCAGGTTTTCTCTGCGTAAATTAGCTCTTCGTCGTCTTCGAAATGTCTTCCACGAGTGGAAGCGCTGCTTAAGTTTGTCTAATGTTTTGACGCAACTTTCTGAATTAATGGTACCGCCTTTTGGAATCACATTAACGAGATCGATCATCGATTGTCACGCTTCCTACTCAGTTAATCAGGCGAGAAGCAAACAAACACGCCGAAGACTCCTGGACCAAAGCCACCTCTAAGTTAGGTTACAGAAATGGAAAACTCTTCTGGCAACAGTTCGATAAGCTGACCAGAAGGAAAGTAAACCCTAAATCCCACCTAACCGACCTTCAAGGCAACCTATTCTCCTCCGACCGAGGTAAGATCGACTTCTTCGGTCTCCACCTCCAATCCAGTTTCCGATCCCCAGATGATCCTCAGTTCGACAAGCGATTAAAGGCACTCCGTGAGAGAGGCCTTGAAGAATTCCGCAACCTTAACTTTCGCGAAATCCAACTCGATAACGAGAATCCTTTCTTTGTCCCATCACTCCTGCCCAGGTCAACACTTACTCCAAAAAGGAAGAAAGTCAGCCCAGGTCATGACGGCCTAAACCGTAAAATCCTCCTACAGACCCATCTCCCTCCTGAGTTCCATCGGAAAATGCTTTGAGCAGATTCTAGTCAGGCGACTCAGGGACCACCTCGAATGCAAAGAACCCTTTCCCAACAGCCACTTCAGCTTCCGTTCCAACCGAACGTGTTACGATCCCTTGTTGAAGCTGCTTACGGAAACCACCAAAGCATTCAAGCACAAGCAATGCGATCTGACTGTGTTTCTGGACAGTAAGCAAGCATTTGACAGAGTCTGGCACGACGGTCTTCTACACAAGATCCGCAACCTTAACACACCCGTCCCCTTCTTCAAACTCCTAGTCTCGTACCTGACTAATCGGTCAGTTCGAGTCAAAGTAGGAAACACCTTTTCCGATCCTTTTCAACCTACAGAAGGCGTACAGCAAGGCTCTGCCTTATATCCGATAAGTTACACAACACGGAGTAGTCACGCCTTTAAAACAGTTAATCGAAACAGCGGAACGGCCTCCCGCTTCATATCCAAAACCCACTGGAACTTCTCCAACTGGACGAATGGGTGGAGAGTTTCGGTCAATCCCACCAAAACCCAAACAATCCTCTTCCGACATCCAAACTACACCGAAGATAAGTTCCCAAACGTAGCCAACAGCGATGATTCCCCACCATTAATCAAGAAAGGTTCCAACTCCAACAACAAGTCACTTACTTAGGAATCCAACTTCACCAGAACCCTCAATTGGCTCCCCGATGTACAAAGAACACTAGACAGGCTAAGAAACTGAGCAAACCTACTGGGTGCCCTCCGAGTTAGACCCAGGGTTTGCCACCATAACACACTACAACGCACCTACAAAACTTACATACGCCCTGTTATGGATACACTAACATAAACCTCATAATTCAACACGCAAATATACCACCCATCACGCACAGAATACAAACACTACAGAGAAACTTTGCACACAAAAGAATTTTTGGCGACACAATCCCAACCCACCTCTTATAACTAACGTTTTCCTAGATTCTCACGGAAAAAACTCAAACTAACATTCAAACACTCCCCCCCCCGCGATCCCGACTCAACTCCTTGACGACCTCCCCGAGGAAATGCCCTCCGCATCCCACCGTCTATTCGATGACCACCTAGTATGATACCGGCAAACGAATCGGATTATCTACTAAGCACGCTACACCGCACCAAAGAACACGCACACTTAAACCAATTATCACAAATATTCAAATAGATCTAAACACTTCTTTTTTTTACACCAAAATAACCACATCTCATGATTGTAAACTATACAATAATACAAAACATTCCAACACCAACAAGAATGGATTGAACAGGGCTGAAGAGGAGAAGGAATCCTGAACAGTCTACGACTAAGACACACACACACACAGATATACACATATATATATATATATATATATATATATATATATATATATATATATATATTTAAATAAGACAATTTTTCTTTAAAACTTGTGTAAATAAACGTAAAAATTAATTCAACGTTTCGGGAACGTCCTTTGTTCCCTTTGTCAATAATTTATTTGACAATTACAGAAATTGAAATAAGGTAACTATTTTTAACAAGTACAAAATATGAAACAAGGTAACTAATTTAATTTTAATCTGGACGAGTGTGTTTGACTTCGGGTAGTTGGTCTAGTATGTGATGTAGAAGGTGCAGAAGTGGGGACGCCAGGAATAGTTGCAGCATAAGTGTTTGAAATTTCTGGAAGATTTGGAGTTTATTGAAATGTAGAATCAGCTTGTTTAATGATATTCTTCCAAATTTGTGGCATTCTAGAAGTGTCATCTCGTTTATTGAGGGCGTTTGGTCTTCTTTCAATTTCAACTGCTTCTCTAATAATTCTTGCTTGTAAGGTATATAGAGGTGCAATTAAACGGATATTGTTGGTATTAATTTGGTGTCCTGTATCTAAGTGATGTGTAGCTAAAGACGATGAAGGATTGTGCTGTTTAATTGCTAGTTGGTGTTCATCGGCTCTCGCATATAATATTCTGTTAGTTTGTCCTATATAAGTTCCTCGACAGTTGTTGCACGGTATCTCATACACTCCTTGGCTTTCATTAGGAGTTTTGTCTTTGGGGTTTCTTAAAAGTTGGGACAAAGTTGAATGTGGTTTGAATACCGGTCTGAAGTCGTTTTTGGGAAATTTCTTTGCTATTCTGTCTGTAATTCCCTTTATATAAGGTAGAATAACAGGAATCTTTCGTTCATTGTTTGACAAGTTATTATTTCTTGGTCTTCTTATTTCGTTGGTAATTTTCAATATTTCTTGATCTTTGTATCCATTTTGAACTAGTATTTTATTAATAGTCTTCATCTCTTCCGTTCTAGAATTTTGGTCAGATAAGTGGTAAGAGCGGTATATCAAGGATTTTATAACGCTACGTAATTGACCAGGATGGTGATGCGAGAGAGAGTTCAAGTATCTATTCGTATGTGTTGGTTTTCGATAAACTTTGTGTGTAAATTTACCATTAGGAAGTCTTGTTATTAGGGTGTCCAAAAAAGGGAGTGAATTATTTTCTTCAACTTCCATAGTAAATTTGATGTTGTCGTGAATGTTGTTAATATGTCCTAGAAAATGGTTCAAGTTTCCTTTTCCATGGGGCCAAACTACAAATGTGTCGTCAACATAACGAAACCAACATTTAGGTTTTAAATCTGCAGAATTTAAAGCAATGGTTTCAAAATGTTCCATTTATACATTCGCAAAAGCTGGAGAGAGTGGCGAGCCCGTAGGTGTTCCTTGAATTTGCTTGTAGAATTGTCCTTTGTATGTAAAATAGGTTGAGTGCATGCAGTGGTTTATCAATTTGAGTATGTCTTGGTTTATTGAGTGTTTTTCTTCTAGAATTTTCATCGTGTCTTCAATAGGTATTTTGGTGAAAAGTGACGTTATGTCGAAGCTAACTAAAATGTCATTTGGAGCCCAGTGTACAATTTTGAGTTTGTGTAGAAAATTATAAGAGTTTTTGATGTAGGATACAGAATTTTCACAAATCGGTTGAATAACTTTGGCTAGATAACGAGCAAGGTCATGAGTCGGAGAATTGAATGCACTGACGAGAGGGCGTAATGGCCAGTTTTCCTTATGTATTTTTGGGAGTCCGTATATTTTGGGGATTCTTGAACTCTTCTCTCTTGGAATTAGTTTCTGTTTTGTTTCTTTGTCTAATTTTGTAGAATTAATGATAGATTTTGTTGTTTTTTCTATGTAGGTGGTAGGATTGTACTGATTTTTCTTATATTCTGAAGAAGTTAGCAGTTCAGACATCTTGTGGTGATAGTCTTTAGAGTTCACAATGACAGTAGCGTTTCCTTTGTCAGCGGGTAGTATTAATATTTGGTCGTCATTTTTGATTTGGTGTAACATTTGGAGGTCTTGTTTGGTGATATTTTGTTTGGGAAGTCTGCAGTTCTGAAGAATGTGTGCTACGTTGAGTCTAATTTCGTCAGCTACCGTAGATTCTGTATCTTTTAAGGCGTATTCTACGTTGGTGATGATGTTTTCTACAGGAATCCGTTTAGGAGTGATGGCAAAATTAAAGCCTTTACCGAAAACATTTAGAATATTATTATTAAGTTCTTTGTCACTTAAATTGTGTACTGTCCTTAACGGTTCTACATTATTTGCCTGCGATGTATGAGACAGACGTTCAAATTTTTGTTTCTGTCGGTTAGTTTTTATCATCAAGGACGATTCTACAGTAATTTCAATCAGACGATCCACCGCATCGAATATGAAAGGGTGAATTTTGATAGCATGTAAAGTTTGGAATGTGTCATAAAGGGTACGGTTGAGATAGTCAAGTTTAGCCCTTTCATTGGCAATCGCTTTTCTTAAAAGGGCAAGGCTTGTTTTGAATAAAATCTTATAAAAACCATTAATGTTTGGTCTTGGTTTCAATTTAAATCCCTTGGGTATTATTTTATTGTCACGACAACGCTTTAAAAAAGTTAAATTAGTAAGTGTTTCACATTTTTTGATACGTAGCTTTCTGTAAATCTTGATGGCATTCAAAGTTTCTTCTCCGTATAGGAATATTATGTTTCTATTTAGATTTCCACAAGTATTCATGTTTAAATAAGACAATTTTTCTTTAAAACTTGTGTAAATAAACGTAAAAATTAATTCAACGTTTCGGGAACGTCCTTTGTTCCCTTTGTCAATAATTTATTTGACAATTACAGAAATTGAAATAAGGTAACTATTTTTAAAGTACAAAATATGAAACAAGGTAACTAATTTAATTTTAATCTGGACGAGTGTGTTTGACTTCGGGTAGTTGGTCTAGTATGTGATGTAGAAGGTGCAGAAGTGGGGACGCCAGGAATAGTTGCAGCATAAGTGTTTGAAATTTCTGGAAGATTTGGAGTTTATTGAAATGTAGAATCAACTTGTTTAATGATATTCTTCCAAATTTGTGGCATTCTAGAAGTGTCACCTCGTTTATTGAGGGCGTTTGGTCTTCTTTCAATTTCAACTGCTTCTCTAATAATTCTTGCTTGTAAGGTATAAAGAGGTGCAATTAAACGGATATTGTTGGTATTAATTTGGTGTCCTGTATCTAAATGATGTGTAGCTAAAGACGATGAAGGATTGTGGTGTTTAATTGCTAGTTGGTGTTCATCGGCTCTCGCATATGATATTCTGTTAGTTTGTCCTATATATATATATATATATATATATATATATATATATATATATATATTAGACTGTCTGCTTTCGGGATGAAAGTGATGCACCCACGTTTCATCACCTGTCACAATCTGGGACAAGAAGGCCTACCTATCTATCAGCTTCAATATCGACAATAAGACATCGAGGAACCCATCCTGCACAACACACTTTCTTGTACCCGAGCACATTGATAATCGCATCCACACTTCCTTTGCTTACCAACAGCTTCAGTGTCAATTTCCGAGTCGTAATGCAACGACCCTCTCGATGGCATCAGCCCACTGCAACCTGTCAGGCGTGACCCCCGTGGGAGGCCCTCCCTCCCGCGGCAAATCTTGGAGCTCTGAAGCACCACCCTCTGATGCCCTCACCGTCTGTGCCCAGCGACAAACGGTACTCCTATCGACTGCAGATGTTCCGTAAACTTTGCACAAACGTTTATGAATATTCCCCACGGTTTTGTTCTCTGCCACGAGAAATTCGACCACAGCACGTTGTTTATGACGGATGGCGCTTACTTACGTCAGTTTAAAACATTCCTACACTTACTTACTGTCAGAAGAAAAGTAAACTGCATACATACGCGGAAAACTTAAAGTAAGTCTCACCTAAATTTGTACATTTCTCAAAAATGTTTTCCACCTCAAAATAACTGGGGAATTATTTATTGGGCAACCCTCATACATATGTGTATATATCTGTGGTACAACCAAAAACATGAAATTTCTTACACCTCAAAAGTTTACGTTTAAGTAATGGCAATTTATTTATTGGAAAACCGATTTAAACCCTTTTACGAAAGTGTTCAATTCATGTCGAAAGTGTCCAACTCACGTACTAAATGTGTCAGATTATATCGATGATATGCGAATAATGTAGATGTGCTCTTTACTCTTTCGTTATATACAAGTGAAATCGGCATGGGTATATAATTTGCAATTATGCTTTTCATAAAGAATTCCGTAACGGTTTAAATGGCAAGGTTTGTGGTTATAACACTTCTTCTAACCAACACCCTGGTAGACATTATTTTTTCGATAAGTAAATATTTTAAACAAATGAATCGTTAATAATCCTAGGTTGAATTTTAAGATTTTTTCTGTTCCTATAGTGTGGTTTAATGATTTTTAAGTATAGTAATGCCAAGTTCTATTTAAATTACTAAACAAAATGGCGTATCATTTAAGCATATTAACGTTTTAAATACGCACATAATATTTGTATAAATTAAATTAATTTAAGGCTTATTTAGTTTCATATTAAAAACTCTTGTAAGAGTAATTTACTTTAAATTGAATTATATATCACGAAATTTGTATAACCTCGCCGTTGAGCAGATGGAAATATTGACAAGAAGCGCGTTTGATACCCTTTTGATTTTTTAGCGTTATTTTAACCTCAACACAAAAAAAGTTGATTAGGAAAACTTACAAATGAAATTGCCCCTAATGAAAAAATGTACTTAATAGCACTTTACTTTTATTTGTGAATATATTTTAAGAAAAAGTTGATAGAACTGAGATATATCAAAAATAACTTTAAACTTAAAATTTTACTAAAATTGGTTACGTATTTTTTGAATTATCGCGGCTACGGATACACACACGCACTCAACAGCGCAATCACACACACATGCATACACTCGCACACCGCAATCACGCACACGGGTCATACACGCACCCACCCGATAACGTACTCTCGCACACACACTCACTTTTACTCCCACTCTCACTCTCACTCTCACTCTGACTCTCACCTCACCTCACCTCACCTCACCTCACCTCACCTCACTCTCTCTCACCTCACCTCACCTCACCTCACCTCACCTCACCTCACCTCACCTCACCTCACCTCACCTCACCTCACCTCACCTCACCTCACCTCACCTCACCTCACCTCACCTCACTCTCACTCTCACTCTCACTCTCACTCTCACTCTCACTCTCACAGTCTACAACCAATATATTTCTATTTATATTAGAAGTAAAGGATTATGTATTTTCGTATTGCAGGATTCCAAAAAAGTAAAGTTACGTAAAGGACTTTTTGAATTATTTAATAGTTGACCTTCACAACAATCCGGTGCGTCCTTAGTGACCGATATTGACGTAGTATTAATAGTCAGTTTTCTAAATTGATTATTCCTTATTAAATTTAAAGTTGAAAGTTACATTTAACATGCAATTTTTACCATTTCTAGAAAGCACTACATGTTAACAAGATAGTTTCCAGGAAATATACCTGTAAATTAATTAATATTTGCAGACACCACTGATTACGATATTGTATTAAGCCACATCTATATTATTCCTATACTATTTGATTACACCATAGGAAACCGTTGTCTGTTTTTGGAAATTTTACATATTACTTTCTTAGTTATCCGAGAAAAGATTTTACCATTGAAAAGTAAAAAACAAAAAAAAAACCAGAAAAAAAGTCAAAAAATAAGTGTATGCTAATTAATGTAATCATTAATATTAAAAATGCATTTTACCTTTATTTTGCTCTTTATTTATAAAAGCAAAGTTTTAGTACACGTTGAAGGTAAACACCACCAGAACTGAATAAAATCAATATGATTGTCAAACTAACAAAGTTTACATAAGATTAGCACAGAAAAAGAATAATTAAAAATTTTAAAGGATTAGATCAATACAATTAATTGAAAAACTGAAATTGCGCTTAGCAATTACGAAAGGGTTGTGTGCTAACATGATTGAGAAATTTCATAATCATTAATCATTTAGTACTTTTAACTTTGGTGATTATAGTAATCACTTTTGACGAACAATTTATAATACGACGATTTGTAATAGGAAATGTCACGTTAACATGCGCTGTATCTTCTGTTCCAACAAGTTTTAAGTACCGTTAATTACAAGTAATTATAATAAATATGCAACACGATTTGCTTAATTAATTATATTTTGCTCACAGGTTTCCGCTGAGATAAATCCCTTATTACGTAAAACGAAAAAATAAAAAGTAAAGGTTATTTACAGATACGAAGAAATAGTAATATTACGTAGTACCTTTGTCCTTATACTAACCACAATTTCGGATTTACACAAAATACAATTTATTGGTTTTTGATTATGCCATATCAATGATTGCAGTTTATTATTTTATGATTTAGCCTATTGCTATTTTACGTACATACACTTAATGGTATTTTTACATAATAACCCTAAAATAATTGGAATCTATGTAGGAAGTTTGAG
Source organism: Vesta saturnalis (assembly GCA_036346205.1). NCBI lineage: Eukaryota > Metazoa > Arthropoda > Insecta > Coleoptera > Lampyridae > Vesta > Vesta saturnalis. Next base: position 3,270,490 of record JARFJB010000408.1, on the reverse strand, counting down.
GTTATTTCCACAATCCTACAGCATTGATTTTAGTGGTTTGTAAATGTTGGTTATTGGGAAGTACAAAACAGAATGAAAGGTCTAATTTCCTTTTTTGCGGCGAATTTACACATTTGAACATTTCTAAAAGGTAACAATAACAAATTCCTCTCATTATAACAAAATGCGTTACAAAATTACCGAAAAAAAAAATTTAAACCAATAACAAAATACTATTATTAAAAAATAAATGGAGCGAAATGTACGTAATAGGAACCTTTCATACGAGGGCAGTTTGATAAGTCAGTGACTTTTTGAATTTTTTGCGCAGTAATTTTAAATGCAACACTGCTCCCGTCAGCTGTCATCTATTAATAGACTACTGCCAAATTTTGAACAAGCTGCTTCATTTAGTTTGTGTTTGACAGCCATTGAAACCAGACAACCTCGTGAATTTGAACGAAAATGGAAAAAAATGAATTTCGTGTGCAGATTAAGCATTACCGTTTACGTAAAAAAATCATCACCGAAACTAAGGAAAGGTTTACAGTTACAATATAGGGATTCCGCACTATCAATTTCAATGGTTAAGACGTGGTTTGCGGATTTTCGTTGTGGTCGTACTAGCACAAGTAACAACGTACGTTCAGGACGCCCAAAAGAGGTCATCACGCCAGAAATAGTCGATAAAATCCATGGAATGATATTGGACGATCGGAGAATGAAAATGGATGAGGTGGCTTAGGCTGTAGTCATTTTAACTGAGCGGGTACATCACATTTAATATGAATATTTGGACATGGAAAAGCTATCCGCGCCATGGGTGCCGCGATTGCTCACACTCGACTATAAGCGCAACCGTGTGACCACTTCAAAGGAGTGTTTGGAGGTGTTCAGACGCAATCCGAACTAGTTTTTGTGCTGTTTTGTTACCGTGGACGAAACATGGATCCATCACAATACACTGGGGACCAAGGAACAATCAATACAGTGGGGTTTCTACGGGTGAAGGTGCACCAAAGAAGGCTAAGGTGGGTCTGTCGGCCAACAAGGTCATGGCCACAGTTTTCTGGGATGCACACGATGTCATTCACATAGAGTACCTTGAAAAGGGTAAAACGATAACCGAAGAATATTATTCAGAGCTTTTGGACCGATTCGATATTGATTTGAAACATAACAGATCGTATTGGGCGAAGAAAAAGGTGCGATTCTATCAAGACAATGCACTGCGCACGCGTGCATATATGTGTAGTTACCATGGCAAAAATCCAAAAATTTGACTACGAACTGCAACCCCATCCAGCATATACTCCAGATTTAGTTCCTTGCGACTATATTATGTTTCCAAACCTGAAGAAATGGCTGATTCACTGAAACAAACGCCTATTTAAAGAGCCTTGAGAAAACCTATTATAGTATAAAGCTAAAAGGAGACTAGGTTGAGAAATAAAATGCTTATTTGTGGAATAAACAATGTCTTTTATTCAAAAAGTCACTGACATCAAAAATCCCTCATATCTTAATACAAATACGAGGGGGGACCCAAAACAAAAAAGTAATTATTTTTTAAAAGCTATATATTTCAATTTATTTTACATAACAACCTTATCTTCTACAAAGTACCCTCCATTACACTCGATACATTCGATCCAGTAGTGTTTCCACTATTTGAAACCTTTTTTGCACTCTTCTTTAGTCATGGTCTCATTTTTTCCTTGACATCATCAATCTGAATCATTTCATGCCCCTTTTTTTGCGCGGAAATAAGAAAAAAATCACACGGAGACGGTTAAGGTGAGTAAGGTGTGTAGGGCAGTGGAACCATGATATTTTTTTTCAAAAACCGTTTAATAGAGGTGGCTGTGTGTGTAGATGCGTTGTCATGATGTAAAAACTAGTCCCCTGTCTGCCAAAATTTGGATCTCTTTTGACGATCTTCTTAAAACTTCCAAATATAAAGTTTGGTTAACGGTCTGGCCTGCTGCTGCTTTGAATTAACGACTTTTTGGACGGGGTGACAATTACGTCTTCGATTGGCTTGATTGTTACTTTGTTTCTGGGTCGTAACCATAGCATCACGATTCATCACCAGTAATGACCTTCGACAGGAAATCTTTATCGGTTTCAAGTTGCTATTTCAAAGCACATGTATCAAATCGACGTTCTTTTTGATTGGCAGTCCGCACCCGAGGCATAAATTTGGCAGCGACCCTTTTCATTCCCAAATCTTCAGTTCAAATTCGTTGAGCTGGGCTCCAAAATACCCAATTAATTTCTAACTTTTGATTAATGGTCAGTGGACGATCTGAGAGCACAATTTCTTTAATTTTCACATTTTCGTCTGTACGGACAGTTGTCCATCCGGAACGAGGTTTGTCATCAATAGGCATGCCTCCATTTTTAAACCGAGGGAACCGCTCGTACACTTGAGTTTATACTATAGCATCTTGTAAGCTGATTTCAACATTAAGACAGGTTTTCAAACTTGCCATTATGAAAAATAAATAGATCACAAAACAGCACTAGCAGAAACTATAACTAAAGATGACAGAACAAACCAGGTCAACAAACCATGCCGTATTGAACTGGTAACGAGTTGCACTATACACCTAGCGAAATTCATACTGCACAAGCCCCGTCCACAGCAGAGCTATTACGGTTTCTTTGGGTACCCCCTCTTATATATATATATATATATATATATATATATATACATATACATAATATTACGTAATACCAACGTAACAACAAAAAAAACTCTTTTTTTTCTTTCTCAAGCTTCTCACTCTAAAAGCGCCAAATTTAAATTTAAATCGTTCACAATCGTGACCCTTTAAACGCTTTTCATTCTACTTCGACAACGTAGATGTTGAAATGTAATAAGGGAACAATGATCTTTATAATATGTAATTAAAAATTATTATTAATTTTATTAAATACATAAATAAAAAGTTTACCTCTAGTAGGATTTGAACCTACGACCTGTATTTTACATATATTTTACATATTTACCTTTGAACTTATTCGTGTATAACAAAAAACTTATAATAATGATCTTTATAAATTAAAATGATAGAAATAATTACCATCAAGCATAAAGCAGGCTTACAGTGAAAACTTTTCGAAAAACAAATTTTGACAAATTTCAAAGCTCTACATAGTAGCCATACGTGCAATGCTCATCTGATCAATCGTATACAAAGCAGTGCTTGGTTAAACGGCGAGAGTGCTGTGGTTTTTATTGCTTTGAAAGTTAACTGTCTTTTGTTTTCATCTTGCGATATGCCAATTTTTGGAGATTTCAATGTTTTCTGGCTTCAATTTTCATACTACTAATCCTACTCGTTATAATGCATAAACATTTCTTTATTTCATGTGATCTCACGCAAACGTATCCGAACCAACTAGATTATCTGATCACTCTAACCATACTTCACATTTTTTAGACCTCTGTCTTATATAAAAACCAGTTCCGCATAACACATCAGTTCTTACTCCACTGTCTATATGACAATTGTCTGATAGAAGTAACTTCTGTTGTCACAACTTCCTCTATTGTTCACAACACTGATAGAAGATAGTGGTGTTTCAAGTCAGATTTCTTTCTTTGCATTCTTTCCATGGCGTGAATATTGTTTTATGTAAACATTGCTCTTTCAATATTTGAAGTTATAATCATAGGCATGAGGCTATACACTCCCAAAAAACACAACCATATAGGTCATTCTCGTCCTCAACTCTGGTTCAACAGTGCTTTTATTGATGCAATAATTGTCAAAGTAAATTTTCCACAAAGGGCAAGTCCAATAAATAACGAAAACGCAATGAACCAGCTACATTGAACATTCGTAAATTTTCTTCTTTTGCTAAAGCCATTAATAAAATCTGTGCGTCTTCATCCCCCCCCCATGACATCTTTTGGCCGATCTGTAGAGACTGACTCAGTAAACAAAGAGAAACCTTTAGTGGATTAATTTGCATAAAATTTGGGCCTTAATGACTTTGGAAAAGATATGTCAGTAGTCAACCTGTAATCATCATTATAACGTACACTTTTACTTTTAATAGACCTTCTGCTAAAAAACTCAGTGGGTGTGGGTCTTGAAAAGGAAATATAATTGTTTTATAATAAGAAAATTGTAACGGTGGTTGTAAGTAACAAAACTAAAATTTGTGTGCTCGAAACAACTGTAAAATAAAATAAAAGCAGTATATGTGTCAAAGTGTGTAGGTATGAAACTAAAATTAAGCTCTATACTTTAAAATAGGCATATGGATAGTGATAACGACTTTTTGACGTATAAATGTCAAAGTGGCAACACTATTTTCCAATGCAGTTAAGCTTCATGGTTCTAGGTAGATGATTTTAACGTTATCTTGACTTCCTTCTGTAACCGATTGCGTCGGTAATAAATCCAGAAAGAATTAATAGTATTGGATGGGAAGTTGTGTTAAAATCGTGTTCTTGAATCTAACAATAGCTGGTTGATTAGCTAAATGTAAAATAGTATTTGACTTTTAGCCATGCAAAAACGTTTAGCTTATCATTTTCACACATTTTTCTGGTTGACCAATGACGTTAAATCTTTGAAAATCAGATATTGACCGTGTGGTCGTCAACAAATGTGTATGTATTGGTCTATGCAGCTCTAGTGTATAGAGCTTATTAATTTATTTATTATGACTTCTCACATCACATTTTTTGATTGACATTTAGGTGTTTTCTGAATCATAGGGTAAACTTACCTATATTTTAAAATTATTTTTTCTTTTAGTAACCAACACTACCATACCATAAACTTCAAGAGCTAAAAAAAGTTGAGTATATAGAAGCAGATATAAAAAATGCTATTCAAGCAATCATTGAATGGTTGAGTCAATGTTGCCGCCGAGTTTGGAACTCCCAGAGCTACTGTATAATTTAGACTCCGGAACAAACTTTCTACAATGGGCCTTGGTCCAGTTTTAATAAAAATGGGGTAACCTGAGTGAAAATTGGATATTAGATTTACACATGGCAGGGCTTCCTCTTCATCTTGAGATGTTTAATATTGCGCTAAACAATTTTTGGTTCAGAATTCCAGAAGGAATCTGTTTAAAGAGAATAAACCTGGTGCTCCATGGCTAAAGAGGTTCTTGAAAAAAATACCCAACGATAGAGGGACTATCGAGCTCTGTCGTATCAGAAACCTATAATAGGTGGTGGTTTTTGAAAATAAAGTGTAAAACCATGTTGACATTATTAGTGACCCTAATTGCTTTTTTTAATGGGAACGAAACGTGTTTTTATATACGCCCTCAAAACAAGGTTTTAGCGCCAAAAAGATTTAATAATGTATATGAAATTCAGAATCATCCCAAAGTTAATTTAATACTTATGTTCTTTGCGCTATTTATTACAAGATGCCCGCAGTAATTGTAGAGTCGGTACCGGACTCCTGAAGAACAACTTACCAGTGACAAGGAACGGATGTCCAATAAAATTCTATAGAGTACGTAGGTAACGTCTTTTTCCATCATTGAAACAAACAGTTGCAATATTTCCTACTATTTATTTTGTGGATGGATATAAAACCCATATGATTTTTGAATTAAGTGACCTTTGTAGAGAGTTAGATATTATTGTAATAGCGTTTTAACGAAACGCACCAAGAATCCTCGAACCGGCTGATGTAGGATGTTCAAACCCCTTAATAACGATTGGAAAGCAGGGAAACCCAACATTGTTAAAAGTGAGTTTAGTGCTTGTGGAATATTTACGTGGTCCGCTAATGCCATTGTCTGCTCAAGGTGCTTAGGGAAACTTAAAGCAACGACAATGGTAAACATAAATGATACTAAAGATTAAATATCGATAAATTTTAAAGAGTCTCATTTCCGGCAGCTAATAAAAATGTGAAGCTCTCCAACTCATTTTACAAAAGTTTAAATTAAAACCGTTAAAACACGTTTGAAGTCAATTCAGTTAGTCTCAGTAATGAGAGTGATTCTTCAATAATTCATTCCTTGTGCAGCCATGTGACTATATCTAAACACAAAACTATAAATGATAATTAGATAATTCTGGAGGCAGAGGCTCGCCCTATTTCACGACATAATGTTCATACCACACCAGAAATATCCACAGCAGACGACACAATAGACTACAGTAAGAACACTCAAATATTTAATATAGAAGCCATAACCACAGTTTTTGAAGATAATATAGCGTCCCCCATGTACACTATCTTGAAAACTGTAATTTGAACTTATTTCAAATAATGCAAATTCAAGAACAAAACAATCTCTAAGTGATTTATCTTGACTTTACTGACAATAATGTTACTATTACTCAAATCAATTGCTTGCCTTACATTGACTTTCCTGGCAATAATTGAAACATTCGAATTTATTTACAAGTCTGACATTTAATTACTCGAAAACCTCAAATCTGATCAAAAGAATTGGCCGTCTAGTGGTAGGTACGTTGTACTATTGGAATTAGGTAGACTTGATGAGCTTAAGTGTTGCATCAGGTGCGGCAGGTCAAAAATGAAACTAATGAAATTAAAATTAACCAGCTTTGTGCAATGATGGTTCAACCCTTTAATGTACTATGTGGAAAAGAACCACCAATAAAACCCACTTTATTCATAAATAACTAATTGCACAAGTACATTAATAAATCAAACAATACAAAAAAAAAAACAATGAAATGGTTAAATATATAGCAAAACACCACTAAATCAGGTTAACGTGTGTACAAAATTGTAACATTAAAAAAAATAAATAATAAGCAGTTTAGCTACACATAAACACAATAAAAAAACCAATGTAATCACACCCACAATTGTGCCATAAATAAATCAAAATAAAAATTGGCCCTCTGAAACCAATCATGCCGGTTTTTAAGTAAATAAGTAAACAAAACAATAAGATAAATTAGGGTAGATATAAAATGTAACAACAATAAAATTACACAGGTAAAATAAGGTAAAGGCGAGAACAAAAGAAAATAGACAAAGAATTTACACACACACACACACACATTTTTTGGTGACTACTAAAGCACAAAATACATATGTACAGTTACAAAATATTACATATAAAGAGAAATTAGTTTGCAGGCAAACAATTCTACTTAAACAAACACACAAAAAACTCATTAAAAACAAATCCTTACGAAGGTGAGTTGTAAATAAATCATAACATCGTGACCGATACACAAGTTTGAGTGTGTTAGAAAAATACAGTGTCCCTTTCTCAAGTTGCACATTCATCTACAGTCTGACTTATCTTGATTGGAAACACTCCTGTAAAATTTAAAGTTATTAACCGATTACGACCAACTTTTTTTTAATGTCAAGTAATAACAGAACTACGTCGGGATAAAATTTAAAATGCTTATTCCAACTTTCAGGGCATACTACGATACTTTTAGTAGTCGGAAATGGAGAATTTTCATTAGCGATTTTTTTTATAAAGAACATTTCACGCCACTGGATTCAAAGTGCCTCCAAACAGCTGTAACCAAAATTTTATAGAAATATATTTATTAATAACAAAGTTATGACAACTTAAAATTTGAAAACACTATGCTAACAGGTATAAAAGAACACCCTGTATCAATAGATAGCCATGGAAATTATCGTTTATTTTTTAATAATTGTTAGAATAAACCACCATGGAGAAAAAAAAATGTTTAAAGCATCACCAGTATTTAATAAAAGTAACCGAAATACATTTAACTAAAATCGCTAGTAAAATTCTCCATTTTCGGCTATGAAAAAGTATCGTAGTATGCCCTTAAAATTGAAAGAAACATTTTAACTTTTGTCCCAACGTAGATCTTTTATTACTTGACATTAAAAAAAAAATTGGTCGAAATCGGTTAATAACTTCAAATTTTACAGGGGTGTTTTCAATCTACATGAGTCACACTGTATACAACAATAAAAACAGTAAAAAAAATTCGAGGTGTTTTAATGGTCATCTGGACTCGGAAGTATATAAACACTCGGCAATTGCCTATTTACAATTATAACTAAGTTTTATCATAAATATAAATATAAACAACAAACAACAATGCTAATTCACCCAAATACAAGAGTGAGGGAGCCATGTACTGTCCTTTATTTTAGCAGATTTCAGCTTCATGAGCCCGCATGCGAATGAAATACCTTTTCAAGGCAATGCTCAATTTTTAGTACGATACATAGGCGTGTAGAATTGGTTGCTGCTAGGTTAAATTACATTAAAAATAGCTACTTAGGTTGGATATTATCATCCTTCAATTAACCACTTATTCACCGATATTTAACGGGTTACGATACGCCGTTTAAACCCAAGACGATAACGATTGTTTATACACGTATTTTTTACACGCTCGCTTATTACCACCCGAATATTTAGTTTAGTAAAAGAAAAAAACAAATTCGCGGTTTTAGTTTTCCAAGAATATATAAGATCAAATATTTATATACAGACTGTTTAGAAGGAAGGTATTTAATCAAACACCCAGATCGACCTTACTCCATTGAAACTCTAACTACAACTGCCTCCCCTCCAATTTCAAAATTAACTATCTTTACTCCCTAAAAACAACCCCCTTCTTTCAAAAGTAACAAAAACAAAGAATTATTACGTTGGAATAGATTCCCATTAATTATTGAACGACATCTTAATTTTAAAAATATACATTCGTCCGTAACAAACCCTACATTTAGGTCTCGAGATTGGACATATCAAACAAATAATTATTAAATCAGTGACATTTTTACATCAAAAGCGCGCGTATAGAAATTTTCAACAATACGTCACGCCAGTTTCGGCAGAACACATGTTTCCTTTACCCTAATATATTTTTACTTTTTCTGTTCAACCTTTACTCAAATATCATGTTACGTGCAAATTTGTACTTTGTCCACTAAGTTACCGTAACAGAAAAGATAGCCTTAGGGCTACTGGAAAGCTCAGTAAAAGTAGAGAAGTGGGATGGGTTCTACAGTGACGCAGGTGGTACTAAAAGCTTAAAAGAGAAGAATCAGAATGATTAACAGCCAGCCCTAGATAAACGGAGAGAATTAGTTACTTTCCTAGCTAAGCAACGAATATAAGGGAGGATCTGGGCAGTAAAAGAAATGGTTACAAGATAGAATGTCCCAAAACACGAGTATATATATATATATATATATATATATATATATATATATATATATATATATATATATGTGTGTATAAACTAAACGGTACCCCGAAGGTATGGGATAATTCTTCAAATAAATGCTTAAATTGTGTTACACACAAAACGTTAACCCAAAGCTTACACACTAAATATTTGTGCCCTTCAATACACTATAGCAGGCAACCCAGAATTATAGTCTTCAACTTAGATAATAGTATCAAATAAATTTAATTAAAAAAAGAACCAAATGAAAAGGTAATAGCATATGGATCTTCAAAGCTAGGTTATGATAAAGCATAGATATTAACATTTAAACAGCGAAAGTAGGTGGAATTTATGAATTCCTAATTGTAGAGGCACATTAAACAAATTATATTACACATACAATCTTTTATGCAAAGTAGTCAATAACACACTGCTATGAAAAATAGGGAATTTACACTTAAACAATAATAACACGTACCCTTTCTCCAGTTTAAATACATGAAATATAAATCAGCATTGTAGCCATTGACCCCAACAGACAATAAACAAATTAATGCATAAGTGACTACTTAGTGAAGTACATTATTAAGTAAGCTTAAATAATATAAAAACAAGTGTAATCGGTAACTTAGCTTTCAATATCCAGGTTGCATGTCCTTAAGATCCAACGCAACGACCAAATGTTTAACAGTTAGTCATCAGGTATTGCAAACTGCATCAGGTATCTTGCTAATATGTACGAAATAAAACACACTTAATAGGCAAAATGTAGGTATACCTAATTTATATACAGAGTATGTACCAGCTATAAGACAACATACATACAATATGTACAACATCTAAGACAGGGTATATCCCAGTAGGTACAACATCTAAGACAATGTATATCCCTATATGTAGAACGTACCTTTAAAATTAACTATATCAACCCAAAACAAAAGCATGAAAATAGATCTTACCTTCAATGAGGTAGTTAATCGGAGAATGATTATACAATCTTTAAGAAATGAATTTAACCAAGTACAAGTTCGAGAACAGCTGGTGTCTGTTTCGAAAAGGAAAGTAGTATATGATTATCCCCTAAAATGGATAAAGGAAAACTGACAACAGTTAATCTAATTTGTTACACCTTACCTTACGATTTATGATACAAAACTAATGTGTCCTTATAGAAAACCTGGAGAGGTTATGTATAACCTCTTTAGTTAACAAATTTATTGATCTCTTTTTAGTTAATTATCGAACACCAGATATGTTAATGGCTAAAATTAAAAACGTGGTGAAATGAGAAAAGAGCATTCCAGGCAGCTCACCTGAAGCATGTATTTCCTATCAATCCGACAGAATTGTATGTACTAAGCGGTTGCAGAATGTCAGTACATGTTTAGAAAAATTATTTTAAAACCGATATAACTCGATGGGCTAAATAAGTCTAGAAACTTCACTTGTCTTTAAAAAAGTACAAAAATGTCTGCTTCGCCAACAACCAAACAGGAAGAGAACGTGCAAAGTCACTTATCACGCGGATGTCAATCTGCTGTGAACCAGTGCCTCCAAAACAATAAGATTGAATGCAACGTATGAGTGACCATCAATAAATTTTAACAATTTATTTACTTGAGAAAAGTAATATTTTCAAGAGACGAAATTATAGAAATGCAGTACTTTTAGAAAAATAGTATATTCAAGAAAATACTAGCAAAACAGTAATAATCCAGAGATTTTAACAGGTCGAAAAATTGACTAAATCGTGCAGCGTAGGTAACGAATGTAACAATCAATTACACACATTTCTTACATAAAACGTAAAGCAAAATATTCGGAAAACATTAGCAAATTACGATGTATTACAAAGATATTAAAAATCCACTAATTATCTTTTCTATCGCGGTAACAATGGCGATATGACAAACGTTTATTACAATAATAAAATTTTCGAAGTCCGCTAACTACAATAACGTTCCCCATATTTTATATATAGAAATAAAAGGAAATGGGCGGTTCGATGTAAAACGTAAAATGGTTGAAATTTAGGTTCAAACACCTACTGACATGAAGTTAGCAATAAATTTCATACATAAATCTTCATTTCATGTACATTTACTATTAAACCCGGAAATGGATAAAATAACCGAAACTAAGACCATAAATATTACTTTTAAAGATAATTGAGAAAAAATAATTATGAAAATGGGGAAATGTGTCATTAAGGTACACACATTACGTGTGACAGTAGCACGAATATGTTTATTCCAAAACTTAACTTTAATGGAGAAAATTCACTTAAAAACTAATTGCACTTTTAGATTCTAAATCAAAAAAACCTATCTATATCAATTTTAGAAAGTAGTAAACCCTTTTTAATTACTTCAGAGAAACGAAGTACAAGGTTACCTACGTGTGACATCGCGCGAACTTGTTTATTGCAAAATTTAACTTTGTAGGGCAAAATTCATTTGAAATCAATTTTAAAAAATAGTATAAACCCTTTTTATATAATGTATAAAATAATAGATTGCGACACGACGTCGGTAAGTGCTTTTTTAACAAAACGAAGAAATGTTAGAAAAACGAAATACAATCCATTTTCACAAAAAGAAATAATTTGTATAAGTTTGTTGAAAGTGATAAAGTTGTGTAAATTTCATTTCTTAATTCCTCTCAATTTTTATGTGTTGTTTAAGAATCATAATCTACTTATGGATTAATAAACATAACTCTTACTACAATCGTCCACTTTCAATTGGCAAAATTTTTACTTATTTGTGTAAAAATCAACAAAATACGGATCATTAATGAAACATAGGTGATCTTTTATTTTAATTAAACATTTTAGACCCTTTTTATACAATTTACGAATTAAAATCAATAAATGAGGGCAATAACAATAGAACGAAAATTTTCATTGGTAAGCAATTAACTTCGAAACCTATTTCAGGATTTACACTTTCATACAATAAATACTTTCTTTTTCCAAAGTCTTCAACATGGCTACCAAAATAGTTGTAGTTATATATTTAAATATAGTACTTACTCTTTGCTTGCATAAAAATGTTTGTTTTTACCAACATTTTTGATGCTGATTGAACAAAGTTTGATCCTTTTGCTAATAGGAACATTTAGTCCAAAAAAATAGATATACAAAGCTGCATTTATTATTATTTTCTTGTTTGATAATTCCTAAGAAACTGAAAATGTTGTAGCTGGGTCAAGTGAAAGGCGGACGGAGCTTTTACATAGACAAAATGTATTATAACCAAAAAATTTCTACTTCACAAGTTAGTGTGATCAAAGGTAGAATGCATATGTAGCATTCCCGAATCGTCGCTGGCAAATGAATCTTTAATAATTTTGAATATTAATTCTGAAAGATGATTAAGCCTTTTTATTGGTTGCTTTTTTTTAGTAGAAAAAAATCGTACTTGCTGATCTATGTATTTATTTACATTAACATTTTGTACCTGACAGAGATGTGTTTGGCCCTGGTTAATAACATAGATTATCCTGTCAAGATGTTTTATAACGTTATTCTTATCGTATTCATTTAAATTTGCTCGAGAATTCAATCGTGAAATCAGTTCACACTTGGATTTAACATTCATATTGTATTCGGGTCAATATGACCCAACCCCGTTATTCTAATGTGCATAATTTGTTAATCTATTTAAATATTTCGTTGCCATTGCATGAATTGTATTTCATTACTCTAATAACGGTGTACCTAGATTGATATTAGAAAATTGTAATTAGTTCTTTTTTAAATGAACTTGCTACACTCACTGTGTTTGGGTCTATATGACGCGATGATTTGTGTGGTTCAAATTAGAAGAACGAGAAGCAGATTATTATCATAGACGAATGCATTTTATTAGTTTTGTTTTATTTTCATAGATATAAATAACTTACGTAATATTGCCACATTATTGCGCAATATTGCATGCGTTATTTGCGTACCGGTAAACAAGTGTATTCCTGTTGAGACTTGTATGTGGCTCCGCGTATAAATAGTGATTCTAATGCTTCTGAAGAAGAAGACGATTAGTCTGAAACCGAGATATATAATAGCGAATCGGATGATGAGAGGGAAGCTACGATTTTAGATGAAGCTGATATGGATAACACGTAATTTCAAAAGATGGCAATATAGTATGGAAGGTTATCAGCAGCAAATATTATTTCTTTGATTCCTGGGCCAACAAGGTATGCTACATCGCGAATAATTGATATAAAATCCGCGTACTTCTTATATTTCACACCCAAAATTGTAAACCTAATTTTGAAAATGTCAAATTTAGAAGGCAAAATACTTTGTGGCGACACGTTTCAAGAACTAACATTAGTTGAACTAGAAGCCTACTGTTTCTAGCTGGAGTGTATAAATCTCATGGAGAGGCAACAACCAGTCTGTGGGATGGAAATGTAGGTCGTCCAATATGTTAAGTATGTTTCTTAAAAAGATTTTTGTTTACAAGAACAGTAGTAATCATCTTCACGTTAATAAAAGTCACAATTTTTCTTGCGAAAGTTGAGGTTTTCTATTAAACTTGACAATAGGCAAAAGTAATATACAATTCATTGGTCCTTCGAGCCGGATTGAGTCATTGGAGAAAGTAGCAACTTAAAAAATTGGAAAAATATACAAGTTAGTATCGAAAATTTTTCAATATTGTTGAAACCATAATTGCAACCAGTATTGACCAGCAACAAACAAAGTAGTCCAGAAGTCAAGCAAGAATCGAAAGTAACTAGTTGAAAGCAAAAGATCAAGGGGAAAAATAGACAAAAAGGGAATTTATATCTTAATTTTGTTACATTGAGCCTGTTCCATTTAAAATTTTTCCTTACTTTATATTTTGGTTGTTGCTTAATCATTATTGTAAAGAACCAGAGTCCTTTACGTATGCTTTTTAGAATAAATTATTCGCGGACCATCCTATATCTAAAATTTTAAAAGTTTACGCGATATTACACCACAAATAATTCCTTAATCACCGCTGACGTGTATTTCTAAAAACCAGTAAGTTTTTGCACGTCAGAACATTTGCAACCAATCCCATAACGGCATCCCCCGCACGGTAGACGCGAAGCCGCCCACCGATGCACCTTTATAAACCCGCGACGCGCTGCTCTCGGAGATCTCTCAGGGATCTCTCCGTTCATCATCTATCACCACCTGCCCGATCGTGACCGAGACCGCTGCGCCGTTTCAGATATCCAGTAGCCGCCGCACCGATTGCTTCGTGTAAGCACCGACCTGTAGAGGAGTCCATCGCGATCGTGTGATAACGCGCACCACCTCGCGCCGGGAGACCTAAACTTTGATCCCGCACTGCTATTGATAGACACATAAGTTGTATAATTATAAAATCTAACAATTTACTATCAAACACGACAGAACGTAAATAACGACGGGCTTAGTCTCCAGGAGTTATCATTACACAAACACATACATATAGAGCGTAACGAAGGGGTAACCCCCACGTCGCTCGCAAACATTTGAGGGTGAAGGTTGGATACAGGGCTGTAAAGACCTACGACCTTTTTGTTCTTAGTTCACCAGGTTAGACAGGCTATTGCCTTACGTCTCCTGATTATCACTAAGACCCCGCTTAATACACCTACATACAATACATACAGACAAACACAATAACCACACACAGTGTCTTTAATCGCAGGAGGATATATAAAGAAATCTGTTGCATAAAATTGTATTCCGAATAACCATCGCGAAACACCTAGTGCAAGACCATTCTTAATTGAATTAAGAATATACGCCGGAAATTAAAACCGCAGATAATATGTAAATTATCCAATACTTACCGATAGTTAATGATATAAATCCGACCGCCTGTATATTACGATGTACCTTAAAAATCAGTAAATTCGTTTTATTGTAACATTTTAGTATAGCGAGTATTTCGTTTACGTTATAATTTGTATATAATTAAATTTAGTTACGCCGTGAAGACGTAATCCTGTTGCTTAAATAATCTAACCACGTTCTCAAGCCGGTTATAATCAAATAAAAATAATCCAGAGATCTCGCATTTGCATACGCGAATCTCGCGCGTGTGTTGCTTCATTGGAGTACGACATACCAGCTTCAGCGCTCCAGAGTTACTGAAGAATAATAATTATGCCATGCGCATAAGCCGAGAACGGTATTGATTTTCTCCGTCCCCGAAACGATTCGAGTTCGTTGCACTGGCGCCGTCGACCAAAACTGTATTGGGGCAACCGTACCAGCTTCTGTAAATACACGACCGTAATATAAATATTACATACTAGGTAGGGAGTAGATTAAGATAATATCTCTGTTCACAGAAACGACTACGCACCCAGTAAACAGCCGCCCCCAGGAAAACGAGTGTGAGGAGCCGCCAGGACCAAAACGAAAATACATTTTAGTTGTTATTTATCCTTTCTTTATTTTGTTAACTTATGAAAAATATACATTTTAAACCACTTAAGCATAATTATTTAAGGTGACAGTGTTAAGTCTACCAAATAGTACGAACCACACCCCGTTTATAATAAATTATAAACACGACTGAGCAAAGTCGAGGCAAACTAAAAACCGCGTTGGGTTACCATCCAGAAAGGGGCATAACATATAGCAACGCAAGAGTTGTTACATTACCTGTCAATCAAAACTATTTAATATTAGTACTGTTTAAAAAAAAAGACAAATACTTTAGAAAATACCTGATAATACTATTGAAACCGAGCTTAAAACTTTAAAAAAGAAATGTGGTAGTATTAAACGACGGCTAACTCAATTTCAATCAAAAATTATTATTAATTTTAGTAAAACTAATAACAATTTTTAATTACATATTTACCTTTGAACTTATTCGTCCATAGCAAAACTTGTAATAATTAATATTAGTCAAGATGCTTTGGTATGTGTGAATCCTTGCGATATTGCAGGCTCACAATCCATTCATATAAGTAATTTGATTCTAATCTCATTATATTTAGAATTTACATCAGTTCTACATACATAAAGACAAAGTTTACATCGATTGGGGCTTGAATCTCGATGGTGTAGTTGGTTAGCGCGGTACTCTAGCAAAGTACAGGTCGTAGGTTCAAATCCTACTCGAGGTAAACTTTTTATTTATGTATTTAATAAAATTAATAATAATTTTTAATCACAAATTTACCGTTGAACTTATTCGTTCATAACAAAACTTTTTGAAAATACAGTCGGGATTTTCTCTTTAAATGAGATTGATAAAAAACAAATTATAGATTTCGATGGGCGGATAGAGAGATTTCAAGGGATTTTAGAGTATTTTGATGAAATACAATCAGAAATTGATGTACTAAATGACGTTGAGGATCATTTTAAATGAACAAAGTCAAGAGCGTGTAACGTTTGACGATGTTTATTTCCAGGTTTTAAGTAAATGTCGTAAGTTTTTAGCAGATTATTCTAACAATACAAAACAAAATGGTGAAATTTCTAATAAAGGTAGTACTAATTCTAGTTCAAGTACGGCATGTGTACCTACGGTAAATGTGAAACTTCCAGAGATAGAGTTAACGAAGTTTTCTGGTCTGTATGAAAACTTATTTGAATTTAGGGATACTTTCGATTCGTTAATTAACCATAATGCGCATTTAATAAATATTCAGAAGTTTCACTATTTACGCTCAGCCTTAGAAGGTGGCGCTGTACAAGTGATACGTGCTATAGAATTATTTGCGGACAAGTATACGGTAGCCCGGTCTACGCTTTTGTGGAGATACAATAGTGGAGGTGTTCTAGTTTATAAACATGTTAAATCTATTTTTGATATCCAACAAATAAATCAAGAATCCTGTTTCGAGTTAAGAAAAATTTTAGATTTGTTATCCAAACACATTAGGTCCTTAAAAACCCTCAACCAGCCAATTGAATCATGGGATACCCTAATTATTTATATTTCAACAAATAAACTATATAAAAGACAGCCCGTGAATGGGAAGAAAAGCGGGGAAGAATTTATTGTAACAAGCCATGATTTTGGTATTAAACTACCCATGTTGTCAGATTTTCAATATTTCATAAAACAAAAGGCTGATTTATTGGAAACAAATTTAACCTCTGAAAAATCTGTAAAGAGTTTGTGTACAACAAATTCGTACGCAACAAATCAAAGGGATGAGAAAGTAAGTGCTAGAGTACAATGCCGCTTTTGTAATGGCCCGGAACATTTTATACAAACATGTACCAAGTTGTGTGGCGAAAGTTAAGCAACTAAAGCTTTGTATAAATTGTTTGCCACTTTAGCAAACAGTGTTTTGCAGGACACTGTAGAAAGTGCAAGGGAAAGCATAATACGGTGCTTCTTTTCGAAAGTAAGTCAAATGATGGTAGTTCAAAACCCAATACCGAAAGTTCGCAAGAAACTGTAGATAGATCAACACCAAGTTCTTAATTGTGCAACCAAAAACCAGTTGTTAAATAATATTCAAGGTGGCACGGTTCTTTTGTCTACAGCAATAGTTCAAGTTAAAACCAAATCAGGAACATTGCAAACCTGACTACTATTGTAAGATTCTCCTTCACAGTCAAATTTTGTAACTGACGAGTGTTGTAAACGTCTTGGATTACAACCAACAGAATCTGATAATACTATTTCAGTTATAGGGATCAATCAAACCGCTACAAATATTAGTAAATCGTGCAATTTATCCCTACAGTCAATATACAATAATTTTAAAGCAAACGTTTCGTGTTTAGTTATACCTACAATAAACAATTGTTTACCAGAACAGTTTATAGATATTGCAACCTTGGAAATACCTGTTCATCTGCAATTGGCCAATCCTAGTTTTTCAATGCCATACAAAATTGACATTCTTTTAGAAGCAAGTATTTTTTATAACTTAAGTTGCATAGTTCAAGTTCGTTTAGGTATCAACGCTCCGGTGATTAAAAAAACAGTTTCTGCTTGGGTTGTTTCAGGTGCGACTTCTTGTTCTTCTAATATTTCCGCAAAAGACAGACTATGTAATTTAACTAACAATTGTGATTTGGAAAACTAACTCAAAGCCCTCTAGGAGTTAGAAGAAATTAAACCACAACATGAAATATTCTCCGGCAAAGAAAAGCAGTGTATCAAAAAATTACATATCGAGAACCCCCAGGTAGATTTACTGTTCAAATACCATTTCGTCAGTCACCGTCACTTTTATGTAATTCTAGAGATATACCTTTAAAACGTCTTAGGTCGGTTCAATAAAAACTTAAGAAAGATGACACTATGAAAAACCTTTATTCAGATTTTATACAAGAATATTTAACTTTAGGTCATATGGAACTTTCTAAATCCCAAATATTAAATATTTCTTATTATTTACCTCACCACGGTGTATTTAATGCAAACAATTAAACAACAAAATTGCGAGTAGTGTTCGATGCTTCGGCTCGTACTGATACAGGGTTGTCGTTAAACGATTTGCAACTTATAGGTCCTAAAATTCAAGACGATTTATTCTCCATTTTGTTAGTTTCAGGCATCATCTGTGGGTTGTCTGTGCTGATATTGTTAAAATGTACCGACAAATCAATCCGTCACAGCGATCCTTGCAAAAAATCCTTTGGTCTGCTATTTTAAAATCTGGTTGTTTTGATCTTCAAAAATGGGCATCAAATAGTAAAGCTGTTTTAAATCATGTGCAAGAAGAAAATCTGTTGACAATATTAAAGTTAGGAGACGGTGAAAAACAAAAACGTTAGGGGTTTCCTAGTCTTCTTCCTTTGACATTCTTAAATACAATATATCGTTGATCTCAAATAAAACTATAACTAAAAGAACAATTCTTTGAGAACTCCAACAGGTATTTGACCCATTATGTCTTCTAGGTCCTTGTGCCATCCTGGGTAAAATTATTATGCAAAAGCTGTAGGTTTTAAATATGTCATGGGACGAATCCTTGCCTGCTGAGTTGAACACGAAATGGGAAAGTTTTCGTAAGCAGTTGCTTGAACTTAGCCAACTAGAAATACCATGGTGTGTTGTTCCGAAATGTACTGAATTGCAAATTAACGGATTTCCCGATGCTTCCATAGAGGCATACGGTGCTTGTTTATATGTCAGAAGTGTTGAAGAGTCAGGGCAAATTCATGTTAAAGTATTATGTGCTAAGAGTCGTGCAGATTCATTAAAATCCTTAACAATACCCAGGATGGAGTTGTGTAGAGCACTTCCTTTGCTCCAACTCTGGAATAAAGTAAAACTTTCTATGAACATTGATGTTTCCAAAACTATACTATTTGTGTGTCTTGGATTAAATCAGAACCGCATGAATTGCAAACCTTTGTTCAAAATCGTGTGACACAAATCAAGGTTTAACCAGTGCAGATGATTGGAGACATGTTTCTACCAATCCCAACCCAGCTGATTTATTGTCTAGGGGGGGGGGGGTAAACCCAAGTGATCTTCTTAATCTTTCCTTATTGTGGTCTGGTCCGTCTTGGCTACAAAACCCAGAAGAAGAATGGCCAGAGTCAAATATCGACTTCAAGGGAAAGTTGCTAGAAATCCGTAAAAATAAAGCTGTTTCATATTGTTCAATATTGTGATACATTTTCTATGACACGGGTTCCTTCTTTTAAGCGATTACAGCGGGTAGACGCTTGGTGTCTTAGATTTGGTTTTAATTGCAAAGTCAAGATTGTAAATAGAGAGTTTAAACCCTTAAATGCTATAGAATTGAAGCAAGCCACATAGACACTTGTCTATGTTTCACAGCTCGAAATTTTTAACGAAGAAATTGCTAGTTTGATGCAAGGTAAAATGGCTACTAAATGTAACCGTATTTTAAACCTAAATTCTTTTCTAGTTTCTGTCGGAATACTTTGCATGGGGGGGAGGGGTCTTCAACTATCACCTTTTCCATTTAATAAAAAACCCTGCAATTCTTTCAGACAAACATCATTTAACCAAATTACTTTTTATGTATGAACATGAAAAACTGTTTCACGCAGATCAACAGCATCTTCTTTATTGTATGTAAGAGCAATGTTGGCCTCTTCGTGGTAGCAATTTAGTTCGTCAAACAGTTCATAAGTGTGTGCGATGCTTTAGACTCAAACCTTTAACTTCTATACCAATCACGGGCGTACTTCCGAGACAGCGTGTTAGTGCTTCTTCGTCATTTTTTACAAGTGGTGTTGACTACCCAGGTCTGGTTTTAATTAAATCTAAAAATGGTCGTAGAAGTAACCTTACAAAAGCATACATCTGTCTTTTTATTTGCTTCTCTACAAAATGCGTGCATATTGAATTAGTGACAGATTTAACCAAAGAATGTTTTATAGCAGCATTTAGACGGTATTTGGCAAGGAGGGGGAAACCTAATGAGGTTTTTTCAGACAACGGTAGCAACTTTGTAGGTACACATGCCGAACTAAAGGAACTAGGTGAATTTTTAATTTTTATGTATGTTTAAATTTACGTTCATATCAGGCAACCTAAGTGCATTTCGTGTAACGTTAGTTGCATAAATAAATTATTTCAATTATTATTCATTGCACATCCTTTCTGCGCTTCGAGCGTTTTCGGTCATTGCATTAGCGTCCTCCATTCATTGCTTGATCTACGTGTTTAGGTAGAAGCCATTTTCGCTTTGTTCAATTCTTTATTTAGAGTGCCATATTTATATGGTGAGTTTTTAAATATATCATACGGAAATTTGAGACATTTACATTTCAGGAAACTCAACTTTAGTTATAACTCTTACTACTTATTTTACTTTGGGTTTAATTTTATTTTTAACGTTAACTTTGCAAGATGATGCAATAGCTTTGTTACTGCTAAGTGGGATTTCAATTACAGAATTTTACTTTGAACCATACAAAATCAATTCAGTTTGGATGTTTATAAATAAATTTCTATATGTCTGGAATAACCATCATATCAATCTGATGTTTATTTCACCTTCCATTAAAATTGCGCAATAAAATTTGAAGTGATGAGTCGACAGCATTTTCTTATCTGCTGAAGTTCCAGTGACACCCAAAATGTAAAAGAAATTACATCAGGTATTTCATATTGATAATTAATTCACATTATAGTTTAAGGCAGTTAAATAAGAATCACTAACATTAGTTTTTAAGAGATCATCCTTATAATCAAATTAGGTATCGTAATAATACTCATTTTTGTCATTATTTTTTACTTGTCATTTTCATGAGTTTTTGTGACTTTTCCATTTTTAAGGTTTATTTGTTCCTTAAAAATAAATTGGCGTCCGAGATTACATTATTTATTTTTAGGTTTGAAAATATCTAAGCAATTCTAATTTTGTTAATAAGCAAATAAAATGTTATTGAACCTGGACCTATTAATCTACCGATGAGCAGAGTGGCATAAAATATCCATTATTTTCCATAGCTAATTATAGCTCTGAGCTAAAAGTATTTAATCATAAGTGGGTGAATTATTTAAACGAAACCTGTTTAAGATTACAAATGCAGGGGTAAATTGGAAATTTATATCTGCATTCTCTCCGCATGTGTGTGATATAGGAAGCCGGGATTAAGTCGACAATATCTGATTTGAAGTGAGTCCTGGCTAATACTCGGTGTACGTTTGTAGAACTATATACTATTTTAGTAGAAATAGATGCTATTTTAAATTCAAGACCCCTGTCCTCTTTGTCTATCTCTCCCGATGATCTACATGCTCTCACCCTAGGCCATTTCTTGATTAGGGTCGTCCATTAACCTCGTTACCCGATCCTGACGTTACCGATATTCCTGAATATCCGCTTTGAAGATACCAGTACATGCAGGTCCTACAACAGCGATTCTGGAATCGTTGGTTGAAGGAATTCTTGTCCGAATTGCAAGTGCGAACCAAGTAGCAACTTACACAACGTTCTTTAAAGACTGATGACCTCGTTTTGATAAAGGAAGTATACTTACCACCGTTAAAGTGGTGCTTAGGACGCATTCATAAACTATATCCTGGTCCTGGTAACTTAGCCCATGTAGCAGATGTTAGAATCAATGGAGGAAAAATAGTGCATGGTTCCTTTGCGAGATTGTGCAAACTACCTATTGACGATTAAATATAAAGCCTCGGGTTTCTTTTTTTTATTTCATCGTATTGTTGAAGTTGTGTAGAAATACCCTATTTTTTTGTATTAACTTTTGAAAGTGAATTCTTTCAAGACCGGTAGTGGATTAAGTATGTTGCCTAAAAGATTCTTTTTTTATCATGTACGTTATGTAATAAGTGTGACAAGAACAGTAGTAATCATTTTCACGTTAACGAAAGTCGCAATATTCCTTGTGAAAGTTAAGGCTCTTTATTAAAAGAGCAAGGATGTCCCATCAAAGATTTCATGTAATTGCACGAATAATTCGCTTTGACAAGAAAAAAACTCGTACACAACGAAGCCAAACTGATAAATTAGCTCCCATACGGGACTTGTGGCATGAATGGCTCTATAATGTTCATGAAAATGTAGTTCTTTTAGACAGTACATCACGAATAAACGTGCTAAATACGGAGTCAAGATTTAGACTTTATGCGATTCTGTAACTGCTTATGCATATAGCATGCAAGTCTACTTAGGGGAAAAAGAAGGTGAACCTCCAAAGGGAGATCAAGGTAAAAGAGTTGTGCTAGACTTTACTTTTGGTCTAAAAGGTCACAACGTAACGTGTGATAATTTTTTTACCTCATACGATCTGGGGCAGATGCTATTGAAGGGAAAAATAAACATGCTTGGCACTATTCGCAAAAATAAGCCTGAATTGTCAGCTGCATTGGTCTGCAACAGGAAAGAAGTTCTTTTTTCAAAATTGTACTTTACCAAGCACACTTCGATAGTTTCCTATATTCCGAAACGGATAAAAATGTTACGCTCATGAGCACCATGCACAACCATAACGGAGTGTGTAATCAAGACCATAAAAAGACGTTTATGATTTTAGATTACAACAAAACTAAAGGTGCTGTAGACACATTAGAAAACTCCAACCTGAAATGCTGGAAAACCTAAAAAACGGTGACTATTTCTTGAAGAACTGGGTAATTCCATAATCACCCCATTATTGCAAGAAAGAAAACGTCTTCCTCGAAGTATTGCTGCAGCTGAAATTGTTATAAAGTCACGTTTTTCAACCATCAATGCCGAAGTAAGGGAACAATCAACCACAACCAAGTATAAAAGATGTAATTTTTGTCCCTCTTCAAATGATAATAAAACTAATATGGTATGTAATTGCTGAAAATGTGTATGTAAAGCACATGTATATTACTACTGTCAAGACTGTAACAAATAAATGTATATACCTAGCTACTATGGTTTTCAGATGTTCTTTACATAACATTTATAATAATGTGTAATAGAAATAAAATAACGTAATAAAATGTAATAAATACTACATCCTATTTCTTATTATTATTTACTGCTACATCAATTTAACTACAATAAAATGACAACTATAGGGTCCCGGTTTATAATGACCCGAATGCAATAAATGAAACCAAAAGACAACAGGAGGGTTAATTTGAGAGTTGTTTTTTCCCAATGTTGGTATTACCATTAATATTTAAATGATGTACATCAAATTCATTTTGTATGTAGCATTATAAACAATAACACTTTCATTACAGTTAATTTCAGTTTTAGTAGTACAATACTGTTTGGTTATTAAGTAAATATGCTTACCGACGTTGTACCCAATAATATTATCTATACATGTGCATTTAAAATCAGCAATTCATATGTTGCATAGATAATATGGCAAATTACAATTACAATTGAAAAATATTTTTGTAACCAAATATTTACATTCATTTTTGGTAGAGAGAACAATCCACTGATCCACATTGTTGAAGGAATCAATTGATGAAATGTCAATACTCAAACTTTTTTTTAATGGAGTTTAGCATACTTTATTAAACATTAAGTCGTTATTTGAAAATGGTTTTCAGGATATTTTGTTTTTGCAACTAATATTTGGTTGAAAAACATGTATTTGGGGTTTAACTAGCAGGTGTACGCTTAAAAACTCATCATTGTGAATTCTTATGCGCGCATTCTTGGTAGAAAAACGTCACTAGTTAATAATTAATTACGTCGGAACATGCCGCGGATCAAAAGGGCATCTTTGTTTGGTACTAGGAAATTTTATATTAGATGTAGGATTTTTTACGGACGAATGCATATTTCTTAAATTAAGATTTCGTTCAATAACTAATATGAAACAGCTCAAATTACACTTTTCAAGATAGGGTACCTGGGTGACGCTACAAACTGAGTTTGCCTAAAAAACTAATTGTCTAGTATTGATTTATGAATATTATTTTAGCTCCAGATTATTTTGTAAATACAGGGTTAAACTATACAACATCTAAAAATCCTAATTATTCCCTAACTATTCAGAATTATATTATTACCTGCTATTTCGGGTCTGTATTGCTTATTTAAAAATCTTCTCCCAAGATTACATAAGCGACCAATATGAAAAGAGTAGTAAGTCACTTCAATCTTTCTACCCACTGTAAGAATTATCATAGCGGGACAAGCACGGCCACTTTTAACTGAACCAGAGTTTTTTAAACTCCTTTTGCCATTATTATCAATACACCGAGGTGCCAATAACCTATGGTAACTGAGTTACCATCTTCTTTTTGACTGGTTTAATCTTTTTACACCACAATCCTTCACCATAGTCACATTATCTTAATCTTCTATGTGCCTCTTCCATTTTCCAAACTCTAAAACAAAGTATGCATTTAATGTTCTTTTAAGATATAGACCTATTGTAAACAATAAACTTACCCTGCATATTTTCAAATTCGTAAGTGTCCTTTTGAGTAGCTTTAACATAAGTATGATCATTTTGCAAGTGTTCACGTAATGCTTTATAAGTACGAAACATTCTTACAATGAATTATGGGACACTTTAGTCTTTGGCAATTGGATATCTTATTACTCATATGAAAATCTGGAATATGTTTTATTAAAATTGATTTATTTGTTAATTAATAAAATACTTATCTTTTTTGGGATTTTTTAATGGTGTACTTTAAATTATACAATCTAAACGTTTCGATAACACTTACAGTTATCTTCGTCAGTAGTAATGTTTGTTAAAAATTGTTAAAGATGTAGTAAACAATTTTGTCAAATTTGAAAAATTAAAACATAAACATAAGCCTGCTATTAATATAACAGTTTGAGAAACATAAAGCCAACTATAAAATTTTTAGTAAAGAATAACTAGGTCATAAAAATTAAATATTATTAAACTGCCTCAAAGATGACAAACCACAACACTCTCTACGACGAAAGCTAACAATGAAATTTGCCAGCCAAAAAACACATTTAACAAAATTTAATCGAGTTATGATGTAAGTGTAAAGTTGTGAGAAACTTCAATTTGAAAATGATAGAAGCATTCACAAATCCATACATTACATCAAATAAAATAACCCAGTTAAATCTAACAAAGAGATATCTTTATCAATAATTGGAAGTGTTATTAACAATGAAAAGCACAATGAAGAACGTTCTTTGTAATTTTTAATTCTAATTTAATTTGAACTACTTATGTTAAATTATAGTGCTGTGGTAATTTAACATATAATTGGTAAAGCATTTGCTTCAAGGTCTAGGGAAAACACAGCAAAAAACCTAGACATACCAAAAGTTAAAAATAAATTAAAATCAAGGCGTATCATTATGCTTTTTTTTAAATTATAAGATGCCAAAACCCATTTAAACGAAGATTTTCTTCTTGTCTATTAAAATTATTCGGGTGTTTATATATTTCAATAGCTTCACGTTGCAAACGAGCATCATAATAGGTTTGTCTTGACAATATTTCCATATTGTCAAATTGAATGTCATGATTTAGATTATTTAGGGCATGGTCAGCAACAGCAGACCTCTCTGGTTGACCCAATCTACAAAATCTCATATGTTCTTTGCGTCTTGTATCAAAGCTACGTTTTGTGGTCCCGATGTATACTTTTCCACATGAACCAGATAACTTATACACTCCGGAAGATGATAAAGGGTTTGACACATCTTTAGGTGATCTTAAATGTTCTTTAATTTTTCTTGTAGGTTTAAAAATAGTCCTAATGCCATATTTGATTAGGATTTTTTCAATTATATTTGTAACATTAGCTATAAAAGGAAGAAAAGCAGTACCAACATTAAGAACGTCTAGAAGGTGTAATAACATTATTAATATCTGTAAGTGAATATCCATTATCTTGTAAGGGTTTTCTTAAATATTTATATTCACCATTCAAAAATTCAGGGTCACAAATTCGTTTTACTCGATCTACTAAAGATTTAATTACACTAATTTTTTGACGTGGATGGTGACTAGATAATTTATGAAGGTATCTATCAGTGTGTATCGGCTTTCTGTAAACCTTAAAAGATAGTGAATTATTATTTTTAGATATTAATATGTCAAGAAATGGTAAACTTCCATTAGTTTCTTTTTCCAGAGAGGTCTGCTGTGGCTGACCATGCCCTGAATAATCTAAATCATGACATTCAATTTGACAATATGGAAATATTGTCAAGACAAACCCATTATTATGTTCGTTTGCAACGTGAAGCTATTGAAATATATAAACACCCGAATAATTTTAATAGACAAGAAGAAAATCTCCGTTTAAATAGGTTTTGGCATCTTATAATTAGAAAAAAGCATAATGATACGCCTTGATTTTAATTTATTTTTAACTTTTGGCATGTCTAGGTTTTTTGCTGTGTTTTTCCTAGACCTTGAAGCAAATGCTTTACCAACTATATGTTAAATTACCACAGCACTATAATTTAACATAAGTAGTTGAAATTAAATTAAAATTAAAAATTACAAAGAACGTTCTGGCATTGTGCTTTTCATTGTTAATAACACTTCCAATTATTGATAAAGATATCTCTTTGTTAGATTTAACTGGGTTATTTTATTTGATGTAATGTTTGGATTTGTGAATGCTTCTATCATTTTAAAATTGAAGTTTTTCACAACCTTACACTTACATCATAACTCGATTAAATTTTGTTAAATGTGTTTATTGGCTGGCAAATTTCATTGTTAGCTTTCGTCGTAGAGAGTGTTCTGGTTTGTCATCTTTGAGGCAGTTTAATAATATTTAATTTTTATGACCAAGTTATTCTTTACTAAAAATTTTATAGTTGGCTTTATGTTTCCCAAACTGTTATACTAATAGCAGGCTTATGTTTATGTTTTAATTTTTTTAATTTGACAAAATTGTTTACTGCATCTTTAACAATTTTTAACAAACATTACTACTGACGAAGATAACTGTAAGTGTTATCGAAACGTTTAAATTGTATAATTTAAAGTACATCATTAAAATTCCCAAAAAAAGTATTTTATTATGAGCGTTAATGGTGAAAGTTTACATTTTCATATTATATGTTAATTGTTTACCACACTCATATTTGTCTCTATAGATGTTGTGTTTTTCGCGAAAAAGTTTATATAATCCCTTTATACATTGACACGAACGGCCACAAAAAAGTTGTACATATTCATCTTAACAGGATCATTAAGTTACTTAAATATTTTAAGTAGGAAGAAATAACACACGGTAACCAGATGTTAACTATAATTACTGACAATGAAATTTGTGATTACTATAAACACGCCTGTAGTATGATTCAAATAAAGTAGGGTACAACTCATTCTCAAATTACACGAACTAAGATTTAGGCGACGTAAGTCTTCATTAAATCAGCAAAGTATCTTTTAGTTAATATTTTTGTCGGCAGATGTCTTCACATAAATTTCCATAAAATGTCAAAGAAAAATGAAAATTATTGAATGTATTTTATATTTTAAACTAGAAAAATTATCCATTATATCCACTTATTTTATTGATAGTGTCAAAAATATTTTGCTGCGATAGTGAATTGTTATAATTTAGGACATGGTTTGATTATAATTACATACCATCATAAGAGATAACCTATACATTTGTAAGTAAACAAATACTTTTTTTAGACATCGTTTCAAAATATCGATTATCCTCCAAGTTAATTCCACTACCATATAAGGTTTCTGTTGTGCCCTGTAATTAAAAAATGCAGATTAAGGTGTGAAAAATATGTCTTAACTTTAAATACAAACAATGAAGTTCAAAAACATACAGTTTATACCCACAGTGTTGTCCACTGATATATTTGCAGGTTGGGTTGAGATATGGATAACATTGGATGAAGAAGTTGACGGCATCTAAAACAATACATCGATTAATCTTTTTTTTATAAAAATTATTTCTGCTTACAGCGTCAGTGTTTTCCATCGATGATGGACTGCAATACCAGCTTGTACTTTAGCACGTAGGTATCTAGAAATAAAATATTAGCAATAAATTTTAAGAATACTGATATATTACTTACCACAAGCATTAACGCAGCCCGGATTTTCTGCATGGGTTTACGTAAGCTCTGGGAACGTTCTAACTTAATGGGTATTACGGTTTCAGCACCAACTACACGTTTAATAATGATGGCGTGCATCTCCATCACCTCATCTTCGGTCATTAATCCACCCTCGAAAATATGTAGAAGAGAAGAAATTGTCGACTTCGACATTAGAGTCTACTGAAGCTATCACCGTGATCCTTTTATCTCTTTGATCTTTCAGAAACGTACGCTCTTGTTCTGGTACAGGAAAGGCTTTACTTCATTTACACAAAGAAAAATCTTTACATTTTCGCTCACTTACGTTAAAAAGTTTTTTTGCCGATTGTCTAAAATTTTGTAGCTTTATATTAAATGAGGAATTAGTTTTTCTAATTTTAATACTTTTCTTTAAATTTCGATACTTGTTATACATGTCTCTAATCACTTTTATGATACGTGTGTCAGAAACCGTGGGGATCGAAGCTCTAAGCCATATACTGTTAACTGTTTCAAGAATAACCTTCGACATTTCACAAACCGTAGGTTCCCGATTCCATTTGTCAGATTTTAGATTTAGCTGAACCCATAAATAATGTTTCATCATGTCTTCGTATGTTGGCAAAACACGATGGTCTGAAGTTAATTGTCTTGGTTCACTAAATACAACACACTTTAACAAATTTTTGGTCTTAGGCACGTTAGCACACATTATATCACTTAACGTTTATTTAAAAGAATCGAAAGCACAAATACCACAATAAGTTAATTCAAACAAAGGTGTCGTGATGCGCACTAAATGAAATGAGTGTACCGCTGTGCCGACCACTGCCAACGCCCACCACGAAGTTCCGATGTTTAATGACCTGGCTACACTGAAGTGACGCCATCTTCTAGATACTAGCAGAAATGGATTACTTTTATATGATTTCGAACTAACTGTTAACCTGAAAATAGATTATTAACTGTGATTATTGGTATATATAGATTTTTGTTTAATATTTTCAAAAATCAGGGCGCTCGCGCCACCGCTAAAAGTCATCTGATTATGAAAAGCAAAATATTTTCATTATATAGAATAAAAAGCAAACGAATTTGCACTATTACCAAACTAAATTCGACAGGTAGTTTTTTCATGTTCCACTCTACCCCACATGCTTCAGACGTGCGGTAAAAGTAGTCCCTCCAAGTATCGTATTTTATACAATAATGTACTATACACCTGCATAACAATTTCAAATGGAACGAGTGCCCCTTGATTGTCACGTTCCCCTTCAAAATAATTAAGCACGTTAATAACAACGAGCTGCGCTTGAGATTTAAGGTGCTTGTTACGTAGCATATCTAAAATTTTGTAAATTTTACATAAATTATGTAAAAATGTTACCAAATTACCGATAATTCACTGTACAATTTGTAGGTAGTTTTGAAAGAAACTATTTGTTATAAAAAGTAAAGCAAAAACTCATAAACAATAATTTCAAAAAATGTCAGGAGTGTCAGATGGTGCTTCATAATCACAACACAAGTTTGACACACGTAATAGTGCACTAATATGAATTGTACGGCAGATTGATGTTTTTATGGCCATCCTTCTCTAATAAATGTAGTTGAGAGAGAAAGAGAGAGAGAGAGAGAAAGAGAGATAAAAATATATAATTTCATTATAGAGTTTTTCATCGAGAGTCATACCCAACTTTATTTGAATGAAACTATATAATCAGCTGCTGCGCTTGTTATACATGCAAACCACACAACTAGGACGTCATGGATCCTAGAAATATTCCTGCTGTGAGACGGAAACTAATTGGCACTATACCAAACCAAATTCAACAGTTAGTTCTTAAGTTCCACCCTACCCCACATACTTCAGACGTGCGCCAAAAGTAGTCCTTCCAAGTATCATATTTTACACAATAATGCACTACATACCTGCGCTTGTTATATATACAAACCACACAACGAGGGCCTTTTGGATTCAAGAAATATTCCTACTGTGAGACACTCGTAACACAGAACTTCGTTAGTATAAGTAGCAACATAAAAAAATGAATTTTCAGTTTCGTAGGGTCAAACACGCGTTTGAGTTTCATAACGGTATATTAAAATACAAGTATCACAATGTTAGTATTATCGCGCGAGTGCAAGTTTGTAACACGAGACGCGAAGCATCGAGTGTTCCAAAGCACGTGTGTTTTATACACTTTTTTCTAATTCTGATTGTTGTAAAACAATTTTAAAAATTGCATTTTGCTAAACTGCATTATTGTAAGATTAAATTTTTGTATCTTGGCTTCACTGATAGTAAACTGACAATTTTTCGCACAATCTGAGCTCATAACTTAGAGGTTAGGGCTAACATCTGTTTTGGAAAACCTCCAACATCCAGGGAAGCCAATGCCATAAATCGAAATGCGCCAAAAATTGTAAAACGAAGTTTGCCTTATACATTGCTATCGTTCCGTTTTCCCCCCAAAACTGAACGATAATGTAAACTTTATGATACAGAATTAGAAAGAATAGGTATTGTAAATGCAAAATAGATAAAGTAAATATTTGGCGTTGACACATTCAACCAATAGAAAATTGTTGTCATTAGCTTTGAACAAATCGATTTATCGCTTGTTTTTAACATCGAATACCACACTAATTTCTCCATAAGTTTAAAAAGGAATCAATGAGTAGTGTTTCAGAATTGAAAACACGCATGAAACCAAATATAAATGTTATATACCTATAAAGTTTGATACCGGTGGAAAAGGTCACTTGAATTTTATTTTTATTTATTATATGTAGGTGAATAATTAGTTACTTTGAAGGCAAAGTAACAATATAACAATAATTTAGTTTCATTGACTAATAAATAATGTTTTATGTAATATGTCGTATACATGTACAGTTTTCATACACGATGTGAAGGAGCAATATGAATTTATATTGCTGATGAAGAAAACAAATAATACGCCAAAATAAATATCTACATTGTTCTTGTGAACAACGTAAATCACATTTTTAATAATCGGAAGTAACTTTCGCTGTATGGTTTTATCTAATAATAATTTATGAAAAGACCATCGTACTATTCGTATTCTCGCATGATAATAAATGAGTGTAACTTTGCAACGCTGTTAAGCAATAGAGAACTAAAACCTAATATATTACTATGCGTATGCAGCCAGTATCAAGCTGTTGCCAAAACAATGCTTTTGTCAAGTCAAATATATGAACAAAGGATAAAGTTCAGTTTTATGAAGCTTTTTTCACAGCGCTATTCGTATTGGAAATATATACTGCAGTTAATAAATTTGATCACAAAACAGCATTAAGATGAATACCCTTTCTGTTCACTCACAGTACATCTACGTTGACATGTTTTGGTAATGCAATACTGCTATAGAATAGCGACAAATAACCTCAATATTACTAGTATTTCAAGTTACAGAGCGCTAGATCTGTAACCAATTTTTATTTGAAGTAGGATACATTTCTGAAAATGTAATATTGAAATACTCAACTTTTCGATTAAATAAGAGGATAATTTATTTTCACAAGAGAAAAATATGTCGTTCAATAAATTGATATTGCAGTGCCCGTTCATGTGATGGCGTTTTTATGACAGGAAACTAATCATTTTTAAAGTTACGTAATTACATGATAATGATCTACCATTAATTTCAAAGTTGACAGTTTCGCCAGTATAAGGCCCCTTTGAACATAAAGAGAAAACTAAAAACAAGGATCGATAATATTTGATTTGTATGGACGACCTTTCTCACAAATTTAATTTTAACTAAATAATAAACGAAAATTGACATTAGTTCTTTGTACTAGAAAAAATTATTAACGGGCATGTTAGTAGATTATGGCATTCTTAGTGAATGGTCAGTAGATTTTGTGAGTTAAAAATTAGGAATAAATCAATTAGTTTACACAATTCATAACCATTCTTTCTTTACGTAATAATACTTTATTCGTTTTATATTCACCAATCCTATCTAGATCTGCGGTCGGAGATTAAAATTCAAGGAATAAATAATAAGAGATCGTGCGTTTGAATTCTCCTAATAGCAACTCTGCGTACTTCAAAGTGATTATATTTACTTCATACCATTGCTACGCTGGTGATTTTGTTTTTAAAGTAAATAATGTATTAAGCTATTTATTTATTTCTCTACGCGTTTCAATACATGTATCATTATCAAGAGAAAGTGAAATTAGTAAAATAACAAACAAATAGATATGGAAACAGATCTTTAAGGTAAAACAGAAAACTTGATGTAAATTATAATACTATATTTAAAATATTTGCTAAGGTGAGTCTATAAGATCAACATGTTTACTCATTAAAGGTGTTTTTTATTTATGTTTATAAATTTCGAATGCTTCAAAAACATGCAATTTGTCTTTTTTATTACAAAAATGTAGAAATGTTGCCTTTTGAGGATGTAGGGTTATTATTTGCTAATAAATATTTGGCATAATTTGATTTTTCTGTGTTTATATTTGTAACATCCAATGTGTTCTTTGTATCTAATGTCAAAGTTCAGAATTACAAAATATGCAGTTCAATCCATAAATTGTAACGTGCCAATTCTTGTCTGTCGTTACCTTAATTTAAGTTTCGAAATTTGCATTATTATTGATAAGTATATTTACATTACATTAGTATTTTTAAGCATTTCTTTTTTTCGTTCAATAATTAAATTTTTTATATCTCAATATTTTTTCTTCAGTCTGCATAATTAAGAACGTCCCTGTGTATATTTTAGACATCCAATTTTAGTTCTATGCTCAACGTGAATTGAACATGCTTATGCATTTCCGTTTATTATGCCGTGCAGTTCAGACGTTACCTTTTTTAAGTTTTGCTTCCCTTTTATAAGGTATGTAAAGGTGTCTAATTACATTTTCTATATATTATATTTAATAGGAATAAGAATGGGGAATAACAATAGGGAATAAGAAAGGAACAAGAAAATCGCTTATCTTAAGAAAAAGCTTTTATTTTGATAATGTTACGTATCGTTGAGGAGCGTAGTATGACGTCACGAACAGTACTTTGTTAAAATGGGGAGATAATGCAATGTCATCTTTATGAACATAAATGGAGATACCTTTGTTTTGCATAAATCACATATGCTGTTATACATATTATGCGTTCGTCGTTATATCAACAGCTTTCGTCGTTCGAATCTGCTTTCGTCGTTATCTCTTTCCATTATTGTAGGGTCAACATTTTGTGCCAATTAACGAATGTTTCCATATGCTACCGTTCGTCTAATTTTTATGTTGAAGACAGATGAAACTTATAGTGCTTACCCATATGTCTCTGTTTAGTTTATTTGTACGTTAATTGCAAATGAAAATTACCTTTACCTTATCGTGTATTTGTCTTGGAATTGGAAATTAAAGTTCTCAAGCTACAGTTCGTTTAAGACGAGATTAAAACATTCATTTTGTACAAGTTAGTACTTATCCTTTTAGTGCAGTTAAGTAAATAACAAATCAGTTGGTGTTATTTTGATACGGTTAAGAAAAAGGAACAGCCTAGTCCTGCTCCTGAAATAAAAACATTTGAGTTCATAACCTATCACAACTGTAATTGGTTGACATAGGTCAATACACGTTTCATTATTGAATACATGTTGAATAGGTTGCATTTTGAATTTTAAGTAAACATAGATTGTAAGCTTATCTACAGTGTTCAATTTAGTAATTTTAAGATTGTAAGGCCGTACAAGAAGTATCGTTTTAGTTATTTTATTCTGATATTAATCAGATATATTGCTTTATTAAGTATTCATATAAATACAGTTGTTTAGTTATGTTTTGAGATACAACCTTTTTAAATTTTTGTTGTATTTTAATTATTAAACCTAGAAATTGAGTGGTGCCCAATAAAACAAATGCTAATACTAATTACATCTATGAAAAAATCTCTGCTTTCCTCACAACTGATGAACGAGTTCTCAATTTCAGTAAGTTTTATGAGTTTGTACCTCACTGAGCTAGACCGTGGTGCAATTTACCTTTGTAACAACACAACACTAAGTAATAATTTTTTTATTTGTTATAAGTTGGCTTTACAACCGTGGGACTCTGATGTAGTTATAATCAGTATTTGCATTATATTTACAGTGTATATTACATTTCTCTTTTGTGCACTCTACGTCTACACTTATAATATATGTTTTTATATCGAATTTTGGTTTTGTGTATTGTATGTTTTCCTTTACAGGATTTATATTTATGTAAGTTGTGTTATACCTTATGTTTACATTTATGGTGGGTTTATATTACTGTATTTTTGTGAATTTTACGTACCTATAATTCAATATGAATGCTCAACATTTAAAGAAGTATGAAGTTGTTTCAGAAATACTTTCTCGTGGAATTATACCTTGCTTAACTCAGGATCAATTACGTGGAATTTTAGCAACAGAAAATTGTATTATACCTTCAGATTTAAATTTAGAAATTACAGAAATTCAAAAGACTTTTGATGAAATTTTTAAAGCTTTGAGTAATAATTATTTACCTCCTACAGTTAACGATTGTTTAACATTTAAGTCACGTTTAATACGTTTAAAGAGACGAATATATTGTTGTCCATTTAATGATGATACGAATTCAAGCAAAGAGAAGTTCATTCCAGATTTGTGTTTAATTGAAGGTATTTTGTTAGAACGTACAGATGTAAACGAATCTACAGATGCTACAGTTACAGTTCATGATACTTCTTCAGTTTCGTTTAGTCCAAAACAAATTCCAGTGTATTAAATTTTCAGGAAGGAAAGTGTTGTCATTTTTAGAGAAAGTCGAAGACTTGTGTGAATCTCGTCATATTAGTCATTCAGATTTATTTGTGTCAGCACAATATTTATTTTCTGGTATAGCTTTACAGTGGTTTAGAAATACAAAAAGGTATAGTTAGTACTTGGGCAGAATGGGTTCAGTTACTTAAAAGAGATTTTTTACCGTTCGATTATGAGCATGATTTTTTGTTAGAAATCCAGCAACGTACTCAAGGTATAGAAGAGAATGTCATAACGTATATTATTGCAGTTCAGGCACTTTTTAAAAGGTGACCTACCCCTAAGTCAGAAACAGAAATTGTTTCACAAATTCAAAGAAATGTAAATCCATGTTTTGCATCCCATATTGGTATTAAGAAATTCTCGTCCATTAATGGATTAAATGAAGTATGTAGAGCAGTTCAAGATTTAAGATTTCGTACAGCAAGGTATAAGTCACCTCCTAGAAAATGTGTTGGTCTTTTAGAACCTGATTTAGCTCGTTTATCTTTGATTCAACCATCTACCTCTAATACAGTTAGTGAAGTTCAAGTTATTTCGTCCAGTACATGTTGGAATTGTGATAGGAAAGGGCACTCTCATCGTGAATGTTCTGAGCCTCGGCAAACTTTTTGTTTTAAGTGTGGTAGAAAAGGTAGTTACAGTAATTCTTGTGTTAGTTGCAATTAAAAAAACTTACGTTCCGTCTATTTCTCGCCCAGCTCCAAACCCTACAGGTGCGGTACCGAAAACCAATCTCCCAACTACGAGAACAAATCGAAAACCTACCGATTTAGACAAACAACTCCCAACCAACGACAAATAATTTCCTCAGTGAAGACCTTATTTAAACCCAAACGAGATAAATTTAAAAATATCGTACATTCTAGAAATAAGTTTCAATTTTCCGTTCCTATTGATGAGTGGAATAATTGGCTTTTAACAGTTAATTCTTTCATGCCTTCATGTAGAACTACAGTTGCACCAGTATGTGCCTCCCTTCCGTTTGATAATAGACTTTATCTTACTGTAAAAATTTTTGGTCATTCGTTATCTTGTCTTATTGATAGTGGTGCAGCAGCGACAGTTATAGGTAGCACAGGTTTACAACTTCTTGAGAACAATGGAATACAGTATACTATTAGTCCTTGTAGTGTAGCAGTAAGTACCGCTGATGATATTATGCAGGAATGTCTTGGTCAAACTTCATTACCGTTTACATTGAATAATTCTACTCGATGGATAAATTTTACATTCAGACTGACGCCAGCGATGTAGCTGTCGGTGCAGTATTGTTTCAGGAACATGATGGTTCTGAACACCCAATTGCTTTTGCAAGTCGTACATTAACTAATGCTGAGAAGAAGTATGCAGCTACAGAACGAAAGCTTCTCGAAATTATTTTTGGTATTGAACACTTCCGTGGTTACGTTGAAGTTACAAGTTTTACCGTTATTACCGATTGTGCGGCACTTAAGTGGCTTCATAACCTTCATAAGACAACTGGTCGATTAGCCAGGTGGAGTTTGCGTTTGTCCCAATTTACGTTTGATGTTCAGTATCGTTCTGGTAAACACAATATTGTTCCAGATGCCTTGTCTCGTGCAATATCTTCTCTTGATATATCAACTTTTAGTCCCGATAAATGGTATAAAGAGATGATTGAGAAAATACAGTCCAGTCCAGATCAGTATCCGAATTTTCGGGTACATAATAATTATTTATTTAAGTATCTTCCGTCTACGTTTCCCGTTGAGTCGAATATTTCTGATTGGAAGCTAGTTATACCTTTAGATAATCGTGATTCTGTATTAAAAGAAGGTCATGATGATCCTACTGCTTCACATTTTGGTGTTTCGAAAAGTATGGCTCGAATAACTGAGAAATATTATTGGCCTAAGTTAAAGTTATCTGTTAGTAAATCCATTAAGTCTTGTACTGTCTGTGGTGCTCATAAAGAAAGATGTCTGTTTCCCCTTCCAAATGGTTAGTATGGATATTATGGGTCCCTTCCCTCGAAGTAAAAATGGAAATATATTTTTATTTGTTGTTACCGATTACTTTACAAAATTCGTTTTAGTTCAACCTCTTCCCAAGGTTACTACGAAACCAATTATACGTTTTCTGAAAGAAAAAGTGTTCTCAATTTTTGGTGTCCCTCAAACAGTTTTGTTCGATAATGGATCGCAATTTGTTTCCAAAGAATTTCGTACATTTTTGAAATCTTGGAAGGTACAGAATTTGTGGTATAATGCTAGGTATCATCCCCAGGTTAACCCCACTTAAAGAGTTAATAGAGTCATTGGTACTGATATTTCCTCGTACATTAAAGACAACCATCGTGAATGGGATGATCATATTTTGAGGTTACCCAAGCAATTCGAATGGCTGGTCATGAAGTAACTCAGATCCCTCCAGCGTTAAAAGATTTTTATGGCACACCTGATCCCTTAGATAATGTGCAGTTAGAAAATCGTTTCTTTTGGTCTAAAGAAAATGCTTTTCTTCGAATTATATGATGAAGTCGAGGAAAGATTACATAAAGCATATCTTCGTAATGAAAAACAATATAATTTGCGTAAGCGTCATTTAACTTTCAATGTTGGTGATATGGTATGGAAGCGAAATTTTACTTTATCTGATGCGGGTGCTCAGTATTCTAAGAAGCTTGCCCCTAAATCTGTTGCTTGTAAGGTTATTCAGAAACTATCTCCTCTCGTTTACTTAACTCCAAGATTTGAATGGAAAGAATGTTGGCCAGTTCCATGTCAAAGATTTGAAACCCAACTTTTCCAGTTTTGAATAAGTTTGTATATAGGCAAATATGGTTTATTATAGGTAGGTTAGGTTATACACTTTTAGTTGTAGTTAATTGTTCATTTTAGTTTAGTTCAGTTTCCATTGTCTCGTCGTGTTTAGTATTCTTTTTGGTTAATATTGTTACAGTTTGATTGTGAGTGTGCCTGTGTAAGCAAATGTAGTAAGGTTGTAGTATGTATGGGTGATGATAGTAACACAATCTGGATTGTAACTCTTCGAACAACTTGTGGCTTGGTTTAGGATTCCTCCAGGTCTTATTCATTTTTTTATTGTTTTTTTTGTGACTGTGTGGCATGTGTAACGTGCCAATTCTTGTTTGTCGTTACCTTAATTTAAGTTTCGAAATTTGCATTATTATTGATAAGTATATTTACATTACATTAGTATTTTTAAGCATTTCTTTTTTTCGTTCAATAATTAAATTTTTCATATCTCTATATTTTCTCTTCAGTCTACATAATTACGAACGTGCCTATGTATATTTTAGACATCCAATTTTAATTCTATGCGTAACGTGAATTGAACACGCTTATGCATTTCCGTTTATTATGTGCTCAAGCTAGTTCGTTTAAGACGAGATTAAAATATTTATTTTGTACAAGTAAGTACTTATCCTTATAGTGCAGTTAAGTAAATAACAAATCAGTTGGTGTTATTTTGATACGGTTAAAAAAAAGGAACAGCCGAGTCCTTCTCCTGAAATAAAAACATTTGAGTTCATAACCTATCACAACTGTAATTGGTTGACATAGGTCAATACACGTTTCATTATTGAATACATGTTGAATAGATTTAAAAGTAATGGGGGCAGGAGTGTGGTAGCCACGTTACCGCTCCAACTCCATGTGGCCACGCCCACTGCTATCTGATTGGTCGTGCCTCAGCCTCAGGCCGAGCGTTCTGATTGGAGAACCTAAGAGCAGACCACACCCCCTGGTATGTGATTGGTGACGGCCATTTGGTGGACACGACTTGTCAGTCATCAGCGGTTTCTCATTGGTCCTTAAACTCCGCCCAGCTCGTGTTCTTATTCGAGAACTAAGGCTCAAATCAATTAAACAAATAATCTCGATCAAATCAATTAATCAACTAATCAGATCAATCTCAATCAAATGAATCTTGATCAAATGGGCTTAAAGGTAGGCCACGCCCATTCCAGATGACCAGATCAATCTCAATAAGAACTCAATAAGAATAAGATTTAATCAATCAATCTCGATTTGTAATTTGGCGGGAGATTTTAAATAAAGGTATACATTTTAAAGTGCACGTAGGTCCCTGTATCATCCGCAAACGTAGCGATTGTAGTAGTTTTACAAGTTGGCAAGTCGGTTTTGTAGAGAAGGTATAAGAGCGGCCCCAGGATGGGCATAAATCTTTTGACCAATAATCCTTCAAACACATATACGACAACGAACACGATCGCGAGCACGAGGACGAACACGAACACAAACACAAACACATACACAAACACAGACACACACACAATCACAAACGCAAACACAAACACAAACACAAAAACAAACACATACACAAACACAAACACAAACACAAACACAAACACAAACACAAACACAAACACAAACACAAACACAAACACAAACACAAACACAAACACAAACACAAACACTAACACAAACAGAAACACAAACAAACACACACAAACACAAACACAAACACAAACACAAACACAAACACAAACACAAACACAAACACAAACACAAACACAAACACAAACACAAACACAAACACAAACACAAACACAAACACAAACACAAACACAAACACAAATACAAGCACAAACACAATCACAAACACTAACACAAACAGAAACACAAACACAAGTGTAAACACGCGCACAATCACGCACATGCGCCCGCACACTCACACACACACACACACACACGACACACGCACACAAACGCACACACAAACGCACACACACGCGCACACGCACATGCACACACGCACCCACTCGCACCGGCACATGAACACGCACACTCTCGCACACCCGCACGCCCACGCATACACGCACACAGCCATGCACACGTACACGCACACCCACACTCACCCTCACACGCACACGCGCGAATGCACGCACACGCACACGGACACGCACACGCACACTAACACGCACACGCGCACACACACGCACAAGCACACGCACACGCACACGCACACGATGAAGAACACGCACACGTTTACGCACGCGCACACGCGCACGCACACGCCCACGCACACAGACACGCAAACGCACCTGCACATGCACAAGCACACGCATACGTACACGCACACGCAGACGCACACGCATGAGCACACGCACATGATCTCGCAAACGCACAAGCACGTTTCCGCGCACGCTCACACGCATACGCACACGCACACGCTCACGCACACATACACGCACAAGCACACGCACACGCGCACGCACACGCGTACGCACACGCACTCGCACTCGCACTCGCACCCCTACGCGCACACGCAAGTGCACACGCACACGTACACGCACCCGAATACGTACACGCGCACGCACACGCGTACGCACACGCACTCGCACTCGCACTCGCACACCTACGCGCACACGCAAGTTCACACGCACACGTACACGCACACGAATACGTACACACTCACGAGCACGCACACGCGCACGCACCCGCACACGAACTCGCACTCGCAATCTCATTCGCACACCCAGACGTACTTCTCACACACGCGCACACGCATACGCACACGCACACGCACAACATACACGCACCCGCGCACGCACACGCGCACGCGTGAGCTGACGCACATGCACGCGTACACGCGCGCGCTCTCGCAACGGCATATGCACACGCACACTTACACGCACATGCACACGCACCCGCACATGCATACGCACGCGATCACGCTCACGCACACTTACACACGCACACGCACACTCTCGCACACGCGCACGCCCACGCGCACACGCACACATCCAGGCACACGTACACGCACACCCACACTCACCCTCACACGCACACGCGCGAATGCACGCACACGCACACGGACACGCACACGCACACTAACACGCACACGCGCACACACACGCACACGCACACACACACACACGCACACGCACACGATGAAGAACACGAACACGTTTACGCACGCGCACACACGCACGCACACGCGCACGCACACAGAGACACAAGCGCACATGCACATGCACACGCACAAGCACACGCACACGCAGACGCACATTCACACGCACACGCACACGATCTCGCAACCCACAAGCACGTTTCCGCGCACGCTCACACGTATACGCACACGCACACGCTCACGCACACGTACACGCCTACGCACACGCACACGCACGAGCACACGCACACGCACACGCACACGCACACGCACACCCACACACACACACGCACACTCACACGCACACGAACACACACGCGCACACACGCACAGGCACACGCACACGCACACGTACACACAAACGCACATACAAACGCACACTCACACGCACTCGCACATGCACACACGCACTCACTCGCACCGACACATGCACACGCACACTCTCGCACACGCGCACGCCCACGCGCACACGCACGTAGCCACGCACACGCACACGCAAACGCATTCGCATACGCACTCGTACACGCACACGCACACGCACACTAATACGCACACGCACACGCACACGCACACGCACACGCACACGCACACGCACACACACGCACGCTCACACACACACGAACACACACGCGCACACACGCACAAGCGCACGCACACGCACACGTACACACAAACGCACATACAAACGCACTCGCACATGTACACACGCACTCACTCGCACCGACACATGCTCACGCACACTCTCGCACACGCGCACGCCCACGCGCACACGCACATAGCCACGCACACGAGCTCGCACTCGAACTCTCACACGCACACGTATACGCACTCGCAGACACACACGTATACGCACACGCATACGTACACGCACACGCGCACGCATACGTACACGCATGCTCACACGCACAAGCACACGCACAAGCACACGCACAAGCACACGCACAAGCACACGCACACGCGCACACATGCGCTCACGCTCATGCACACTTACACGGGCACACACACGCACCCGATCGCACACGCGCGTGCAAACGCACACACGCACACACTTGCTGCAACACCATCGCGCACGATCACGCGCACACGCATACGGACATTCTCGCGCACCCGCACGCGCATGCGCACACGCACACGCATACGCACACCCACACGTACACGCACACGCACACGCACACATATACGCACACGGACATGCACACGTATACGCACACGCACACGTACACGCACTCGCACACGCATACGCACACGCACACGAACTCGCACTCGCACTCACACAGGCACACTCACATTCTGGCGCACCCGCACGCGCACACGCCCACGCATACGCACAAGCACACGTCCACACACGCACACGTTTACGCACTCGCACACGCACACGTATAAGCACACTCTTACGAACACGCGTATGCGCACGCATGCCCACACGCACAATCACATGCACACGCACACACACGCGCTCACGCTCATGCACA
The DNA here is from genome assembly GCA_036346205.1 of Vesta saturnalis. Classification (NCBI taxonomy): domain Eukaryota; kingdom Metazoa; phylum Arthropoda; class Insecta; order Coleoptera; family Lampyridae; genus Vesta; species Vesta saturnalis. The sequence goes on along the minus strand of JARFJB010000408.1, from coordinate 3,227,759 downwards.
CTTACACGGGCACACACGCACGCCCACGCACACGCGCACGCGCACGCACACGCGCACGCACACGCACACGCGCACACACTTGGCCCCGCACCATCGCGCACGATCACGCGCACACGCACATGCACACGTTCACGCACCCTCGCAAGCGCATGCACACGAACACGCACACGCACTCGCACACGCACTCGCACTCGCACACGCACACGCGCACACACGTACACGCATACCCACAAGGACACGCAAACGCACATTCACACGGACATGCACACGTACACGCACACGTGCACGGAAACGCACGCGCTCACGCTCACGCACACTTAAACGCACACACACGCACACACACGCGCACGCGCACGCGCACACGCACGCGAACAAGCACACGCACACGCAACCCATACTCACACGCACACACACACACGCGCACGCACACGCTCATCCACACTCACACGCACACGCGCATGCACTTGTTCCCGTACTTGCACACGCACTCGCCCATGCTCACGCGCACGCGCTCACGTACACGCACACGCGCAAGCGCATGCACACGCACACGCACTCGCACACGCACACGCACACGCACGCGTTCACGCTCATGCACACTTACACGCGCACACACGAGCACGCGCACGCGCACGCGCACACGCACGCGAACACGCACACGCACATGCAAACCCACACTCACACGCACACATACACACGCGCACACGCGCACGCACACACACTCGCACACGCGAACGTACATGCACACGCACACGCGCACACGCGCACGTACTCGCACACGCACAATCTCGTGCACGCGCACACGCTCACACACATGTACATGCACACACACGCACTCACACACGCACACGCATACGCACACGCACACGTACACGCACACGCACACGCACGTACATGTTGCAGAAGGACCTAAATAGTCGATTTGCCGATAGTGAAAGGAAGTCGAGTTCATAACCTTCTATACCTACATATGTATATGTAGATTGGAAGGTAAAAATTGTATTTAAAGTCTAATCTACGTGTACACTGCTATCCTCTCCAAAGAGACAATTAATTGTGGCTTGCCTGTTATTTTCCCTCCTTGATCGTTCACTCGTTCCACACTCTTTCACTTGGATCACTGGCATGATTCTGACCGCCACTACCAGCGTTATTTTACGGTCACCGTATTGGTATCAACTCCATGCACCTAAACGTAATAACAGCCACCTTATTTATTATAACTATTATATCCAGTTTGTTGTTTTTAGCAATGAAATGTGCTACGCTACGTGCCAACAAAGCATTTTCCTGATCGCATACAACCAAAATTTACTATTACATTCCGTAGAGAAAACAGCTTATTAACCAAAATCAACATACTACTTGGATAAAAAGGAAAGGAAAAGGCCACGTATTTTATTCCCTCCCCAAGTGGGAGGACAGGCTGCTCGAGGTTTCCGAGCTCCTTCGGCCACAATCATCGATTCCCAGCGTGCATACATACATTACGTATATATGCATGGTGGGATTTAGGATGGGTGTGGTCAGGATAGGATAGGAAGGAACGAAGTTAGGGTTCTGAGGCGGAAAATACTATCCCAGCATTCGCCTAAGCCGCCGCACATGGTGTGCATATACCCAGTGACCATACCGCTGCATGTGCATGAGGAAAGCCACCTCAAAAAGCCTCATGCATGGTAGACGGTAACAGGAATCGAACCAATTACCTCCCGAATGCTAATCAGGTCGTGTCACAACTACGCTACCAGCTCGGAAATTAATAAATTGGTTTACACTTATGGATCACAGATTTCAATCGATCGATTTTCACTAAAGCAGAACACCTTTAGTTCGCTTTACATTCACTTATCATTTTATTTTAACTGAACTCGATTAATTACTGCTTTAAACAAATGATCAAGAAATACACTTATGTTAAATTCCAAAATCACACGCTTAAAGCGGCAAATTCAAAAAAGAGGACGGGAGCCGACTTCAAAAATTATTTTTTAAGCCGCCCTAGAGGTGGTACATCACCACCGTACCTATATTAAAATTAAATTACGACCAACATGAGAAATATTTATTGAACAATAACTGTATGTTTTAACCGGTATTAAATGTCATAAACCGCCACTTTAACATAAAACTTATTATTGTCGATAAGTGTTGCGCAACGTGATTGCATAACATGAAAACATTCTACCACACGGTAGATGATATCTCAGCACCGCACGTAAATTCTCAAAAATTCGGCTTAATTGAAAAAATTGCGATAAGGGTTTGTAAAAACAGACTTAGCAACTTTAGCAAACATAAATTTGATTAATAATCCATAGTTAAATAAATTTAGAAACAATAAAGCTAAATATGGTAGCCAAACCACCTCAAGTTTACACGAATTAATATATTCCATAAAAGTCATTAACTTCTACTTTTTACTTTTTTTTAGAAATCCAGTGACCGGAATCTATTTCTCGTAATAAATATAGCGATACATTACTTATATGTAAATATTCTCCAAAATTGCAGAAGGAAGGTTAGTTTTTAATTTTAAATATATCTTTGATCACATTTTTAATTTCAATGGTGTACTGTTACAATTTTTCGACAATTTTGTAATTTAAACAAGATAGCTTGACTTGAGGAAATTATTTCAAGCTGCCCAATCAATGCAGGCATTGAAACCCTATATACGATAAGCTATTCAGGGATAAAATTCTAACCCCCTGTATATAAAGAAGCTGAAGACTGCGAATTCCAAATTCTAGTTCAGGGCAAATATCCGGCAGGACTGATTCCGTCACACAATTGTCAGTATATCAGAACAGTCGTAGTTCGCTTCATTTTCACTTATTATCTTATTTATTTTTCTAAACACATTAACAAAATATATTTTTTACAGTAAATTGCCAAAGCGGCCAGCCACATCAACTTCACTAAGATGGTAGATTCAAGAAGGAAAACGATACCCGAAATATTCGTATCGTGAAACGACCCAGATGTGGTGCACTCACGGGCGCAGTTAAGCGATTCTGCCATAAGATGTCGAGTTAAAAGGGTACTTGACAACAAAAATTACATTTAAAGCAGATTGTAAAACCCCTTTCATTAATTTAAATATACTACCAATATTTAAAAAAAAAAAATTGAAATACTATCTTCTGATAAAATATTTAAGCTTTATGCAAGAAAATGTTACACCACATGACGAAACTACCGACTAGAGCATCATACAGTAAATATTGCAATCACACACTGTTTCTAATAATAATTTACTTTCAGAAATAAAGATTTTTTTATAAAGTAAAATAAGTATAATTCATATTATTTTCAGATTCGGTACATTTAAGAATTGAATATTTTATGTAGAAATACAGCCAAACTCGAAGTTTTTTAAATGGAAATATGATGAGATACTTTGTAAGTTAAAAAACTAAAAGTTGCACGGCACAAGAGTCTATTCATTTATTATGCATATAAAAAATCGTAATCCAAAAAAAAATGTATTTCATAAGTATTAACAAACAAAGATGTGCTCAACTTTTAAGATTTTAAATACGTTACTTATTTAGTACAGCCCATCATCCTTGTAAAATACAAATTCATCTTTAATTTCCTTAATGCTTTCTGCAGGGTCCTGCATCCTAGCTACCGTCTGCTACTACATCTACATATTACAAAAAATGTTAAAATGGGGTAAGAAAATGCTTGCTAGACAGCACATTTTAAAAATATTTTCACAAATGCAGCGTGGCCCATAAGTTCATGACAACACAAACACATATATTTTTATTAGAACGCCCTATATATTATTCCAGATTTGACTTCTTCTTGTTGCTTACATTACCTCAACAAATTTTCAGCATCTTGTACCGCGTGCTTTGTCTGAATGGACACGTGCTTATCACTCTGTATATTTAAAGAACAAAGAAATTAATTATTTTTTGTGATAGTATATTTTATGTATTGGTCTATTTTATTTTTATACAGATGGCTACCTCGAAATTTTCAAATGGAACACTATACATTTTTATCGACATGGTATAGCTTGTTTGCTACTATATCAATTTTATTAAGTATTTCCTATACCCAAACCCACTCGTTTTTTAGTTAAATTCGTCTTTATCTGAAACTACCCGTCATTAGTCAAAACTAGGCGTAAAAGTTATATCTTTTAAAGGGAACTCCTGTATATTTTATTCCTATTGGGTGCGGAATAAAGTACGCAACATATTCATCAATAGATGTTATTAGACATAGTAAATTTAAGAGCAATTTCATTTCAAAATCTTTGTGACATCGCTAACGGATGTATAAATAAAGTTTTTTGTATAAATTTAGCATTTCAGAATTTTTTAATTAAAATCTATGGTCGATATGTCTTCTGTTTTCTTGGAGACACAACTGAAGGCGGTTTTGAAAAGACCCTGCTAACATCTCGGCTTTAATACTCTCAAACGTGTTTCTTATTTTTCGTTGCACGTTTTCTTGTGTAGTTAGCGGCTTTTAGTAAACGACTTCCTTCCTGAACATATCACCACAAAAAGAAATCTAGTTCAACCCTTAACTGCTGACATCTCATTTTATGACTATAACGCTGACATGGAGTCTGGAGGACTCCACAAAGGGAAAAGACATTTTTTCCTTAATTTTATAAAAATTAAGAGTTCACATATAAAAACAACAAAGTTTATTGCTTAAGAAGAAACATGTTTACAACAAAAATTCAAATAATATAATTTTTTTGGATCATTTGAGCAAAAACGGAAGGTATCTACAATAAAGCATTTTAAAAAAAGGTATTTCTTATACAATTAAAATTAAGCAAAAATGGATCTGAAATTAGTTTCTGTTGTGCAAAAATGTAATAAACAAAATTGAAACTAATTCAAAAAAACAAAAATATAGTTCTAGTATTATAAAATAAAATTCGTGCAGTATATAAAGTTGAGTAACCATATTGTCCTATTTACCATAGTTGCACTGACATAACTGCCCTGAAAACATCTCTTCCTTTACCAATTGCAGCAGAAAGACTACGTACATCTTCATCGTTCGATTTGAATATGGATGTATAGGGCAACAATCCCAAAAACGCTTTGAATTCCACTTCATCTATATTTGCTAATTCTGGTTTATTTTTTGTTTTATATGTATTTCTCATGTTTTCTAGTTTTTCGTTGGTCCACTATATGACTAACTCACACATATCCTGAGAAAACTGAATTTGAAAATAGGTGGAAGCATTATCTTGGTCAGGACGACGTGCCACTGGCAAATGCATAATATTATGTTGTGGAGTTCGTACGTTTCGGGTTGGCTCTATTTTACTCCATTTATATCGATTTTTTCCGTAAAAATAAGCCTTTTTTGTTGCTTCCAAATTTTTACCTGAAGCACATTCTTCTTCCAAATTGTTTTCAGAATCAATTTCTTGCTGAAAATCGTCCTCTTCAGAATTTAGTTCTTGCTCACTACAAGAGTCATGTTCACTGAGTATAACACTCTCGTCTTCGTTCTCAGTATCACATATGTCACTATTCGCCTCGTCATACCATTGATTACAAATTTCCTCGAAATTTTGATCTAAAATATTCACGGATCGTGAAGAACTAGCCAGGATCATATATTCAATTATATTACACACACACTGACATGGAGTCGCCCAGACCCCTTAACGACTATAACTCGGAAACCAAAAAATTTACAATAATGTCTTTTTAAGGCCTCAAACTAGACTGAAAGTTAAGAAGGTACTGAGAGCCAGGCACTTGTAAATGCATTTGAGTGGGCGTTACTGATCAAACTATAGTGGGCGGAGTCTGATAGACTCCATGTCAGCAGTTAAGAGTTAAGGAAATCGGGAGATGGGGGTGGCCAGTTACAGGGCTCTCCTCTTCCAATGCAACAATTTGGAAAGAATGCGTTAAGATGGTCCTGACGTGAAAGGAACAATGAACAGTGCTCCATCGTGTTGCAGCCACATTTCACTCCTCCCCGTTATTGACAAATTTTCACATAGATTTTACAAATAATTTTGCAAAGAATCAATATACACGACTGCATTCAAATCCCCGTTAAAAAAATAAGGTCAAATAACGTGTTCACCAATAATCCCGCCCCAAACATCTATTGACCGTTTGGTTTGATAATCAACGTGCCTGAAAGTCCTCGGATTCTGATCAGAATAGTAGTGGAAGTTGTGGCGATTCACAAATACATTTTTGTAGAATGTCGCTTCATCCGAGAACAAAACCTTATCAAAAAATAGTTCTTGATTGAACTGGATATGATACGCATTAAAACGGTTATCCTTCAAAATCTTACAACAGAACTAATTGCTTTTTGAGTAACTGAAGAATTTTCGGTAACAGATAACATAACTAAGAATTCATTTTCGTCACATCGAATGGGTTTTGGTTGTGTATGGTCTACATGTCTCGTTTGTATAAATCTTTGTAATAAATTTTCCAGGCTTCACCTGTCTGGATGTCTTCATTCGGAATAACGCTCTGCATGAACTCGACTTGCCAGAAAAGGGTTTCTTTGGAATTCCCCTAGTAGAAAAATCATATCTACGAGCTCATCTGTTTGGTACTCCATCACAGGATGCACTTTTATCAGCAAAATCCACTTAAATGAATAATTAACGCTTAAAAAATAAAATAGATAATACTATTTAGCAACAGTGTACAAAACTTGATACCTAAATTGAAACGTTAATGTTTATATATTTGGCAGTTACCACACATTTTTCCATGTGCAGCTATTAGATACCCTATCTTATTGTTCCCACGAAAGTATCATAACGGTACTTTTTTTTTACTCCCTTAACTAACTAACTAACGCTTCATGTTTAATGTATTGTAAATTGTAGTAGTATTAGAAATCTATGTCTGATGACAGCTTTGGATGAATAGTTTTGAAACTTTGATACATATCAGTACTGTATTCCGCACCAAATATGAATAAAACATACAGGCGTTCCCTTTTCTACGCATTGTTTTGATTAATAACGGGCAGTTTCGGATGAAGACGAATCTAACTAATTGACGAGTGGGTTTGGGAATAAAGAATGCTTAATAAAATTGGTAGAATAGCAAATAAGCTATCCCAGGGCGATGAAAAGTATAGAGTGTTCTATTAGAAAATTTCGGGAAAGTGTACGATTCTCGTTTTAGACCATACTGTATAAGACTTCCGATATTTCGTGTATCCATCTGTATAAAAATAAAACAGATCATATACATAAAATATACTACTGCAAATAATAATTAATTTCGTTTTTTTTTAAGATACAGAGTGATCGACACGTGTCCATTTAGACAAAGAAATTGTCTTATCTTTGAAAGCATTCTGTGTAAGGTGCTGAAATTATGTTGAGGTAATGTACGAAGCGAGGAGAATTCAAGTCTGGATATATATATATATATATATATATATATATATATATATATATCTGTATTTTATTGCTCCATTTTTATATTTTCTGTAATATAAACCATTTAGATTTAGATTTGCAATCACTGACGATAAAAGGGGATCCCTTAGGTGAGCCTTATTTTTGTTTACCTCGTTGTCCGTTATGGCTTATGTGCTGTTTAGGTAATTCCTGGTCGATTTCAGTATACGTGGTGGTGTTTCATATCTTTTCTCCATGATTATATGTTTGTTGTCGCAATGTTTCCAACAAATGTTTTGAGTTCGACACGTATGATGCCGCTGTTATCACGTGTGGTTGTAGTTGTTATGCCAAATACTTTACGAGTTGATATAGCGGAGGTCAAACAGAACTCACAATTGGTCGTAGGGGTACACCTTCCTTGTGTACCTCATGTAAACCATATATGTTTGAACCCCTCGATGACTTTTCTATTAGTATTAGCGTTCTCCGTATACCTTCGATAATTGGCGATTTCTTAACTTTCTTCCTCTTTGTTTGGTACGGGCCAACCCTTAGCAAGTTCGCCATTTTTTGTTCGTAATCATTTGTCTGCTGGTAGGATAATATCTGCGTTCTTTCTGAGGTTTTGTAATGCTCCATTTGTATAGCTTATATGGATGATGTTGTAAAGGGACGCCGTCAGATATCCCGATTTTTTATTATTTTTAATTAGTTCCCAAAGTTTATTAGCAAGACGCCGTCCTTTATAAAAATTTTCCTATCATGATTAATTATTTGCTAAGTAAAATACCAGTACTGATTCACGGAATTTAGTAAGATAACGTGACGTGCTAAATGCACAGGTGCAAGCCATTATAAAAATTCGTAGAAGTTCTAGTAAAAGTTAAACAGATTTCATAACGTTGCATAAAATTGCACAATAATTAATCATGCATCCTCCCTCCAGACGTAAAATCCCAAAAACGTTTAAAAGTTTGTATACGTCAGAGCATCTTCCACCAATACGGGCTTACGGAAGCTCACCAAAAAAGTTTCGTAACCACCCTCGCGAATTCTATATAAAAACGCGGCACGCGCTGCTGAAAAAGGGTCTTAAAGAAAAAATCTTGAAGTCAGAAGTCTTAAGTCGTACAGAAGAAGAAGAAATATTTCCTTTTTCAATCTCACTCGTTACCAGAAGCTCTCTACGAGAAGCACGCTACCAGAAGAATTCGAATCGAAACCGTGTGCTATATCGTCGCGTTCGCGCCGACTGCTACCTGTTGTAAACCATCCGCTTGTAACCGCCGTCCGAGTAGAAATCGCGACTCCGCGACTTGATAGCATCACCGAAGCTAAAAGGTTAGAGTCGCAGAGATCTAACGGTGAAAGTACGTAAGTTGAGATACCTGGTGATAGGGATATGCAGGGTTGTAAGCCCGACGTACTCTTCTGTTACTAGACGTACTCTTCTGTTACTAGACGTACACACCTACACTGTGGAGTTTGAAGGGTAGTTGCCCGACGTTCCATTTGACCGAACGAGATCCTATTGTTTAGTTTAACGGGTGGTTTGCCCAGGTTACTAACAAAGGAGATCCACCTATACACACCTACACTGTGGAGTTTGAAGGGTAGTTGCCCGACATTCCATTTGACCGACGGAGATCCTATTGTTTGGTATAACGGGTGGTTTGCCCAGATTACTAACGAAGGAAATCCACCTACATAAATTTACACGAACACTACAACACAACACACCTCGACAAACGTACCAGCGACCGCCAGATACCTGTAATTAAAACCTCGTCGGAAGATTAAGCTGAACACCTCGTTAACGCCGTTAATCCAGTAATATAGAAACGTAACCGTAAACACTAGACGTGTCCGTCAGTATTAAATAACCACCTGTAAAGTAAACAAACCACCACCGCCGCCACCGTAAAAACGTAAGTTGCACCTTTGACAAGTACTAAGATTGTTACCCGTAAACCAGAAACTATCCGATAGTTTCTTGTGTTAAATAAGTCAAATCGTGATTGTTAGACGCGAAAAAAAATTTACTTTAAAATAGAAAACGAAGGTTTTATATTAAAAACGGCCAACATAACAAAAAGCTTTTATTTTTTATTTTTTTGTTTAAATAAAAACCGGTATACTAAAATTAATCTCGTAAGAGGAAACAAATAATACGCCGCTACCGTACACCAGCTACCTAAATAAACAAAAAGCTTTCATTTAACTAAAGATCGTACATTAAATGGAATGTAAATGTGAATGAGTTTATTTTCATAAGAAAAGCAGGTATAAAATTATACACTTATAACCGACCGCTTTAAAATATTGATTATTTCTTTAAAGGCAGAGTATTGAACTCAGTGTCTTATCGCGCACGTGTTTATACCGCGTTATCTGGCTACCTGCTTCTGTATTTTATACAGGGACGTATTCAGGTAAAATTATTTATTTATTTCGGAAATTAACCAGTATAAATTGAAACAGTTCAAGGACGAAAACTAAAAGTCAAAACCCCAAACCTTCTATTAATGTTACATTACAGAAACTCCAGAGGACCACCTAACCATTAGTACCTGGACGAAGGATGTCTACTTAAGGATACTGAAGAGGGAGGTGGCGTTACCGCTACAATTTGGCACCCGAGAGCATGGGTCACAGTTCCGTACATTTACCTGTATCTATATCTTAGTTAAATAATTTAAATAACCATATAATATAGAAGTGTAATATAAATAGGAAATAAAGTATATATATATATATATATATATATATATATATATATATATATATATATATATATATGAACCTTTGTAATCTATTTGTTCAACGTGTTGAGAGCCTGAATAACGAACCCCGATCCTTATTTTGCAAGTACAAAATTCCGACTGAGCTAGAAAAGGGAAATGTGAGAATTATTCATTAGTAGTAATACACTCAACAGTCAAACAGCTAAGCCATCAGCGCGTTACAATGTATTTAAATGTACATGTTCTTGTTTGTGTAGTAGTTGCCATATTCTTTAGCCCTTAAACGTCCAATACAATAGTTCATTTTCTTTTAATTTGTTCAAAGATCTGTACTTCAACAAATCCCCCAACTAATAATTCAATTTAAAAAAATAAATTTCACTTTAAACAATTAATTTAAACGTATGTGTTAATAAATAAGTATAGTAATAGTTATGTTAGTAAGTTTCTTAGTGTACCTTTTCTCATTACTTATTTACGTAAATATGAACGTATTTACATGACCAATAATTTTGATAGTAATGGAATTGTTCGATAATAATTAAACAAAGATTTTGCTGTGCGTTAAAACCATATGGTCAAATTCACAAAAACGTACAGAAATTCAAAAAATAAGCAATTTACATTGTATTACATTGATATAAATACGGATAACCACAAATATAAAGCGCTATTTCATTAAACTAACTCAAAAAAAAACTATCTAATTTAAAAAATACAAAAATAAATACTTTATAAATATAATTCAAATGACTATGCTTTAAATTTATGTAAGTTTGTTTATCAAGTACATTTCAGGTTGTTATTTTATACGTATTAAAAGAAATACTCTTTAGCAATATGCTGTAATTACGAACAAGCAATGCTAACGAATGTAAAACAGTAGGGCAATTGTTATATAACAGAAAATTAATTACGCTTCATCACAGCAACTAAAAACAATAAATACAATTAAATAGTACGTACCTTGGACAATAATCTGAAAAATCAATATTCCTGGATACGTCGCAGTTTGTAATCCACTTTAACTATAAGGTGACTTTTTAATTATAGTGCTTGAGATGAATCGGAATACGCACAATTGTTCAATAACCAAACATCTTGTCATCCGATTGAAGAAAAAATGGAAAGCTAAAATAAATTGAGAAATCGGTTTTTATAGGAAATAAGAAGATATGATACTTTTCTAGTGAGGCTGTAACAACCTTTTTTGGTGGTTGTATAAAAAAGTACATTAATCTAAGATCATTAATTTATTTGGCGTAAAATTAGAGGAATTTTTAATTATTTTCATATAAAATTGAAAACTGGCAACTTAATTTGCACTTCATATAACAAATCTTTTGTGTGTACTACATAAATAGTTTTAATTCCCTTTCTTTAAAAAATTGGATTTATATTATGTAACAGCGCAACGCGAGAAAACTATTGTACTTGGTTGATTCAGAAAGCTTTTGAGTAATTCAGTTAATGCTGAATATTAACCGCAATAAGATGATTTTTAATTAATTTTTTATATTCGTGCCATCACGAAATTTTGATGGTGAGTAATTTTTTAATTCAGTATAGTTTAAACTAAGCATTTGTTTGATTTTTTAGGCACGTTTAGGTGGCACGTTATGTGGCACATTAATTTAAACGTTAGGTGGCACTATATTTTCACCACCTTTTAATTTTTAAACACTTATATTACAAATGGCTATTAAGTAACTTATTTACCCAAGTTTCTCTTTGGAAAAAATTAATAATATAATATTAAAATGCAAGTTTAATTCAATAAAACATCCAGAATAAGAAAGAGATGTAAAAATGCTTTCATCTGTTTGACCGTTCCGCCTCCGTATTTGAAGCTGTCTATAGAAAATACTGCTGAGGAATTTTTTGTGGTAAATTTTATATCTATTAAGCTTAGCTTTAAAACCTTTTAGTACTCTCCTACTATCCATAATTTTGGTAAATAAATTTTTGTATATTGTTATTATTTGTTATTATTAGAAAGCTTTTAATGTTCATTGAATAGGTTTTGTTATTTTCCTGATTTAAAGATAACATGGTGCCCGAGATTTAATTTAATTATATATCTAAATTTTTCATAATTTTTATTAATAGGCATAAGTGAAAATAACTAAGCAGTTGAGTGACAAGCGGCGTTTCAGGTGAGTTACCAATTTAAAATTCAATATAATTGAACCTCCTTTTAATCTACCGATTGTGGACGAGACGGCATATTAATTAAATGATAAGCGGCATATAATTAGTGATGAAAGGTTTACCATTTGTTAAATAATTGTATCTAGGAAAAACTTTGCCTAGTATCGTTATTTATTAATTATCTGATTTTATTACATCACTAAGTATATGTGTTTGTTGTTATGTTGATAAATAATTTTTTTTATTTATAAGGCGAAAATGTTTTTTGCCGTTAATTGCATATAAAGGCAGAAGTTGTTGCAGATATTTACACAAATGAATTCCACAATTAATATTTACCATAAAAAAAACAAGCGAATTATTATTCTAATGTTCACCAGGCTTACATTGAAGAATCCAAAGTCAGTTGCTTTACGGTCTTTTGTTCTACAACTATAAGAAAACAAGACTATGTGATTAAGGAATGTAAATTTTTGAATAGTTTCGAAGCTAACACCCCTATTTCATGAGGTATATAACAAAAAATCAATACGTTAAAATTTATTTATTTATACAAGAATAGTAAGGACTATCAAGGGCGATATACAAAGGAAACGTCCATCAGAAATCTAATATGTAAGTATGTTAGCATTACACAGTTTCTTCAGATAAACGTTATTATAAGGAATAGATAGAAAGATCATTATTATCAAAATTAGTAAAACGTGGGGATTGCGAGCAATTTATTCTAAAATCACGTAATTAGATATATATATATATATATATATATATATATATATATATATATATATATATATATATATATATATATACTAATGTTGCAGTCAAGGTAGATAAGGCCAGGAAAGTAAAACCCTTTGTTGCAGAGTCGAGCTTGGAATTCTTTATTCCTTTATCAAGACAAACTAACGTGAGCCATTAATTAAAGTTACACATATGCACAATGAAATTTTTACACGTAACAAGACAAAAACATCATTAGACAGCGATCGTTGACTAGTGGCGACGTTTTTCTTATGAGTTAAAAATTTTACTGTGTATACGTGTAACTTTAATTAATAAATCACGTTAGTTTGTCATGATAAAGGATTAAAGAATTCCGAAAGCTCGACTCAGCAACAAAAGGTTTTACTTTCCTGGACTTATCTACTTTGACTGCAACCTCAATTAGGATTTATTTATCTAAATTAGTCAGTCAAGATCAAGCTCGGTCGCGCGCGTGTGTGTGTGTGTGTGGGTGTGTGTAGGTGGGCGGGTGCGTGCGTGTGTGTGCGTACGTGCGTGCGTGTGCGCGTGCGCGCGCGTGCGTGCGTGTGTGTGTTTGTATGTGTGTGTCTGTGAGTCTGTGTGTCCGTGTGTCTGTGTGTCTGTGTATCTGTGTGTCTGAGTGTCTGTGTCTGTGTGTCTGTGTGTCTGTGTGTCTGTGTTGCTGTGTGTCTGTGTGTCTGTGTGACTGTGTGTCTGTGTCTCTGTGTGTCTGTGTGTCTGTGTGTCTGTGTGTCTGAGTGTCGGTGTCTCTGTGTGTCTGTGCGTCTGAGTGTCTGTGTGTCTGTGTGTCTGTGTGTCTGTGTCTCTGTGTGTCTGTGTGTCTGTGTATCTGTGTGTCTGTCTGTCTGTGGGTCTGTGTCTGTATGTCTGTATGTCTGTGTGTCTGTGTGTCTGTGTGTCTGTGTGTCTGTGTGTCTGTGTGTCTGTGGGTCTGTGTCTGTATGTCTGTATGTCTGTGTGTCTGTGTGTCTGTGTGTCTGTGTGTCTGTGTGTCTGTGTGACTATGTGTCTGTGCGTCTGTGTGTATGTGTGTCTGTGTGTCTGTGTGTCTGTGAGTCTGGCCGGGTGCGTGTCTGCGTGTGTGTGCGTACGTGCGTGCGTGTGTGCGTGCGAGCGCGCGTGAGTGCGTGTGTGTGTTTGTATGTGGTTGTCTGTGTGTCTGTATGTCTGTGTGTCTGAGTGTCTATGTGTCTGTGTGTCTGTGTGTCTGTGTGTCTGTGTGTCTGTGTGTCTGTGTGTCTGTGAGTCTGTGTGTCTGTGTGTCTGTGTCTGTGTGTCTGTGTGTGTGTGTCTGTGTATCTGTGTGTCTGTGTATCTGTGTGTCTGTGTGTCTGGGTGTCTGTGTGTCTGTGTCTGTGTGTCTGTGTCTCTGTGTGTCTGTGTGTCTGTGTGTCTGTGTATCTGTGTGTCTGTGTGTCTGTGTGTCTGTGTGTCTGTGTGTCTGTGTGTCTGTGTGTCTGTGTGTCTGCGTGTCTGTGAGTCTGTGTGTCTGTGTGTCTGTCTGTGTGTCTGTGTGTCTGTGTGTGTGTCTGTGTCTCTGTGTGTCTGTGTGTCTGTGTGTCTGTGTATCTGTGTGTCTGTGTGTCTGTGTGTCTGTGTGTCTGTGTGCTTGTGTGTCCGCGTGTCCGTGTGTCTGTGTGTCTATGTGTATGTGTCTGTGTGTCTGTGTGTCTGTGTGTCTGTGTGTCTGTGTGGCTGTGTCTGTGTGTCTGTGTGTCTGTGTGTCTGTGTGTCTGTGTGTCTGTGTGTCTGTGTGTCTGTGTGTCTGTGTGTCTGTGTCTCTGTGCGTCTATGTGTCTGTGTGTCTGTGTGTCTGTGTGTGTGTCTGTGTGTCTGTGTTTCTGCGAGTCTGTGTGTGTCTGTGTGTCTGTGTGTCTGTGTGTCTATGTGTCTGTGTATGTCTGTGTGTCTGTGTGTCTGTGTGTCTGCGTGTCTGTGTGTCTGTGTATCTGTGTGTCTGTGTGTCTGTGTGTCTGTGTGTCTGTGTGTCTGTCTGTCTGTCTGTCTGTGCCTGTGTGTCTGCGTGTCTGTGTATATGTGTGTCTGTGTGTCCATGTGTCTGTGTGTACGTATGTCCGTGTGTCCATGTGTTTATGTGTCTGTGTGTCCGAGTGGGTGTGTGTTTGTGTGTGTGTTTCTGTGTGTCATGCATACTCACGTCCACATACATGTACACTCGCACCCACGAACGCATGAAGATCGGCACACACTTACCTCCACACACACATGCGCACGCCCACACTCACGAACTTACACATACGAAGCCACACACACGTGCTAACACGCACGTATTCACACACTTAGATATGCCTATCCACACACGCACGAGTCTGTGTGTCTGTGTGTCTGTGTCTGTGTGTCTGTGTGTCTGTGCATCTGTGTGTCTGTGTGTCTGTGTGTCTGTGTGTCTGTATGTCTGTGCGTCTGTGTGTCTGTGTGTCTGTGTGTCTGTGTGTCTGTGTGTCTGTGTGTCTGTGTCTGTGTGTCTGTGTGTCTGTGCATCTGTGTGTCTGTGTGTCTGTGTGTCTGTGTGTCTGTGTGTCTGTATGTCTGTGGTCTGTGTGTCTGTGTGTCTGTGTGTCTGTGTGTCTGTGTGGCTGTGAGTCTGTGTGTCTGTTAGTCTGTGTGTCTGTGTGTCTGTGTGTCTGTGTGTCTGTGTGTCTGTGTGTCTGTGAGTCTGTGTGTCTGTGTGTCTGTGTGTCTGTGTGTCTGTGTGTCTGTGTGTCTGTGTGTCTGTGTGTCTGTGTGTCTGTGTGTCTGTGTGTCTGTGTGTCTGTGTGTCTGTGTGTCTGTGTGTCTGTGTGTCTGTGTGTGTGTGTGTCTGTGTGTCTGTGTGTCTGTGTGTCTGTGTTTCTGTGTGTCTGTGTTTCTGTGAGTCTGTATGTCTGTGTGTCTGTGTGTGTGTCTGTGTATGTCTGTGTGACTGTGTGTCTGCGTGTCTGTGTGTCTGTGTGTCTGTGTCTGTGTGTCTGTGTGTCTGTGTGTCTGTGTGTCTGTGTGTCTGTGTGTCTGTGTGTCTGTGTGTCTGTGTGTCTGTGTGTCTGTGTGTCTGTGTGTCTGTGTGTCTGTGTGTCTGTGTGTCTGTGTGTCTGTGTGTCTGTGTGTCTGTGTGTCTGTGTGTCTGTCTGTCTGTGTGCCTGTGTGTCTGTGTACATGTGTGTCTGTGTGTCCATGTGTCTGTGTGTCTGTGTGTCTGCTTGTCTGTGTGTACGTATGTCCGTGTGTCAGTGTGTCCATGTGTTTGTGTGTCCGAGTGTGTGTGTGTGTGTGTGTGTGTGTTGTGTTGTTTCTGTGTGCCATGCATATGTCCATACATGCATCACTGACGGCATGAAGTTCGGTGTCACATTTTCCATGCACGCCACATTCGTGACTCGTGTAACGTCTGTATTCTTGTGGTCCATCGAGTCTGTGTGTCGTGTCTGTGTCTGTGTGTCTGTGTGTCTGTGTCTGTGTGTCTGTGTGTGTCTGTGTGTCTGTGTGTCTGTGTGTCTGTGTGTCTGTGTGTCTGTGTGTCTGTGTGTCTGTGTGTCTGTGTGTCTGTGTCTGTGTGTCTGTGTGTCTGTGATCTGTGTGTCTGTGTGTCTGTGTGTCTGTGTGTCTGTGTGCTTGTGTGTCTGCGCGTGTCTGTGTGTCTGTGTGTCTTGTGTTGTGTGTCTGTGTGTCTGTGTGTCTGTGTGTCTGTGTGTCTGTGTGCTGTGTCTGTGTTTCGTGTCTGTGTCTGTCTGTGCGTAGTCGTGCTGTGTCTGTGTGTCGTGTGCGTGTGCGTTTCTGTTGTTGTCCTGTGTCTGTGTGTCTGTGTGTCTGTGTCTGTGTGTCTGTGTGTTGTCTGTGTGTCTGTGTGTCTGTGTCTGTGTCTGTGTCTGTGTCGTGGTCTGTGTCTGTGTGCTGTTGTGTGTTTGTGTCTGTGTGTCTGGTGTCTGTGTGTCTGTGTGTCGGCTGTTCTGTGTGTCTGTGTCTGTGTGTCTGTGTCTGTGTCTGTGTGTCTGTGTGTCTGTGTGTCTGTGTGTCTGTGTGTCTGTGTCTGTGTGTCTGTGGTCTGTGTGTCTGTGTGTCTGTGTGTCTGTGTGTCTGTGTGTCTGTGTGTCTGTGTGTCTGTGTGTCTGTTGTCTGTGTGCTGTGTGTCTGTGTCTGTGTGTCTGTGTGTCTGTGTCTGTGTCTGTGTGTCTGTTGTCTGTGTGTCTGTCGTGTCGTGTGTCTGTGTGTGTGTCGTGTGTGTGTGTGTTGTGTGTCGTGTGTGTGTTGTGTTCTGTGTGTCTGTCTGTGTGTCTGTGTGTCTGTGTTGTGTTCTGTGTTCTGTGTGCTGTGTTCTGTGTCTGTGTCTGTGTTCGTCGTGTCTGTGTTTGTTGTTGTGTGTCTGGTTGTGTCTGTGTCGTGTGTCTGTGTGTCTGTGTGTCTTGTGTCTGTGTGTCTGTGTTCTGTGTCTGTGTGTCTGTGTCTGTGTCTGTGTTCTGTGTGTCTGTGTGTCTGTGTGTCTGTTGTCTGTTGTCTGTGTGCCTGTGTGTTGGTGTCTGTGTGTGTGTCTGTGTGTCCATGTGTCTGTGTATGTCCGTGTGTCCAGTGTATGTGTTGTGTGTCGTGTGTGTGTGTGTGTGTGTTTCTGTGTCATGTGTCCACATACATGTCCACCCACGAACGATGAAGATCGTGCACACATTGCGCCCACTCACGAACTTACTAAGAACACACACGTGCTACGCACGTAT